>JBAJHX010000096.1:22012350-22043318 GCA_037176925.1 Amniataba percoides
ATAATATAATATAATATAATATAATATAATATAATATAATATAATATAATATAATATAATATAATATAATATAAAAGAGTAATTGTTAGATACAATACTCATCTTCTTTGGGACTTCCAACATACAGAATGCTATAATATTAAATTGAAGCACAGTTAAAAATGCAGTCAATGCAGAGCTAATAAAATATGGATGATTAAATTCACGTATACCAAAAACAGCAAGGGAACAAGTTCCTCTGAGAAAACTGCAAGATGAACTGAAAGAAGATTGTATTATCCTGACTTGAGTCATTAAAAATCTATTTACCTACTCAACCTGTGGTTGAAACTGTGCTAATCAGCTGCAGACTGCTTCATAATTCATTAGACCACAGTGTAAGCATAGAAACAGCTTGTTTAAAATGTTTGTATTTGTTATTTTCTTTGTGGTATACAGCAGGCAACATTAAAATAACAAATAAATTAACATAGAATACAAAATAAGTAATTTACAGACATTTCTGTCAACAGTACTCTAATCTAATGCCAGGGTGGTCCATTAACATGGGTTACATTTTTGCAGTCTTAAACTGTTAAACTGTTGTCCTTTACACTATGTCTATGCTTTGTGACACTAAGGCATGCTCTTACGATCTTTACACTGACAGTTCTCTATAGACTGTGAAGGAGTGCATGAATATCTTTTTAAACTGCCCCCTCTAGTGGTTATTAACGATCTGCTGTCAGTCTTGTTTCTACATTTAAAATGCTTCATAGACCACTGTGCACTCAGGGCAGTATGTGTGCCCAGAAAGGCAGACAAAATATATAAATAAAAAGAATTTAGATTGCTCCCTTAACAGCTTCTTAAACAATACAATTTACATCATAGACATATCCTTGTAGTGAAAAAAAAACAATCTATACATTTACATTTTCAAGTATGGTTAGCTTGGTTAGGACAAAGTGACAGCAACGTTTTCAGTGCTCTTCTCCAAGTCACAGTCTTTGTCTGATGGTGCAGAGACTGGCGTGTCTCTGAGAGAGTTTGGACCACTGCTAGTCTGCCCTAAACCTTTGTTTGGGAGGTCCGCTGTCGACTCGGCCTCAGGTTCTTGCTGTGGAGCTGTGGCTAAAAATAAAAAAGGAATAAAAATACATTAACTATAAGAATATTAGTAATAATATGGCTGGTGATTATGCAGGCAAGAAAAAGGCTGGAGACTTCCAGACAGGGTTAAGAGCTCCCAACAGTGCTTGTTTGTGTTGATGCTGCTATGTATGGTTACCTGACTGAGTGCAGGACTTCATGTGTTCTGGCCAGTGGGCTTGCTGACAGGGGTAATCACAATAGCTTGTGTTCCAGCAGCAGTAAAAGATGGCCTCTTTCCTGCAATTTGCACACCACTGTTTCTTCTTTGTCTCATCCACCGCTTGCTGCTTCTCCAGCTCCATTTGTTTCTTCACCTCGGTCACCAGTCTCTCTCTCTCCTGTTCCAGACTTTGCCTCATCTCTGCCATTGTAAGCTCTAAATTGAAGTATGCGAACATGATCAAACACAAGTAAAACTCATTGCACAGAGTCGGGAGAATAACACAGCATGTACAGTGTTTTTCTGATCGATTAAGTCCTCACCAAGATTGTGCTTCATTTCTGACAACTCTTGTTGATGCAGCCACTGTAATTTTTCTATTTCGATTCTCAGCCGTCTTATCTGAATTAAAAACCCATGGGTATGTTAGAGTAAGTAAAGGGTTACATGCAATAGTATTAGCAACAGTATTCAATCGCTAAAGGGTCAAGAGCAAACACCTACCTCTGCTATTGTATTCCCTGAAGTGCTCTTAGACAGGTCATTGTAGATTTCAGTCATTGTACCTTTGATTGCATCCATGATCTGAAAGAGTGGACCACAATTTGGTCATATCTCAGTCAAGAAAGAAATATGGATCAGATTCATATGTGATTATCCAACACCAATTTTTGTTCTTTTCTTGTCATTTTAATTTCCCATACATGTGGTAAATCAAGCATGTGTAGTTGACATAATTAGGAAGTGGTATCTGATCTATCTCACTGTATTAGACACACAAAAAAACAATTTGTGCACAAAGAAATAAAACAAATCTTAAGCCAGAGATCCATTATCAGATGCCAAAGTCCAGTGGATTTGGCACCTTAAAAAGCAAATCACAATGATCAATTATACTAACTTTATTTGTGTACTTGGCAATGTCGGCAGCCACATCTGCTGAAGCGGTGGGAATGTACAGGTCCGCTGCCACTGGTGATGATGTTGCAGCTGTGCCTAAAGTTGATGCTGCCATCATGGCAACAGAAGCTGGACTAGTGGATACAAGGGTTACAGCCGATGTGGACGTGCTGAGTGGTGTGTCCTTTTGTTGGACAGCTAGAATTAAAACAGAAATGGTGAAATATTTAGTGAGAACATTTGTTGCAATGATTTCTTAATCAAACATTACCATGGATAGCAAACATTTGTGCACCACATTTTCTAATCATTATTACATGGAGGCATTTTGATGTATCTTGGCATACACATTATATCGGGTCATACTTGAATACTGTAATGAAAATGTTCACTGTAATTTTATCCACCTTTAACAGCCTGTCTGGTCTGATAGCGTGTGCTCTGTGAAGACTGCTGTGTTGAAGATGGGGACACCGCAGTTGAGCCGTTCCCAGTGGCCTGTGTCTGGGCCACCACTTGAGCCTGACTTTGCCTTGGAGATGACGCCTGTATCTGTGTGGTTGCCACAGTTTGTTGGTTCTGTTGTTGACGCTGCACCTTCTGCATGTGCCACTTCTGAGACGAGGTCTGAAACTTGGCAGTGGGATTCCACACTACAGCTCTCTGCACCACCGGCACTGTTTCTCTGGGCAGCAGAGGGCGCTGTTTCTTCAACGCCGGCGTGGTGGAGGCTGAGGGGGAGGAGGAGGAGGAGGAGGAAGCAGAAGGAGGTGTTGCGGTGGCACCGGACACAGTTGTAAGACTTATGGTTGCAGGAGAGGGAGTGGTGAAGGACACCATGGTGACAGGAATGGCCATAGGGGACTGCGTGGAAACACTGGAGGGGGTGGAAGGTGCTGTACTGTTTTGTGACGGGAGTGTTGATGGGGTCAGGGCTTTACCTATGATGGAAAGTCCCAAAATTATTTACCAGTTCCGCCTGCACAAAATTTCTGTTTCAACATGTTACAAAAACGGACATTACATTTGGCGTGTTTGAGTATTTCTCATGGGCTCAGCAGAGAAAAGTACCTCTCACCTTCAAGTTTACCAGCAGGTGACTCTTTAACCGTGGTGTTGTCTTTCCTGTTCCTCTTCCTGTCCTTAGCTCCCTGTTCCTCTCCGAGGTCAATAACGAGCTCTCTCTCTGAGTCAGAGTCATCTACTGGCACCGACTGCTTTCCCTCCTCTTTCACCTGATCCTTCTCTCTGGAACCAGGTGATGTGGGAGGTGCTTTGGTCTTCTCTGGGTTCTCTTTTTCTGAATCTTTGCCTGTATTCTCTTTAGTTGGCGCATCTGATGCTGTTGCAGGGGTCTCACCTGTTGCAGACTCAGACGCAACAAGCACTTCGGCTTTACCCTCCTTGACCTGGCTCGGTGAAGATTGTTCTTTGATTTTACTTTTGCTAGGCTCCTTTTGGGTGTCATCACTGGGTGCTTCATCCTGATCATCCTTGATCTTTTGCTCCTCATCACTGGCATACTCACTGTCACTGGAGTCAGATTTGTCAGAGTCTTCTGAGTCACTGTGTTCCACACCTTTATAAACGTCAACAGAGATCTCATCTATACCTGTAAAACAAATTAACAGGGAGGCTATTACACTGCAGTTCAATGCATCATCTCCAAAATGTGTCCCGTTAAGCAACCTTTCCATCAGAACAATGATTCTGTCAACTATGAACGACAAATATACTAGCTTTCTCTGCTAACTTTACTGACCCAGTTGTGCCTTGCAACTCTCAATGGTTTTGTCCAGGTTTAGCTGGAAACGGCTCTTGATCTGTCTTTTTGGAGAAGTGAGAACTGGTGTGGGTCCTTGTTTCTGCTGAACTGTTTCACTGAGTTCCTTTAGGTCCATTTCTGCTTTACTCCAATCTGGAAGAATGCAGTGTAAAATAAATCCAAACAGCAGTATGCGTACAAGAGAAAGACTTTACTTCTGGCAGAAGCAGTGGTGTCCAATGGTAAGCTGTGTTTGTGCATAGAAAATTGACATTTTAAAACACTTTGGAGCTATTATATAATAGGAATAAAATATTCACCAAGGTTGAGGTTCAGGATGCTTCCTGTCGGTGGTGCCTTTTCCTGCTTGGGGATGCCAGGAGCTTGAGAGTGGAATGGTTTAGGGCTGTCCAAGGAACTGCCTGCAGGCCCAGGGCGGGGATGGGCAGGTGATGCTGTTTAGAGATATTTGCTGTTAAATTAAGTCTCCTCCCACCAGACATGACACACTTGTTATTACAGTAAAATGCACCTGGTGAAATACCTGTACAGTCCATGTTCTCTTCTCCCATACTGTACTGGCTGTTTTGAGCTTTTGCCTGGGACTTGTCTGCTGTCTCTTGTTCCCCATCTGAACCAGTGTGGGCAGAGGAGTTGGTGCTCATGGGGGAGCGAGGCATGTCGGTGAGAGGGAGCCGCCGGCCTGCTGTGCTCCCTCCCACTGCAGCCCCAGACAACATGGTCCTGGCCAAAGGGATCTTGGGTGACGCTGTCATATCAAAGCTCAGCTTGATCTTCTCCTGTTTCTCAGGTTTTATCGGGGTGGATGAGGGGTTAGAGGGATCCAGCAGCATCTGGAAATTGTTGTCAGGAGTGTAGGGTGTCCTGAAGGGGGCATAGTTAAAGACTCCAAACTTCTTCCTCATGTTCTCCACGTAGACCTCCATCTCTTGCATGGCACTGTTGAAGATACTTTTGGTCTTCTTCACAGAGAATGGAATCTCTTTGGACATGAGGTAGCAATTGTTTAACGGAACCCAAGCCCTGAAGGATGAAGAGTTACATCGTAAAACCAAGTTTGAAATGAGCCTAACAGCCTAAGTGAGTAAAGCTCAGAGGGCTGATACCTGTCATGCTGACCGAAAAAGCGAGCATCCACCTGTCCATCTTTGTCACGCAGAGCTTTAGCAGGCCAGAAGGGAAATCCTTTCAGTTTGGCCCATACTAGAGGATGGGGGTTACTCTGCACACATATAGTAAAACACTGGAAGTAAGTGGTTGTATTCCAGAAATCTCTGTTTGAATGGGTAAACAATCTGGTGGAATCATCAACAGAAAACTTCAAGTCACTCAACTAGCTTACACAAGGCTCACAGAACCAGTTGTCTCTCTTTTGGCAAGCAGACAGATAACACTCTGGACAAACTTCAATCTCGTTCATCTGCAATTAAAGGATTGAAAAAACATTCAAAGAAGTTTCAGCTAGCATCTAGCATTTAGACCAATAAGCAAATCAAAATAAAGCTCAATTATACAAATATTTTCTGACCCAAACCACATACCCACCTCATGTTCACAGATTTTTACTATGACTTTAGCTGTAGCCGTGAGTTTGTGATTGCCTGAAATGAGGATGTAAATTTATGTTAAAAGATTTATATACACACTGAACAGGGTGATCATTCAATATTATTGTTAACCATCTTTCAGTGACATTGTACTATAATGATGCCAACATGTTACTGTTTTGCAAATTTCTGTGATCCAAATGGATTATTCTGAGTAAACCATTATTAAAACTAACAGGTCACTGACATCAGTCAACAGTGCAACACAAGCGTTGCATTCAACATCAATTAGATAATTTCATTATATTGTATTTACATACATTCTTATTAATAGAATAGTAACGATTTAATCCATGTCACTCAGCCGTGCTGGATTATTCTTAAATGTGGTTTCCACACAATGAAACATACCTCCATTGTATATAATACAGTTGTGCAAAATCCACTTTGCATCTGCCAAGAAGGCCTCTGTGCAGCCATACATTTTCTTTTTAATATTCTGCAGTGCAAAAACAAAAGATGGTGCCCGACTGACAAACTTTTTTCTCCATTCAAATTATTAAAGACACATGTGCAGCAGCTGGTAGTTTACCTTCTCTAGTGTGCAAAGATCCATTGGGTGAAAAATGTACTCTGCATAATCCGGATGCTGTTCTAGAGAGACAGGCTTCTGGAAGGGTTCGGTCTATAAAATTGAGAAGAAAGTGAAAGAAAAAGAGCGTGAAGGGAAGGCAGACAAACTCTCAGGCCGCATCTTACTGTACCACCTCGCCTTCTACCGCACATGAACATGCTACCACCATGCTACTACTAAAAACTCTAAAAGCCGCTTCAAGCAAAAGGAGGAAAACCAATGGAGGAAGAAATCATGACGGGGTCTTGTTAGTGGTGTAATTGATTACCCAATTAAAAGTCTTTCTCTGCGTGGAAGCTGCATGGGGAGAGCGAGATGACAAGCGGGGATGATCCTGAAAGAGAGTGAGAGGGGCAGCTGTATCCTCACCACCAGCTAGCAGGTTTATCTTCATGGTTTCCAGCCAAGACAGGCCCATTATAGTACAATGACTATGATAGTTCTGTTAGTTCTGCTATCAGAAATCGTTTGCACATGCAAATCAGTAATATTATATCATGCTGGACCGACATGTGCGGCAGGTCAGGCTGCAGATCTTAACATCTAGCGCGACTGATGGGAATACAATGATCAGAAAAAAGCATGTCTTTTGCTTGCATATGCAATCTAAAAATTAAGATTGGCCTGAAAAGAATACATGCCAATATCCAAGTGACAGAAACCAGAGTACCACATCTGTAAGTGCACTACCTCAACACAATATCACTAATGTTAGAAGACAGAGGGACCAGAATACTTACACCTGGCTGTTTCATCTTCTGAAGGGCAAACTTTAGTAGATAAGACAGCTGGTCTATAGTTAGCATCATCATGGCTTTGCTCTGAGTCTCTATACACTCAGCAACTGTTATTTTCTGGAAGACATTAAGAGGAATATTGTTAAAGTTCTCATCCCATTATAAGGCCTCCATAATTCACATATTACAACGACTACAGGCTTTGAAATAAGGTTTGCAACAGCCATAAACTGTACACATTCCTGGGTGAGTACCTCACACTCCGGACAGAACCAGTCGCCCTCGGGCTCGGCTGGTAGTTTGAGGCACTTGGCGTGGTACACCCTGGGGCAGAGCTCACAGCAGAGCACCTGGCCCTCGCGGTGGCACAACCAGCAGTAGAAGTCATTCCTGCCGTCCTGCGGTACAACATCAACAGGGTCTGTGGTGAGTGCTGGCTGCTTCACATAGTAAAAGGGACCATGTCTTAGTTCTGACTGGAATGCAGGCAAAAGAAACACAAAGTTGGGAAAGGTCAAAATCAGGGCAGAGATTAGAGAAGCCAAGCAGACATGCACAGCATCAACAAAATTCCAGAAGTGTTATTCAGTGACTTATGGTGGTCGAGATTCACATCATCACATTTTTTTCATTATGATGGAAATGACCTCAGATGACTGGAGATTCAGTCACGTGACTCCCTTCTCTATTTGAGTCTATGATTGAGAAAAAAAATCACTTATGTGCACATGGTTAAATAGTGTGAGCAGTCTTGATTAAAAGCTCAGATAGTTACAGTGCCTACTAATCATTTCCAAAGATCAACCTATTGTGCCAAGTGTAACATACTTGCAATCATTTACCTACTGTGCTTTGGGAACTGATTTAAGAACAAAGCCAGCAAAGCATCCACATAAAACACACAGCCTGCATGATAAACCACAAATAATCATGGGATTTTCTCAGACAGAGATATTTACTAAAATAGTGGCTACTAAAAAAGCATTTATTAACACTAGAGGTACAGATCACAGATCATAATCACAACTCAGCACAACATAGCTCCAGAGTACAATCCCAGTAATACCCAATAAGATTCCACAATGATGTGAAATATCCATAATGTGTATTCATATGGTAGACCGACAAGCTACAGTACACAACACACTGCTCCAGAAATACTTCAATCATTTGATCTCAATGTAGCAAACTAGAGTTGTAAAACACAGGGTAACTGTATTACTATAAATATTATCCACTGATGGAATCAGGAATCAAATATATGACAGACAACTGGAATTATACCTTGTGTACCAGCATGTAAAGAGGTTCAGGTACATGTGTGCCATTATTCAAAATGTTAAACAGCCTTAAGATTGATAAAAGCTCTGAATTACCAAAAATAGAACAGTCCAGAGGTAAATGTCTGCAAAATGTAAAGGAATACCTTTGCCTCTGCAGCATCAGATTATGTATTAATGTTAACATGCAGGACTGCTAATGTTTTCTTCAGATTTTCACACAGACATTTATGTTAATGATGAACTGTCTAAACAGAATGGGGCAATATTCATTAAATGTCCATTTGGTGCATTCTTTCATTCTGGGGATTTTTTCAGATTCACAGAGCTAAGAGTGGTAATATGAGTCTCAGCTGCAGATACCTCAGACCGCAGCAAGTAAAATCAAAACTATCCACATTTGCTCAATACGATGAGGGATATAAGGGATATAATATGTTCTTAGTGATTTGGGTGAACTGTGACAGTTATAAACAGCATATTTTTAGAGTTAATGTTAAGTTAAATCACATTTCATCAAATTTCCCAGAACTTGTTGTCTGAATATCAAAAGATGATCAATCAGTCAGTTTGGGGGTGATAGCAGGTTTAAATTCCATTATTGGCGATTGTTACCTGGTCTTTGCTGCCGCTAACAGCACCAGGTTTCTTCTTCTTTTTCACTGGGCAGGGGGAGGTTTCAGCAGAGGAGTGACCATTGGATGAGTGAGAGGGACTCGGCATCTTTCGTTTTTGGGTTGTCCGCTCTGTTGACCCTGAGTCGGACACTGCAGAGAAAAGGTGAAAGATTAGCAAATCAGGAAAGCCAAAGTGATGGCCTCCTTAAAGCAGAAAAATTAATCATCAATCATAATCAAAAAATAGAAAACAGTTAGGTAAAGCCTGCAAACAAGGGGAGATATATAATTTTTTATATGTATAGCATATTTATGTGTGTGTGTTTATATTTATATTTATTTTTATAAGAAACAAGTATAGAAACAGAGCTTTGTTATATCTAAAAACTTGTATAGTATGTTCTTACCTTTGGACCGTGTTGAGATCTCCATTTCTTCTGCTGTAGTCTCAGTTTTTCCTTCTTTCTCTGTCACACTGAAGAAAGGAACACTATCAGTGAAAGGCAACTTGTGGCATCCTGGTGGCCAGTACGTTTAAGATGTTGACCCCTCATTTCCTGTCAGCTTACTAATGTGTTTCTTTTTATCAAATCACAAAATAATTCATCCCTCATTATCAACCAGGTTATTAACCGAGCAAGCTCAACTGCCCCTGAAGACAGATGCAGGGACACAAGTTTCCTCGTCTAACGACAAATCTGAGCATTTTATATCACCAAGCACAACTGACTAGTTCAAAAGCAAAGATGTTATTAGTGACTTCTAGTTTACAATACAGTACAGTTTACACTACATTAGCAGATGGGTCAATGGTCAAATTGTCAGTGTTGAGGCTATAATTCATTACTGCATTAAAACACCAGTGTCACCTACTTTTTAATATATCCCTCTTATCTGATTATAGTAGGGTTATTGTAAGAAGAAGAAAGGTCAATTTTGCCAATGGACTCTCTCTTAACATTAATTTAATTCCATATTTGGTGTGCTCAGTTGGGAACTGATGCATCATACATCATCTGTAAAAATTCACATTAAACTCAATTTTCAAACCACTACTTCAAGCACTGTTCCAAAGGCTTATAATGACATGAATCATTAAGGCAGTGAAGAAAGTTATCACTGGTAAAAGGTTGTTATTTGTGCCTAATAATGCTTACATTTCTCACCAACCATTCATTTAAAGAATTTTATTTTACGTCTGAGATGGTGAAATGCTCAAAATGTCAGGTAAATTCTGATTGTTGAAGTGCAGTTGGTAAAAACACCTGTTTTCTACCCTGCTGAGGATAACGCAATTTCATTGGACACATCAAACAGTTACTGCGTAACTTTCATGAACATTCATGACTGAAAATACTGATAATATTGGAATTATATTACTCAAACCACACATGAACAGCTAAATGATTCATGCAACAAATGATGTTCAGCTCTGGAGCAGAATGAATCCACAACTAAATGACTTAGTCAGATAACACTCAGTTAAAGCAAAATCAAACTATTAGTGGAGCAAGGGCAGCTCAACATGTTCCTCAATTAAAAATAGATTCTCCACTGACCACAGGCCTATAAATAGGAAACATGAAAACACAGAACATAACCTGAACCTTCTGACACCCAACAAGTAAAAGGCATGTAAATATACATCCCAGCTGTTTCTAAACCAACCACCCAATACTCATTGATCAAGTGACCTAAAAACAGACAGCATATCAGAATGGATTGTATAATCACTGCTCCAGATCTCTTAAGAGACATTTCCTTGAAATGTAAGCCACAAAGCCGTGAACCACCTCCTCTTCAGAATCTGCCCAACAGGTCTTTCTCACTAACAGTTCACCTTGGTTTGCAGGCGCCCAAGGTGTTGTCGATCCGATTATTGTTGCCATTCTCTCTGACTGCACAGCAGATGCGTCGGCCTCATTGTTCAGATGGCTTCAATTTAGCCATTTTTTTCATTTCACTTAGTCCTGAGGAGAGTGCCATTTGAATGTTTTGTGTGAAAAAATAGAGAGGAATTCACTAAGAGAAAAAACACTGCCTTAATTTCAATAATATTGTTCACCAAACCTCCCACCACCACCCCTCCACCTCCTCTTCCATCATCACTAAAGAAGGATGAAATGACAGACAGGAACACAGCACATCTGCAGAGACAGAGAGGAGTGCAATGAAATGGCTTCACTGGCCTCCCCATCTAACCTGTCTGGACAACCTCAGACAATCTACCCAGGCAGCAGCATCCTGTCCTGTGCAGGGCAGGAAATATAGCCACAAGAGACAAAGAAAGACAAGGGCAGGCACAAGGAGGAAAATCAATGCTGCCCATCCTGACAAAAACATTTTTAAATCAAAGACAACAGAACACACGACACCAGCCTATTGTAACCCACAGAAACAAACCCTCTCCACACCCACCACTGTCATAACATCCATGCTTCAATGTAGGAAATCAACAGCATACCTTTCTCCTTTCTCACATACAGATTCTTCAGCCTATTCTTTAATCTTTTTCAATTATTGAGGGCGTTGGGGGATGAGGGAAAAGATGGGTCCAGGCTTCCCAGAAGGCCTTCTCTCCCTGCTGCTCTCTCCTGCAATTGTCAATCTTTAACCTCGGCTGTGGGCTGCCGATTGGCTTGAGCACCACACGGAGGTGCCTGATTGGATGCTCGGCTTGGTGTGCCACACGGGCTCTCTTCTCCCCGCTCTCCTCAGCCACAGTGCTGCAATGCAGAGAGGAATGCTCCTCGCTGTTGCTAAAAACCTCCTCAAAAACCGGGTGTCTCGCTCCCTCCGAACCTCACACAGACATGTGCTGGCCGTGTGCCTTTTTATCAGACATGTAAGATGCAGCTCTACAGGCTTGACAGGGAGAGGATCAGATTCCCTCCCTCGCTGTGCTCTCAGCCAGTGTATGTGTATGGCATCCATTTTGAACACTCCGTCTCTCTCTCTCTCCCCCTCTCTCTCTCCCTTTCTCTCTGACCACAGTGCGCACAGCACACACAGCACGTACACACAGCACAAGTCAGATTTGCTGTGAAAGGACCACATGTAGCTTATTATGTGCCCCAGCATGTTGATATGCAGCATGGGCCCTAATTCTGGACACAAAGACGGGACTGGAAATGTCACGGGCCTCCCAGACAGAAACGGGAGGTGAAAGCTCATCCCTCCCTTTCTCTCTCTCTCTCCAAGGCTTCCTCAGTGTTATAATCGATATCTGCCTAGAGATTTGAGTAAGATAAGAAAAAAAGACATGAATAAAAAACTTAGAGCAAAGCAGCACATTCTTCCATGTACTTCTTTCCACATATAAGCATGTGATTTAATCAATATAACTTCATACAACGCACATAGTCAAAACACGCTGGTACATAAGCAACTATAAACCAAACACATCCAGGCCAACTACATTGTCTACACAGCTCAGAGAGGGTCATCTGGTGGAGATTTTACAGACAGTGACCAAACTAAATGTGCTGTGTGTGTCAGTGTAAAGCAGATTTAAGTGTGCCTACACCAATCCTCACACCATGGTGGAATGAAGGGATTAGACGAATTACCAAACCCCATTCACAAAACACTGGGAGGGGGCGGAGAGGGGGGGGGGCTGCTGTTTCAGCCAATGTAGACTGCTCCTGAACCCTGGTCAGGTAACATTATGTGCACCATTATGGTCCAAGCCGTAATCACCCTGGTTAGACTTAAAACAGAGCCTCTGTCATCCATTATTAATGACAAAACACATGTCACATATAGCACCTTCAATATATCAGCTATGAAGAGATAACAATATTGACAAAACTGGCAGATACATTCATAATCATAAACTAAATTCAATCTTTCATTAAATTCTTGTATACAGAAAACCAATATCATTATATATATATAAGAACAAAATGTAATCTAACCTGGTCAACTTCAAATAGGTTTTTAAGCCTCTCTGGATGAGATGAGGTTTCTATGCAGAGCCTTTTCAGAGGAAGTCCTTCCCTTCTTCTTTCCTCCTCTCTTACATACTAATAGTCAGTGTGCTTGGAGCAGAGGGACAGAAAGGGGAAGCTATCTAAAATGGCTGACACTCGGCAGCAGAGAACAACACAAGGAGGCAGTGCTCACCATTAGGCTCAGGCAATTCCTCCAATCCTGCCATGAATAAGCTGCTACAGCATATTTAGTCCGTAGATAATTGATATTTTAGAAATACTGGTGAGCAGCTTACAGGATTAGGCCTGTTTAAAGCATGTGGGGGTTTTTATTATTCACCAAGGTGTAAAAGAAAAGGGGCATTATGGTGAGGTGAACTGTGTGTGAAGTGTAGAAAATGTAGGCAACCAGATGATTTTACAGCCGTTCTTCAATGCCATGTTAGTCTGGCAAACAATTAACGGCACTGCCCTTGCTCTTGAGCCAGTCTGAGGCCTAAATTAAACTTGCTGTGCTCTCAGTTTACCATCTGGTAATTCCTCTGGGGGCTTGCCTCTGCACTGCGCCCTGTCTCTCCCATCCTGCCTGGATCCTTCAAAAGGGCCTGTCATCTTGACAGCACAGGCCCAGGGCAGCCAGAAAAACTCAGTCGCTCCTTTGATCTTGACAGAAAAAAACAGGTTTTCTCAGTCAGTGCACTGTGAATACACAATGACCTTCCACTTGACCTGTGGCCCCCTACAGTATGTGTCCAGACAGCCACCCAGTCAGCCACCCTGTTGTGCTGTGCCATGCTATGCTCTCCTTCCAGACTCCACTCTCTCTCTGCTGTGGGGTGACAAACACTCCTACCCCTCCCCCAGCCTGTCAGACAAACCTGTGTTATTACTCAGGCACGGATCGCACACAGTGGCTGGTGGCTTGCCAAAAGAGCGGTATATGTGAAAGAATGAAAATTAGGCTTACCTCTGTGGATGCATGGCTAAAAACTCTGTGTGATATGTCAATGCTTATTAAAACATGGAGGACAGCCCTGTCAGCCCTCACCCTGCTCAGAGCACAGCCACGGCTCTACCAAGCTGTCCGACTCACTGCTGCGAATGTAAGGCGCGCCGAGACTGGATGCACATGCTGGTAAAATGTAAGGCAGCCTCTGATTGGCCGGAGCATTTCCTGGCTGCTTGTCTTTTGTTTAGCGCAGGCAGGCTGACACGCAGCAGCTCAGAGCAAGAGGAGCTAGGCCTGGATTGAAAAAACATTGGCCACCACGCACCTACCAGCAAGACTGTGTCTCACCAGTTCCCACCCTCAAGTTAAACCAACCATCATGGGAAAGATAAAAAAACGGCTGTGTAAATAAAGCCAATGGGTAAACAGGGAGTGGATGAAATGTTCTCTGCTTCTCTGACCTATAAAGGTTTAACAACAATGCCAAAAATGCAGCCTGAACAACAATGACATGCGATTGGACTGACACCGGCCTGTGAGTTGGTATGATCGCATGTTAGCAACGTGGTTCTGGATAGGCCCAGATTATACTGTTTAAGATACAATGACTTTCATTTTCTGTTGTATCGTTCTACAATGTAGCATGACTCAGCAAGATTTTTACAAGATTTTCAGTGACTCACGAGAAAACAGACTACAAACAGAGGCCTCCCATATTTAGGGGCCTCATATTTATATATATTGTACTTTAAGAGACCTTCAGTTAACATAAAAAATAGCTATTAAACAAAAAAATCCCAGCTTACTGTGACATAGAGACGTATTTATAGTACATAGTCTGTGCTACAAATAATGCATGACCATATCCATAACTTCGTTATTATGCAATATTTAAGGTAAACTAGCAACTATAGTTTAAATGTAAATCTCAGAAGAGCTTATCAGAGTCATCTGCATGATGCTATCTGAAAGCATATTAGCCACTGATCTGTTTCACATTTCTTAATTTTATCAAATTAACCTCCATGAGTACTCACATGTCTCCAGAAGATTGTTCCCTAGCCTACCTAATGAAGGTTTACACACTGATAGGCTCAGTGCTCACTGTCAATACTAAGATGGAATTGCCGACTAAGTGGACATTCAGCTGCTGAAAGGTTATCCACTGCTTTAGGCAGACACACTGTTGTTCTTCTGGTTTGCATCATGGCAGGAGGTATTGGGCTGATCTAAGATAGGCAGGGCCACTTTGTTTAGTTTAAAGGAAAAACAAATTATTGCTTCTCTTTAGGTAAAATATTATATACTTAAGTGTGCTTTGCTTATTATGAGATCCGGCTGGTGCACTGTTCAGGTTACCGCGGCCTCTCCATCAACACGATGAAAGACAGCAGCGACACCTTGTGGGAAAACTTCAGAACAGCAAAGTGCACACCAGCTCAGAGATTCTCAAACATATTCATGTCAAGAACCACCAAATAAATATGAAGTCAACCAAGGAGTGTATTTCGCCAGCTTTTACCATGGGGGCAGACTGATCTGTTGACAAAGCAGAGCAGGAAATGCACAGTGATATATAAAGTAATGGGAGAGGCCTACACCAGCGTAGTTTTCATGCATTCACGCTTAAATTAAAAGCTGGAGCTACTTTAGAATGACTGAAATATTATCTCCAATTTAGCTGTTGACTTTTGGACATGGTCAGATTATCAGGTACCCAAAACAAGTGCATCTTGCTAAAAATGAATACAATGATGCCCCACATTTGCTGTGTCAACTAGAGTGTTCCCAAACTGACTCAACACAAATATATTTATAAATGCTCCTCACGTGAACACAAAAAGACACAATATATGTCACAAAAAGACACAATATATTTCTTTTTGTAACAGGACCCCTTGACAAAAACCCCTATGTGCCCCTATGATGAGACAAACCAAATGAGACTCAGACATAGTTTCTGTTGATGGTTACCTGACCTTGATTTTGGACATCACTGCTGAGGTTGTCTAACAGATCTCTATAGTTTCAGCACAGGACAGGAACAGGACAGCTAAATAAAGCATCTTACATTTTAAATGCTAAAGTATCCTTGGAAATAGGCTGTGTCAGCAAATGTTACCAAATATGTTAAGCCTAGTAGAAATTACTTACAGTGTATACATCTAAAAAGATAAAAGCTAGTTTCTCTACATTGCTAATTAACTCACCAAATTATCACACTTTCAGTGTCACCCCTTATACAAAGTTACTTGAGACTAAATACATTTTCTTGAATTGGGAAGCTTTCTCGACAGTTAATAGAAACATTAGTATAATCAACTTATATGTATAATTAGCAGGTGAGTTAGCTTGAGTTAAATTGATTAATTAGCCAAGAGATTCTGACCAACACTCAATAAACACACACAGTTTACCAATGAGACATGATTAGTCTGGTTACACCGCACATAAAACCTTGTATACTGTGACATATTCGTATATAATGTAACCTCTGTGGGTGTCCTCTGTCCCATTTGCTGTCCACAGTGCAGACGATGACCTCTGAACGCCGCATGAGACTGACTCGTAATGAGTCCTGCTGTCCACAAGATGGCGCCCCAAACAGCCTTTCACTTCTCAGGCCTTAAATGGCCTTTAAGCCACATTCGGATTTAAGGCCTTAGATCTAACACGTGTAAACTTCAGTTTTTGGAGTTTTTTTTTTTTTTGCTCAGTGCATACGCTCTAGACGTCTACACTATACACTAGCACCTTTACTTATTACTATGGCTAAAAAATTATGGTCATCATGATGCCCCAAGAGCCATCTTAAAAGATAAATGTCAAGTTGTTTTTCATATTGCACATTCAAACTATAAATTATATGTTTGGATCTGATTGGTCAGAGAAAATTGTTTCTGTTGTGAGTTATAGTTGAGGAATATAGCAATGTTTTTCATTTCTATCATAGCTTCTTTCTTGCATTTCTTTCTTGCAAAAAATCCAAATGACACAAGCCACTGATAAGCAAAGGCAATCATTGTGTTTTTTGCTGAACTTTAAGCATTTCTAAATCCATTATATCACATAACATGTGCAGCTTGTCGACCTATAAGTGGTTGGATGTTATAAGAAGCCTGGAATTTTGGAAAATGGTCATCTCTTATTGTGATCTTGTTTGGTTATTAGTGGTATCACTAATGATGGGCATGTGAGATGTTTTTTGTACCTTATAGTAAGTGTATAATGGTGACATGTTGGGGGATGGTGATGGGTTTGGAGCAAAGAAAGGCATGCTGTTAGCTGTTTGCAGGTAAACCAATCTGAATGCATTAATGATTATGGGGCTATCTCCTGTCCTTTCAAACTGTTATCTCCTGTCCTTTCAAAGTGGAGAGGCTGAGTAGGGAGGGGGGGGATGGGATAAAGTGTCTCACACTCACTGAGGGGGGAGGTCAGTTTGCTGTGTTTTGTGGGGGAAGGGGCACAAACAGAGGGCCACCGGGCCCCACTTTGGGTCTCCATGGAATGTAATTGAGGCTCTCTCACTTAGGAAGACACACAAACAGATCAAAAACTAACACAGTCCATAAGGCTTTTTTTATTTTGGTCCTCTGGTGATTTTATCACAATGCATTAAAAATTCCCTAACGTTAGCAGGAAAACTGCATAAATCTGGACTGATCAATATGTAATCATGTTTTGCATAAATAGTGCAAATAAATGCATTAATTCCTAATTATCCATATGCACGAGCTGTGTAACACTTCAGGGGGTACTCTGATGTTTTGCCAACAATAGCTAAGACTGAACACATTTTGAATTTGTGAACTGGTGGCACAACATGAAATTTTGTAAAGGTGGTAATGAACTTCACTGCAAAATAAACAGTGTGGATATTCCTGTCCTGCATTCACACCCTTTCATTTTGTCCACCTCAAAGTTTTGATGGTGGTCAAAGAGAGAATTACAGTCACACAGGGTAAAGCTGGTAAGGAGCCAATTACTTAGATTTTAATGCCACCTCTTCTCTTCTTCACTGTCTTCACCCCCCTATACTGCTGCTCTCCCTCTATCTTTGGCCCTCACTCCCTCCTCCGTAGTAAAAATTCAAAACCAGTGTGTGCCTGAGAGGTCACTATGGAGACAGTTTCTTCCATCCTCTGTGATCACTCAGGGGCCATGGCGGCTCCACACTCACTCCAATTGATCCAACCAACACTGGACCCTGAATCTGTGAGGCACCAGGCCGCACAAGCTCATATGTGGGTGAATGGCAGTTATTTTATGATTGATCTTAATGTGCTAAAAATCCAGATGTGATGCAGCAGATGTAAAAAAATGTTGGGTTTTTTGCTGTTTTATTTATTCCTCCTTTATCCGAGCCACATTACATACCATACTGGACACTGACAAATTTCTTCCAGAGAAACAGTATTGCCTCATTTAAATTCAGCTCTTGTATAGTATGTACATTGTCCCTTTATGAATAAATAAACAAGAAAAATCAAAATATCCACTTGTGTTGAATATTTAAAACAATCTTTAATTCTTTATATATAGCCACAAACATGTTTGTAATCGTATGTACAGTGAATAGCATATTAATGTAACGCCCCACGAGTATCATAAGTCATTTGCATAAAGCTGATTTTCTGCCAGCCTATAAATATATTTTTAAATCTCTCCTCTAATAATATCAGTGACTGCTGTTCATATCACCTATGGGTATTGCCGTGCGTGTAGTTCAGTTGCTCAGCGCGTTCAGCAGTTGCAATGCTGCTCGAACTCGGGCGGTGACTACATTACCCAGAAGGCCTGTCGCGCCGCTACAAGCTGGCTCCCTCCGCTCTGGGAGTGTTTCGCATTTAAACAAACACGGTCCTGCTGAAGATGGCGGAGAGTTTGTAGAGGCGTCAAAGAAACTGCTCCACTCAATGAAAGCGTCGAAGCCGGTGAGTTTTCTGACATTGCTCCGCTTTTCGCAAGCAGCAGAGTTTTAAACTAACGCCGGCGTGTGTTTTTTGAACGCACAGACCCGACGCGGAGGCAGAGAGTTCGTGTCGCTCCGTTTCCGAGCAGGCTGTGGTTTTTAAGCTACCGTGATACAATGAGATACACCGCCGCTGTCTTGTTTGTTATGGGGCGCTCGTCGGGGATATTTATGGCTCCGAAACTAACTATAAGACATTAATATAGTCCGCGCCGGCCGCACTGGGCGCCCTTCTTGTTTGGCTCGGCGTATACTAGTGTTTCCATTATCCCCTAGCTCCAAAGTTTACGAGATGCAGCTTGTGTGGTGGGCTGTGTGCAGGCGGCTAGCTGCTCTCACTCAGGACCCAACTCGTTTGTGTCTGAAAACCTTCACGGTAACTTTGCAGCGCCGCAAGGCTCCGGTCTATGTCCACAACCGGGCAGCTTTGGGCACTGTAAATAAATGTCTTTGTTTTGAATGGTGTTTTCTTTAACCAGACGAGCTGAGTTGCTGCACAGTTTTTGGATCAAGTGGGGGGGCTGCAGGATTTGTGTGTGTGTGTGTGTGCAAGCAAAGCTAGCGTTAGTCAGACCGCAGTAGTTGCGCTGGGAAAGAAAATGAAAATACAATTGTTTATTTCTCGTGTGTTTCCCTTGTTTTGCCTCCTCTTTGAATTTAGTCGGGGTATAAACATCTAAGTAATCACCGTGCAACTCGCCTGTATTGTGTTGTTTTTCTGTAATACTTTTGCTGCATTTTTTTAATTCGACGCCATCTAACAAATGTCAACAAGACAATTTAGCTGACCTCCAGTCCTGTGTAATTTAAAAACATTTCAGTCTTATTTCCTTGGTGGTCGCAGCTGCAGGTCATGGTCCACTTTACTAGCACATCATCTCTGTCTCCCACTGCTGACAGCCAAACTTGAGCTGGCAAAGCCTGGCTGCTCCAAAGCATCTGTTATTTATTTGCATGGCCGTAGTGAGATCACATATCTGTGATTTTAATGGTTGGCATAATGGCCCATCACACTGTGATAAATGTTGTTTTTCACCGCTGATAAATCATATTTAGTTGTGTGTGTGAGAGAGAAACTGGCAGAGGAAGATGGATGTGTTTCAATGGGGGTGGGGGGGAGTGATGAACACTCAGAGGGTTCAGGTAGAGTCCAGGTTTAGTCTTGATGCGGTTTGTGTGTGTCATTTGCTGAGCACTCACTTGTTAGAGGGCATTCTTGGAGATGGTGCTCATGTGTAGGCACACAACGAGGAGGTACGTTAGTCACTCCTCGGTCTAGGTGTGCTGTCGCTCTCTTCGCCCGGGGCCATCCCTGCCAATACTTGCAGGTATTTACACCTCAATGCTCCTTTCCACGTGTGGGGTTTCTTGAAAGCATCTTGTTTTTTTGTCAAATCGCTAAATGATTCGGCTACCGGGTTGTCACAGGAATATGATTTCCACACAAGACACTCTTTAAACACACTGCAATATCTCAATGATGTGAGTATTTAGTATTTAAATGGTGTGTAGCGGGGAATGAGCAAGTGAGAATGGTGCTGCTGGCAACGTTTGGCCGTCAGATGAGCTAACTCGTCTTTATTCTGAGTCTGATGGAATGCCATTACTCAAGCCCACATATGTGGTATTTTTGTAAGTGGTAGAATGACCACTGTGGGAACCTGTCCAATGAACTGCTTCTGCTCATATTCTTGGCAAAAGGAGCCCCCTGTCCCCCATTCTCTGTTCCTTTATCTACCACTTTCTTTCTCCCTCACACAGGGTGTCAGGCTGCGTTAACAATGAATCAATCTTTGGGGGGATTCTTTGACTGCAGATGGGGTGAAGAAGTGACTGGGATGCATGGCTTTCGCTCTTTGTCTGGCGGCCCCTGTGCTCTCAATAATTCATTAACTTATCACTTTTTCTCATGGGACTGGGAGAAGTCTCTCTACCGTGGCAGATTCAGTGGTTACATCAGATCGCTTGATTTATAATCAAATTAGCACACGTTTAGTGGCATTGCTGATATTTAGGTTATAGTCGCAGCGATTATTTTTTTATGTCTAATGTTTTAGTATTATGTCACAATACAATTAATATGTAACATCTATTTTCTATGAGTTATAATTCCAAACACACTCACTAAAGTATTAAATCTAGAGAGCAGGCATAGTAGACGGCACATCTGTATAAAAATACGCTAGATTTGGCTGTGGGTCATTTTTCAGGAGTTAGTAAGCTCAAAAATCATGTTTGTCAATGAAGTTCTTATAAACATGGATTGGTGTCAAACTTGTAAAGTTTTAGAAAATTAAAGACATGGACAGAAATCTCCAAACATTTATATACTACTTTCATTTGGCTACATGATCTCTCCTTTTGACAGTATTGGGTAAATATTTGTGCTATGTGGTTGCATTGACTTCTAAATATACTGGCTCGTCTGGCTGGTATCAGAGAACAGGAGGAAACATAAGTGGAGAGCTTGCCACTTTTGTTTGGCAGAGCCACTTTTTGAGTCGTAATCTGTCTCTGTCGAGCTGCATTTTTGCGCGTCACTGATGTCTGAATAGACGCCATTCTTTAAGTGTTTCGTCACCCTGCATGTACCTTAAGAGAGACTGAGGGAGATAATAAGTTTCGTTTCAAGTATCTGCCAATCGGTCATGTGGTATTTGTTCAATTTAAGATTAAGAGCCGTGTGGGTGAGCAGTGGCACTGAGAGGATGACTCTTGATGACACATAGAGCTGAAAGGATTGTTTCCCTTAATTGAAATATGACTCCTTGGTCTTACTACCCTTTTTTGGCCAGGCAGTACCACAGGTAGTGTAGAGTTAGTCAAGGAAAGCAACTGTTGTTTCATCTCACTGAAACTTGAATTTTTGGGAAAAGAGTGCATCTTTTTAAATGTTCCACTCATCATTTATTCTTTAATGGTAATATGATTTAGAGAATTCAGCAGTTATATGGGACTCTCTGAAATTTTGCTTTCTACCATCTAGACCATTTAGACTTGACTCTGACTTGTCAATGGAGTCAGTTTTACAACCAAGGTGTAAGAATACAAAAGTTCCCTGTGGAACTCAAGCTGTGTAAAACATCCTGTTTAGTCCCTGCATCTCAAGGTCACTCATGCGGCAGCTGATCTGCATTTGTGTTTTGTTGAAGTGAACATGCCACAAGCTGGTGTGTCAGTACTCAACAGGTAGGTTAGCCTTTTCTGCCTACTTCTGTGGAGCTAAATATAGAAAACTCGGCTCAACAAGACAGTCGTGTTTCCACTGCTAAAATATTTACAGCTACTTCTCCCAAACAAGTGAGAGTGAGAATATGAGATGAGAGCTGCTGAAACCAGTTTTTTTATGCACTGTTCAGAGGAAGTCAGACAGCCGAGTCCCAAGTCAAGTGGTGCAGTTTTTACGCTCAGACTCTATTTGAAGTCACATCTCATTCATCCCCTCGGTCCCCTCTTCTTCAACTCTGAGGTAATACCCAAGTGTTAGGCTAGCTGAGCCATATGTGAGCCACGCACACTTCTACACGCCAAACGGGCAGCCTGAAGCAATCATTGCACCCAATTCCAGTTTATAACCAGCAAGGATTTGGAACAGTTCACTTTCTGTAGTCCTTGTTGATTGGGCGAAGGCAGGAGTTTATTAGGGAAGGGGGTGCCAAGAGCTTTGTGTCCCCCCTCCTACTCCCTCCTTGCCCTTCCTCTTTAACTTCAACTCCACCTTTAACTTTCGCTCCCCCAGCTGAAGAATGCTCGTAAAACGGGTTCACCTGAACAAGCCAGTGGGAGGGAAGCTCCCTGGCCTAGTTTTGTTACCATTGTAAAATGTTAGCAAGACCTTGTTTGTGTTTTGTTTAGGGCCCCCTTTTAAAAAAAAAATGCTCTGGGGGAGAGACAGCAAGGGTGAAAAAAAAAGTTTGGTTTGTGAGATAACTACTACCAGATGCATGCTCTGTCTGTTATTCCGCATAAAGGGAAGGAGAAAGAAAGGAAGAGAAAAGACATACTGTCATTTCTGGATGAACTTCTCAACTGCTACATGGAAACTCTCCATGTTCAGTCTGTCTCCAATTTTCTCATCCCATATATACTCCGCCTCCATCAAATACACAAGAATTGAAAAAGATGTCTTTGGAGGGGCAGCGCAGTCAGTGTACATCCAAAAGAACAAGGGGCTTAGGCCTCAACTAGTGAAAGTGCAGGTTGTCTGTTTTAAATGTTCCCAGAGCTTACCTTTCCTGCCCTCAGTACTCCATCCTCTGTAATTCAACACTGCTAGATGCCTGGTTACGTTTATTTCCTTTGTTTACATTGTGTTACTCTTTTTCTACATGCATCTCCAAGATGAAACAGTTTGATGGTGCACTTATATGGGAGCAGGGTGGAGTTTCTGGGTCTATCTGGATTGAGAGGCAGCTGGCATGGCGCTGCACAGTTGTAAAAGGATATGTGCATGTTTGTGACCAGGCACACAAGGACTGTAAGGGCTCTGTCCTCTGTTTCAGAGCTCACCTGCAATTTAAAAGCTCCTTTTAATTAAATGAAGTCCCAGCAAGTTGCAGTGAATGCACAGACATTTGCTCATAGCACTTTGCGCTAGACAGCTTTTTGATTTTCCAGTGTGATTTCTACTTTATTGCAGCCTTGAGTTCAAAGAAAAGTCAAGTTGTGAATGACAGACTTCAACCTCATCGTTAAAGACTCCAGACTTACTACAGCATGTCAACACTGGCAAGGCATGTGTCAGATAATTTATTATCCCCCCTTAATTGGACTGAATTTTTCCCCCTCCTTTCTGGATAAAGTGGAAAATGTTCCCCTTACCATTACTGCTCTTCACTCTCCCTGGTGACATCACCCTTGTGTATGTAGCTTGTCGTTAAGGCAACACTCACTCTTGAACTTACTGTCCCCGGAATAGCCGAGCCAACACTTGCCTCCTGACTTTGCCACATCAGCTCAAGCTTTGGTCTCATATAGTCGTTTATATACCAAACAACACCCACAACAGTAAGCCATTAGCCAAGTATTGGCAAGTGATGGCCATCTTTCCATTCAGCTTGTTCCTTTAGGTTCTCCTGTCTCTGATTGCTATTGCCAAACTGGAACAAGTGATTCTATATGACTGCGGTATGACTAAAATAGGCAAAGTAAAAGTCCCTGTTCAATTAGCACCATTGCAACTGTCTATAGTGCCCTGCTGCTATCCTGTTCCATGTGTCCCCTCCCCCACACACACTTTGACATTGGATGAAAGCTAAAACTATTTAGACCAATTTCTGAGTTTGGTTTTTAGTGGGGATGGCAGGGTGCGGGCTAAAAAACAAAGTCAGTGAAGCAGATCAGAATAAGTGTGTATTTGTGGATGAAGTCAAACAACCTTCAACAGACAAGCAGATATAATAATCACAAGTATTGTAAGTGGTTAGTACAGGATGCAAGGTTCAAGTCACAGTAATTTGAACTTTTTTTAAGTAAAACTGATTCCTTACTCATTGTTTAGCAGACTATGGAGAAACTATCAAAAATCCATCTCAAGATAACTGTTGTTGTTGTGTGTGTGTTTGGTTGTCAGTACAGCCCACACACTGTATTACTTGCATCACAAAGATTCAGGATGTAGCTCCCATGCAAATTTCTTACAAAGTCCACTACATAATCAAACGGCAAAAAATCCATCATCTCACACACAAGTTTGTTTGAAGGCATGATGATCTATAGCACATTGTGAGCAGACCATTTTAAGATTTTGATCCTGGTGATCGGTCATGTGTTTTGAAAAAACGTAACACACAATAACATGTTTCCCTGCAGATGCAATTGTGTAAATATGCTGAACTAATGCTTCAGTTTAATGAAATTATGTGGTGCAATTTTACTGCAGATACTCAAGGGAAAATATGCTCATAGCCCTACAGCAATGCTACAAACAACATGTGCTAACGCGTTACCGTTAAGCTTTTGTACTTTGCATTGGATGTTTCTGACAGGGACTAGCTCTGAACTCTACAGGCAGCAGACAAACTTTTATGAAGGCTGCACAATTAGTCATGTAATAATTGTGGTGGACATTTTAGCCTCCCTAACTAAAGTTTTACCAGGTACATTACTCATACCTTGTGCTTGCTTCCAGGTTCAGTGTGTAACACAATTTTACCCCAAACTGGATGAATGAGAGTCATTGTCTCAATACTGTACAACAGAACTGTTCAGCCCTGTTTTTCACTCAAATAAAAAAACATGCCATGAGCGGCCTCGTTACGCACTAAGTGCAGTATTGTCAAAGACATTCAAGGCTTTAGGGGAAAAAAATGATGTTCTTTTAAAGCTAGGTGACAATACAGGACTTTTCCCATTAATTTTCCTGGAATGTGTATATTTACCAGTGATGGTTGTTGATATTAATACTGAATGGTACTCACAAAATTACTCTTCAGTGATTAAGTAGGAAAAGACAGAAATGTTATGAGAGTGGTTAATCTATTGGCAGAAATGGTAAATACTTGTCTGCAACTGTTGTTGCTTGTTGTATCATGACAAATAAAGTTGCCTTAAATACAAGAGTAGATAGTTAGTTGGATTTTAAAAACTGGAGATGCAAAACCTTTCGGACGCTCCATACTGGAACAATTCAGACACGCTCTGTGTCTGTGAGGCCCCAACACCAGTTTAACAAGACTATCACTCTCACTGTAACAACATTTTTTATATATTTAATTTGACAAAGGTTTTCTGTTCCTTACTTTACTGGCTCGTCCATGAAGACGTCACAAGATTAACAGAACTGCAGTATATTTTCTTTCGTTCATACGTCTGGTTTGACAGTTTGAAAGCCTTTTATTTCATTTGGAGCAGTATGGGCTGCAGGAGCATTGACCATGAACTTTTCAGAGTTTTTTCTTTTGTTTTGTTTTGTTTTGTTTTTTTTGTGGGTGAAAACTAAGAAACCAGCCTGAAATAGAGAGCAATGTGTGTCAGCTCAATTGGTGAGTATTTGTCCTTTGCCCGCTCTCTTACAGTGTGAGGGACCTGATTAGCAGTGCAGGCTTAATCACTCAGCAGATGGAAACAGAGTGCAGTGTCACCAAGACAAAAACAAACCCACAGTTGGATTACGGCTCAGCACGCGCAAGTGTGTGTGTGCGTGTGTGTGTCCACTCAGACTGAGCAGCTCTGATTTGATCGTTAAACAGATTCTTAAACATGTCTCGATACAAGCCCAGCAGAACTCCTCACCCCCACTTGCCTTCACTGTCTGTCTTTCAACACTTGGTCCTCATGACCCCTGTATCCCGCCTGTCCTCATAAGTCATTTAAACACACTTTTAATAGTGTTAACCTGGAACTGAGCGGCATGTGTTGGGCAGAATATGTGGCAGGCTCTGTAAAACATTGTAGATGAGGGAACGTGAAGAACAGACAGTGCTAGACCTGATAAAGTGCGCTAGGATTAGGTCTATGTTATCTTTTTGTATAGTCCATAGTTCTGTGGGTTGTATTGCATTGCCTTTAAATCAAAGCAAACAAAAATGGTCTCTGGTTATGTGTCAGACTGTAAAATGACTCGTGGTTCTCAGATTTTTTTAACCAATTTGTAATGCTTTATTTTAATTTTGCCCTGGTTAACTATTCATCCTGGAGGATTAAAAAAACAAAGCAGGTTAAGATGGTTTCTAACAAAGGATAAAAATCTCAGATCTGCTCATGCTCTCTTTTACCCCTTGTACCTCATTTCTGGAATCTTTTTCACCTAGGCTCTGTCAACACACGAAACTGGGCAGTTGAAAGAAAGGAAAAGGAGTAGTAAGGGGAAAAATGAGAGATGGGAGGGGGTGTAGTTGTGAAACTGGCGTCAGACCATCTTTTGAGTGGAATTCTTTGCACGGGTCAGAGTTCAGCCACTGCAGTGTGGCGCTGTGATTGGCTGAGGAAAGGTGAAATGAAAACCACAGTAAACTTTTGACCCCGACGCAGGAGCTCTGCAGGAACGCCCAGCCCCAGCTCTGGCGTGGTGGAACAGAGCCCGCTCTCTTCCTGTGTTTACTCCACCAATCCAACAGGGACGGTGGGGAGAAGAGGAGGAGGGGAGGGAGGGAGCACAGAAAGGGGAGGAGAGAGAGACACGAGCAAGAGGGAGGAAGGGAAGAGAAAATCAACAGAGCTGTGCTGTGGTCTGAAAATGAATATCTGCCTTTTTTTTTTTACGGAGTGGCACAGTTGAAACGTGTACACAAACACACAAGCTGCTTCTTAAAAGCAAAGTTAAAAACAAGCACAGTCTTCATTTTCTATCATGGTGAAGTTAGTGTAAAATAAATATTGCATGGAGTAATTACTGACATATATTCACACTGGATTATGTGAGATTTCTCCTCTCATCAGTTGTAAAGGTGTGTGTGTGTGTGTTATCAGACTGAGCAGCATGGAGGCTGATCAGTCCCTGGCACTCTGGCTCTCCAGATAAAAGGCTGTTTGGCCATTGATTAATGAACTCATTTCCATAATATTAGCCTTGTGTGATCACAGCTGCCTGCATTTTGTTTGGTCGCTGTGGTCTCCTCTGGATGATGTTGTGTCCTCGCTCTTATCACCTCTCCATAATCACCAACATGTCAAAGCTTATAGAATACCAAGGGTGTTGGAGATGTGTAGCAGTGATGCTTTTCGATGACTTAACTGTTTGGATCTATGTGTCCATGTGGGTCTTTTCCTGCTCCTTTCTGTTCTTTGTCTGTATTAATGATGGATAGTTGCAGGAGATGCATGTGTGACATACACACACACACACACAGTGGAATCTGCCATCTCTTTGTTTCCACCTTCATTTATTTTCTGATTTTTTTTTTTTTTTCTACACGTTGCAGTTTGTGTGAGAAAAATGGGGAGATGCACAGGCTGCCTGTCTGAGCTGTGTGTGTGTTGCGTGAGCTGGGGTGGGGGATGTTTTTTTTTCAAGGAGAAAAAGCAATCCCATGAAGGCAGCTTCTCTCTGCTTTGAACTACCTTCTCTCTCTCACCACATTGATCTATGGGCAACATGTACACTACAAGTTTGAGGAAAAAGCCACCAGGGGAAATAGCTATTTTGTGTTTTTATACAACTACTGCTTTTTTTATATTTGCCCTTGAGATTATCTAATATCATTTATGTCAACAGTATGTTGTTTTGCAGTTAGTGTAAATGCGTCACAGATGGGCTAAGCAATCTTTAATTCATTGATAATTCACTACATATTTGTTTTTCATCTGCAAAGTTAGTCATACATACATCATTAGATTTCTAAACTGTTTAAACGTACAGAATATAACTGACATTTTACACATTTGTTTTTCACATATTTTAAACCAAATTAAACCTTCATGTTGGTTTATTTAATAACCAAGACTTCTTACTGATGCCTCTCTGAAATGCTTCACAAACTCCAACAAGCTTCTGTGAGCATGTTTCTGTCTGCTTTCTGAACTCCACCTCCCCATCCTCTTCAGTCACATTTGCGTCACTACCATGGTTTTGAAAGGTGTGCTTTATTCAACTGTGAACTGCTCCTTGTCTGACTTTAATATTAACTCTAAATCAGTCACGCTTGTCGAGGCTTTTCATTTGGAAGACTTATCTTTTGCTAAAACAGGAATGAAACAAATTTGGCTTTGTGTTGGTTCATTTTATGGCAGTGCCAATTCACAACTCAGACAGGGTTTGAAAGGACCTTCACATTAAAAGTATGAAGCGAAATAAAGAAAGAGAAACTCTACCAACAAACACGCTGCAGACAAAATTAAAGGATATAGCCTGTGTTTTCAGTCTGGTTTTTAAGCCTTGCTGGAATTTCACAGCTGCCTCTGCACCTAAATGGAGGCTTTCTCTGAACAATTTACAGCTTCACTTTTTCACAATCCACACTTGTACACACATGCTTGACATATGTCCCCTTTATCCCAACCCCAAGTCTCATTGTGTGGCAGCACTCTCCTTGCCACCAAACGCTCTGGCTCCAGTTTAGTCGCACTAGCCCACATTTCATTAAAATCATGTGTCACGTTTGCATGAAAACGGCTAATAAACAATATTCACCAACAACAAGGGTGCATTTGAATCTGTGAAAAATTATTTCTTCTTCCTCCCGCAAAATTAAGGGGGAATCCTCAAAATGTCAAGATGATTTTGAATTACATGAAGCACGAGCAGTAATGTCGCCCATGATATCCTCGCCCTTTTTTTGCCATCTACCAAGAACAAAAAATTTGTTAACTTCACACCATTGAAAGCTCACGTGTCAGACAGTAGTGGGCGTGAGCAAGTGAACTTCTGCTTCAAAATGTTAAGTTAGTTTTTAGATCTGATTTTATTTGGCTACAGACTTAATTAACTATGTTAAAAATTGTGCAGTAGAAAAGTGCAATAATGCTGGAGCACCAGTGTCTTTCTTTTTTTACTGACTCAGCAATCTGACTGTTTAATACACTTGATTTATGGATGATATTTTCCATCCCTCAACTGATCATTGGTTATGATCATTGTAGATTTTTGCCTATGAAAACACAGGCACAAAACACAAAGAACAGAGCTAACAGTGGGGTTTTTTTTTTTTGATCTGAGTCAAACTGCTAACATTAGCACACATAACTAGGCACCCTTTGGCTTGTGACTATCTACAATGCTAACTTTCTGCTAGCCCGAGCGGGATCATAACTTTGCCGTGTTACGTAACGCAGTATAACTAAAATCCATCATGAATGTCTTTTAGTTGGACCCAGTTGCATATTGAAAAGCGTTCATTCATTTGGTCATTGTTAACAAACTC
The DNA here is from genome assembly GCA_037176925.1 of Amniataba percoides. Lineage (NCBI taxonomy): Eukaryota > Metazoa > Chordata > Actinopteri > Centrarchiformes > Terapontidae > Amniataba > Amniataba percoides. The sequence continues at coordinate 22,041,801 of JBAJHX010000096.1, forward strand.
CACAAGGTGCTCTGTATTAACAACTCACGAAAAGTATTTTATTTGGTGCAGAATTACAACAGGTGGGTTTTAATAGACTTGGCATTCCTTAGCCTGTTAGACTAAAGACCAGATATAAAGAGAGCCCATCCTATAGTGTGGACAGAGCTCACATTACTATTTACCTGGTGGGGTCTAACTCCCGAAATCGCTTTTTCTTTGTAACTGCAGGCTCCAGATCCTATATATCATGTTGTCCAAAAACCCTATTTGTTTTGCAATTGCACCCCACCGAAAGTGTGCAGAGCTGATGAAATTCAGTAACATCAGTATGTAAATATTACCTCAAAACAAAATGAGAGTTGCTTTGGCATGGTTCCAAATATGCACCAGAATATAAACTATTAAACTAAAAAAATAATTTTTCTGAGTATCATTGTTTAATTTTATACATGAGTGTAGCCTAAATGGCCCCAGTTCTCAGGTCTGAAGGGTGGACATTTGGATCCAGCATTCGTTGTTGAACAAAGACATTGAGACGTTGGTGTGAGCTCCCCTTGCACTTAACCCAGTAAATAGCTGGTTGTATGCCCAGCAGGAGGTGGAGAAGTTCTTTGAAGAAAAACAGGAAGTCATTCAGTCCTTTTGTTTCCTTTTTGCTCTTGATGTCCTAAACTCTAGCGGACACCTTTTGTTGCTTTATTACCGTGCCTCTGTCGTGTTTGCATGTATGTGTGTACGGCTATGTTTCAGGGCACTGAAGCAATGCTGCTAAATACTTATAGCTTACAGCTGCCAGGAGAAGAAAGAAAGTAATTGGAATACTTTTTTCTGTATTGTATTGTATATGTACAGTGTTCTTCCACACCCTAAAACCCTGAACTGTTCAATCCATTTCTCTCTCTCTCTCTCTCTCTCTCTCTCTCACTCTCTCTCTCTCTCTCTCTCTCTCACACACACACACAGCATTATAGACCCTCAAAAACACACCCATGGGCCCAAACTATCATAACCGTGTATGTATGCCCCACTTTGTCTGCTCTTTGTTTTGGGTGGGCCAGTGTTTATTGTTGGCCCTGCCACTCATTGTCTCAGGGAGCTCAGATTGCAGGCTTTATTTCAGGCTGAGCAGGAATGTCCTCCTCACTATTTTAGTCCTGACTGACTGACGCTGCTGCCTTGCTGGGCTTGAGCCAAATGTCTGTGTATCAAATTGGTGTATTTTTATAGTACTAACTAAAAGTGCAGAAAAATGCAGTCTTTATACAGTATCATTAGTGTCACAACTGTAAGAGAATTGTCCATTTTGTTCAGAGACTGGTTGGCTTTCTTGCTTATAATGTGCCTGATCGGCATATAGTAAAAGCTATACAAGTTGTTCCCTCATGTAGTTCCTTCAAACACAGCCAATTGAATGAACAATGTTATCACTGCAACTGAGAGAAAAGATTGCAAAGGACCTTCACTAGAGATCGACCGATATGGGTTTTTCAGGACCGATACCGATTATTAGTAGTTAGAGGAGGCCGATAACCGATA
>JBAJHX010000096.1:22043418-22057850 GCA_037176925.1 Amniataba percoides
GGCCGATGCCGATATACGTCAAATTTCCAAATATCGGCGCCGATAATCGGCCCGACCGATAATCGGTCGATCTCTAACCTTCACATCCATCCACTAAGCATGCTCTTCAAAAAATTGCTGCATGTGCCTTTTAGCCAAGTCAGCTTATTTAGATGGCTGACATTAGTTGCCTTGCATATTTGGATCTCCCCAACCCCCCAATCACTCGGTGAGGCTGCAGAATTGCTGAAATTATGCAAATGAGACCCGAGTGTAGGACCACTCTCTGAGAGAACACAAAAATCAGGCTTTGAGGTGTGCAACACTCATGTCCTCGTATGGTAATCGCATCTGATGACGTTTAAGTACTTGGTTTCTTTCGCTTGATTAGTACGCAAGTGCTTGCAGTGTTGACAAGCAGTTTTGATGAAGATATGAGGAAGTAAAAGCTCAATCAGTGCTCATTTAAATGAAGCACTGTTACCATCTAATGATTTTTGCACATATACATCTAACTGTTGAACCAACAGTTGCGTAGTATAGCCATTTTTAGCCATATGTTTTTTTTCACTGCGAAGCAGATGCCCCTGGTGTTCACTATTGAGTAGAAAAGTTTGGAAATGCTTAAAAAAAGCCTCATTGTCCCATCAGTACTCAATAAAGTCAACACTGAATGAGGAAATTATTTCAGACACGGTCTCACTCATTATTCCCTCGTAATAAACAGCCAATATTAAATACTTATTAGTTTACTCTAGAATTCAAGGCTCTGAGCACTTATTAATTGTCATCATGTTTTCACAATTGACTGATGTAGAGAGATGTGTTATCGTTTGTGACACAGGTTTAGTATTCAAATCCAATGGCAGACACTAAATATAGTGTACTAAACAGTAAATAGAGTGGTTTTGGACTCTGCACATGCACTAACCTTGCAGGTAATACTGCTCTTTCAGTCTTTCAAAATAAGTTCATTCCTACTTCCTAAATGTCAGCTTAGTAAGTATTCAAAAGCAGATGTTTTTTTTTATTTTAGTTTATTTTAAAGCAATACATGGCAGACTTTCTGTTTCAAAATAGCAGGTTTTGTTTAGGAACATTTTCAAAAGCAAATGCACATTATAGTTGCCAGAATCTGAATCTTTGATACCCAGCACACTATCTCACTGCACTGTCTCCTCTCCCTTCCCCCTTCCTGTTCCTCCTCCTCCTCCCCTCTTTATTTAAATAAACCTGCCTTGACTCCTCCTCCTCCTCCTCCTCCATCTGCGGTCCTTTTTCATAACAGTGCTTACATCTCTTGGTTCAAATTACATTTTACCCCCAGACGTCAATTACATGTGTGGTGTGGGTTTGTACCCAGGTCAGTGAACGAGGATGGAAAAACGCAGATATAAAAAGTTTCACAATAAAGATAGATGCAAATAAGAGTTGAGGAGAACAAAAACAATAGATAAAAGGTGTTCAAAAATATGTAAATATTGCTTTCTCCCACTGCTTTCTGTGAATTGGTCATTTGCTGTTCTTGTGTTGGACAGAGTTGACTTGGAGTTATTAAACCATGTTTGGACAGTTGACAGAAAGGGAACGCTTTTCTCTCTTTCTCTGTGTTAAATTATTCAGCTGCAGCATTAGCTCAGTAGAAGCTGGCATTTAGGACTGATGTGATCAGTGGTCTGTGGTGGAGCATTGCGCGCGCACACAAACGCAAACGAAGTACTTTCTATGTGTGGCTGTGATGATCTTGAGTTAGATCTATGACTAATAAGACTAAATCTGAATGGAGACGTGATACGATTTTTGTTTTTCTTTTCAGGAATTGAAACATCTATCACAAGTATTGTTTAGTTCTTGCTATATATCTTTTTAAACTGTAATTTAGCCTTATCATCAGAGTACAAACCTTGTTGAGAAGTTATTTTTTTCAGTGAATTTTAAAGTCACATCTTAACCTGTTTTGCAAATTTTGTATCAACAGCAGTGTGACTATTATTAGATTTCCTGAAGAAAGGAGCACCTGACAGGCTTATCTGTGGCAGTAGGATGATGGTGCTAAAGGTCAGTGGTCTTTTGGAGCAGTTTATATTCAAACACTGGCAGCCCAGCCCTCGTAGTTTCTGTGTGAGGACCCAATGACAGGTTTTGATATGAAACTGTGGCTGGACTAAACTGAAAGAAACTGCAGCAGTTATTATACACAAGTTTTACATTATGACAGCTATTTTTAAATGCAAAAACCGTACACAGATATGGGTGACCAGCTCAATAAAGATTCAATAGATTTTTTGTGTTGCTTTGATGAAAGCTTATCCAATTTTTCTGATGAGAAAACATAAAACCCCAGCGAGCCATCTTTACTGTGATTATGACTTGACTTGGAAAGTCTAAAGGTTATGAAAGCTTTGACAGAACACTTACGCATATGTATAGCTATTTTAAGATGACACGAGAGAAAGAAAGGTGACACACTAAGTAGCTTCTTGGTTACTGTAATTGATGACAGCAGCAAATAAAACACTACTTACTCAGTGATGTGCTCATTGTGAAAAGGTCTTTGGCCAATCAGTGTTTAAATGTTGTGTAGCAGTGCAACCATTTTTGTAACCTTTTGTGAGAAAGGAGTCATGTTCATGGTGGCCAGCAGCATTCATACAAGGTGTGAGCAGGAACATCAGGACGACAGGGAACCAGCCTGATAAGCAGAATATGTAAATGGGGAGGATGAGTTTCCAGGAAAGGGAAGTGATGACGCAGTGGAACGGGCTGAGGGGAGGACGCAAACAGGATGCTATCTGCTGTGGCTTCCTGTGCAATTTTAGAAATCATTTTTTTTCCCATGAATTTATGTGAAAGCAAAACATGTAAAGACCTGTTGCTATTTTGACAGGAAGATGAGCAGTCACGTTTAACCACCCAGACATTCAGAGAGCACCATAGTTCATGGCCATGTTTGTTTTCTCTTTGTGTTTTCAGGAGATGTTGAGACACTGAAGCAACACTAGACCCTGAATGGAGCTTAACTGGAGCTTGTTCTGGTCAAGGTGAGCATGTGGTATATGTCGAGAAACACACACACACACACACACACAGGCACTCTTACACACACCCCTGGTGTGAGACAATCCATTAAAGGTGCAGACCATTTTAACTACGTGATGTTGTATTTCACACATTGGCAGCTGCTGTTTGTGTACCTCATGGTCTGTGTAACATATCTCAGCTTGTCTCTGAGCAAGTTTCACATTGTCAAATGAAGCTGATTCAGGTCAGTGGCATACTGCCAGACATGTTGAGACTCATCTGTGGTTTTGGTGGGCTGCTGCTCGCAATCTCACTCTGCACTAGAAGCGTTGTGTGCCTGGATTGTCAGTTTTCACTCTGTTTGAAAATGTCAATAATGGTGAACCAATGAAACATACAACATACATTGTTACCATGAAAGGCACAATAAATTGTGCCATGCTGTTATCTAAAACCCAGGAAGACTCAGAAAGGGCTTTTTTTGTTTTGTTTTTTTTTTTAATGAAAATTACATTTCTGTGATGAAACCTGTTTGCATTTGCTCCGGTTTTCAGAATTGCCATTTCATAATTGACCAGAGTAGAAATTGAGGGACATCGCTACACATTCCCAGTTTTGAGAAAGCCCGCCAGCAGCCCCCAGCACTGCTGTTTGTCTGTTTCAGGATGTGAAGCTGACTGAGAGCTGATGTCATCTCTCTCCACTGCTGCAGAGGTGAGCCTTAGGACAGAAACCAGGAAGGAAGGAAGAAAGAGAGAAGGGAGGGCAGTTAGAGTCACAGCCAGGGCAGGACAGGCAGATTTAGCAAGGGGTGCTGAAAGGTAGATAGACAAGAAGCATGCAATGCAGATTTATGGTGCAGAGTGCGTGTCTGAGACTTGGTGCTCTTCTAGTAGTGTCTAGAAGGTGGTGGGTGACTGGGCTGCATGTCCTAGCCTGCAGTTGCAGAGCTGGAGTTGCATAATGGCTCCCATCCGTTCTACACTTTTCCACTCTGGAATGAGCTCACTCTGTTTAAGAGTGTTTGTGTGCGCACATACACATATCCAGGCACAAAGTCCAGGATAGCATTATAGTAGAACAATCTGGTCATACAGCCGCACGCTACAGCTTTTTGTGTGTCTCTGGGTGGGAAAAGGAAAGAGCAGTGACCTTAGAGACTGGCTACAGAGGTTTCCTCTAACGTGAACTCCGTGGGGTCAGACACAGGGCAATGCCAGAGCATAAAAACAAGGGCAGGGTCCCCGGCCCAGTTCTGCTACACCCAGGGAGGTATGGAGGAAGAAAAGGAAAGGGTTGTCTTAAGATGGTATGGGGGGGAAGCAGTTAAAACCTATTGGAAGAAAGAACGGATGTAGCCTAGTATGGAGAATGTAGCGTAAAGAGAATGTGGAATCATTCTTACACGTCCCTGAAATATGCTGCGGAGCCTCGCCTGGATTATTTCTAGGCTATGGTATGTTTATGTTTTTTGCTCATGCGGTCCCAGGCAGTTGGACAAAGAGCCAGGCTGGGACAGCAGCTACGAGCACTGATCTCTCTCCCAGACTGTGCCGCAACATGCCCCAACATGCAAGTGTACTGGAAAGGGGTTGTATAGGCGGTGTGTACGTGTGTTACCGCTGTTAGCAGAGTGGTATCACTATAGCGGGCAGGCTGGCTGAACGCAGGATGACCCATCTCCCCCGAGGCTCCACATCACTACATCATCATCAGTCGCTCCTTGCAGTGGAACAGATGAGATTTCACTCCCATCAAGCACTAAGCAGGAACCAAGGCTCTTTTACTAACTGGATAGTCTACCCTCATAAATCTGTTGGAATCTACAATCTACTCTTCCCTCGAAAGTCACTTCATTTATAACCTCCTTTATAATCTGACACTGAGCTTTCAAGGTTTGCCTGAGTTTGGCGTAATTTCTGTGTGGACTTGGCAAAAAGTCGATAGCTGAAGGCACTTTCCAATCCACGCTTATCCTTTGATTTGATCATACCACACGCATATGACCATATAAAACCACACTCTCAGTTCATTCTCTCTGATCATGTTGCGCCGCCAGTATTCATGTGTGTCTATATATGATGCGTTTGTGCTTTCAGGTGCTGATATGCGCTGAAGATGAGTGGCGTAGGAGACAACTCATTGGAGCCGCTGTGCTCTGACCGCAAACGTAAACTGTCCACCTGTGACACACCGGGCTTAGGGTGAGTGCTCTGACTTCTGTTAAGTGTTGATCACATACCAGTCCACTATGTCTGCTGCTCTTTTTTGGTGTGAATGTCGGCAAGTGCATGAAGCCGCCTGCTTCCTCATGACCTCACGTAAACATCCCTGCCCCCCGGTTCAAACGTGTCTGCTGCTAGCGAAATATCTGAAGCATCTGAGCCCCGTCCATATGGCCTGCATACGGACGGGGCATGGGGAGGTGAGGTTGTCATGGCAACATGTCTAATCCCCTTGGCTCCCTGGCAGGTGTGACAAGCGTCGGAGGGAACAGGAGAGCAAGTACATCGAGGAGCTGGCTGAGCTCATCTCTGCCAACCTCTCAAACATCGACAGCTTCAACGTCAAGCCTGATAAATGTGCCATCCTCAAGGAGACCGTAAGACAGATCAGACAAATCAAAGAGCAAGGTACGACCACTGCAAATTACATCCATACACTGTTGGTCATAAACAAAGCCACATTCAAAGCAAATAATTTGTCTTTCATTTTTCTATTTGTTTTGGCGAGTAAACAGTGAATTAAGTTGAGCTGAATCTTGTAGAGTACCCTGCAGCAGGACAGATGATGCCAGTGATGAAGTGGCTTGTCTGGTTCGTCGCCAGGCTGCTTCAGACCTACAGCTCATTTTGGCTGTTAGTATTGCTGGGGGTAAATGAACACCAGTAATTGAGACCAATCCTTGGTGGTCATGGCTCAAGGCTGTCAGTGACAGTGTATCTGTTAGTGCCAAATGTCATTCTCGCTGAGAGACTGGTGGGAGACACCAGTGATCAGGCCTTTTTAGAGAGTCGCTCATGTCCCCCAGGCCACTTTCCAAACATTTTGCAGATTGGACATGATTGCATACACAAAGGATATTTTCTTCCACCTGTTTAGCTCGGTTGAGATTAGATCTGTGAGGTTAAGTGGGTAAGGAAAAGAGAGACCAATCACATTGGAATCTACCCAGAGGGTCACAGCTGGCTACTGCCGGCCTGGGTGTTGTGCAGCCAGGTTGCCATAGTTACAGCATGGGAATGATGGAGGGTCTTTTTTTTTTTCCTTCCCTTTTATGTCTGTTGTCCATTTAGCACACCCTTTTCCTCTGCTTTCTTACACACCTTTTTATTCCAGTCACTGCTTTATCAATTCTGTTTGCCTGAACACCTAGTTTGGTTAGAATTAAATCCAGTGTAATATTATTTGTTGTCTTGCTTAGCGCCACAGATGACCCTGCTATATAGAGTGGTATCTAACAAAGCCTCAGACACATGCTGATTTTAAAAATAGAAAGGCATCCTAACCATTCATCCATGGCTCATGTTGCCACCTGCTGGCTAAAAAAAGGTATTATTTATTATGTTATGGAAGCAGCTCTAACTGCTAACATGAAATCAGAGAACGGTTGCCACCAAATTATGACACAAACATTATGATCATGGAATATGCTATATGTTCTCAAGAACAGCTGTTATGGAAATGTGCAAAATATCAAATAAAATGTCCAAAGGCACTGATAGCTGTTGGAAAATGACAATTATCTTCTGCAGTAGTGTGATTTGCTTCATCTATTCTCAGGAAAAAGCTCTTGCAGTGATGACGATGTCCAGAAGGCGGATGTGTCCTCCACTGGTCAAGGGGTCATTGACAAGGACCATCTGGGACCGCTGCTCCTACAGGTCAGCTTGGGGACAATCACTAATTAGCTTCAGCTCCATATGCTGGAGCAGTGCTTTGTTATCATTTTTCATTTGAAGCTGATGAAATGTCTCATCTGGAGGCAAAAACTGGTAACTACATATGGTGTGTTTATAATGTTATTTGGATTGACAAAAACTGCATTTAACTTTCCATTTTTGTGCCCCTGCTGTTCCCAGGCCTTAGATGGCTTTTTGTTCGTGGTTAACCGAGAGGGCAGCATTGTATTTGTGTCAGACAACGTGACACAGTACCTGCAGTACAAGCAGGAGGAACTGATCAACACCAGTGTATACAACATCATCCATGATGAGGACAGGGAGGAGTTTCACAAGAATCTCCCCAAGTCCAATGGTGAGCTATGGGTTTCTTTGTGTGGGTGCTCAACAGATTCAAGATCACGGCAATTAGACTCGAACATGATTACTCTCACACATGTGCAAATGAGTGAACATCACAACACTCATGCACAGACAGATTCGTGGTTATCTGTTCATGTGTTGTCCATTTCTCGTCATAGCACCAAATGGGGCATCGTGGGGTGGAGAGGCACCCCGGCAGAAGAGCCACACCTTCAACTGTCGCATGCTGGTGAACTTTGTTCATGGGTTATCAGAAGAGCGGCCTGGGGGGCAACGCTATGAGACCATGCAGTGTTTTGCCCTCACTCAGCCCCGGGCCATGATGGAGGAAGGAGAGGGTAAAAATCATTAAAACATAATTTAACCATAAACTACAGAGTAGAACCTGTTTACATTACACAGTGACTTTCTGCACATAGCATGTGATTATGCCTTAGTATATATTTGTAAAAATGTTCCTCAGTGTTGCAAGTAATACTATACCCACAACTAGGATTGTGAGTCAGTGTAGTCAAATAAAGACTGTTATTTCTTTGCTCAGATTTGCAGTCATGTATGATCTGTGTGGCACGACGCATCATTGCAGTAGAGAGAACAGAGAGATTTAGCACTCGCCATGAACTGTCTGGTAAGTTTCCTCTGTGTTTGATCTGATAAATGCAAGTACTTTCCTGAAGTGCATTAATTTTGTATACTTGTTGCATGAAATTTGGAAATGTTAGGCCCACCAACTTACAATGGCTTTAATAATGGAGCTCAGCTTATAAATGCAGAGTTGGGTCGCACTGGTTGAGGTTGTGTTCCTTCTTCAAAATTAAAAATTAGGTTTCCCCACTTAAACTGTCATTGCTTGTACTGATAGGACAGTGTGACCTTCCAAGCCATGTCATTTTGGATATTTAGAGATATTTTTTAACTCCAACACAGTGCATGAAAAATCTATGGTGCACATCTAAACTTACTGATTTATTTCTTTTATGGCAACCGGGCTTCATCTTTTTGTCATCTATTGCAGGCAAACTGATTGAAATTGAGCAGCAGGGCTCTCTTCACACCACTATGCGTCCAGGCTGGGAGGACCTGGTGAGGCGCTGCATGCAGATGTTCCTCCATCGAAGTGAGGGTCAGCCGTGGTCCTATAAAAGGCACTATCAAGATGGTATGTAGCTTTGTGCCTCACATCCATCCAAGCTCCCTTGTCACAATCACTCAGACACTACCAAAAAATATTACACCAGTGTGGCATTAACATTACAACCTACATTAGCAGGTTTATGCAATTGTAGCTTCATTTCCACACTTGTATTGCATGTTCATATTACCTAGTACTACAGCATGGTCAGACATTAACAAAGGCATGGAAAGCAGGTTTGCATCTTGTTGAGAAAGTAGCAATCACAAAAGTATACCAGGAATGTACCAGAACGAAAGTCACCTCATTAAAACGTTTGGTATGTGGGAGACAGCCCTTACAAGATGAATAAAAGGCTCAAGCCAGTTCAACAAGAGACACGACTGGATATGTAAGACACAATGAAAAACACACAACAATATTATGGGGTGTTAAAGGATCACCACGTAGTTTTTTCCACAGTAAAAAGCGACTGATATCTGCACTGACCTATAAAGCACTGAACTGCAAATGCACATTTTAGAATCTCAGCAGTCAACTTTCAGTACTGTTATAGTCTTTTATTGTTTGGGTTTTTGTTCCGCATTTTCTTTTTATTGCCAAACTATCACAGCAGTAATTGCTTTGTCAAGTTAGTCAGCTTCACAATAAAAGCTTTCAGACAAGAAGGCTTTTAATTGTGGAGCAGCTACATGTCAGTTTTATTTGTTATGAGTGACTGAGGGTTAACTCCTAATTAACTCCTTCTTCCTTGTTAGAGGAAGAATCAGCACGTTTTTTGTCAAGGGATCAGTTTTCAAGAAGTTGGGAGTTTTATAAGAGAAGGTGCCTGTGATCCACTCCTATTGGAGTTATGCAACACTTTTTTACTGTGCCTGAGTATTGTATAGAAAACATCACAAGCTCTGATGATTCCCAGTACAACAGCATACATACAGTATAGATACAGTATTCGGTACAAACTGAATGTCATGTATTTGACCCACATAGAAATTCAATTTTAGTCACAACCTGTTGTAACTGTTAGTGTTCTCTTTTTATGCTAATTAGTGAGAGCATGCTTTGTCAGCTATTTTGGGGCACTTACATGCTTCTTTTCTTCTTCAGCTTTCCACAATGGCCGTGCAGAGACCCCACTTTACCGCTTCTCGCTCTCTGATGGCACCCCAGTCACTGCTCAGACCAGGAGCGACCTCTGCAGGAATCCCAACACCAATGAACCGCACTCTTTTCTCTCCACACATGTGCTACAAAGGTGCAAATTCTCTGACAATTGCAACTAGCAGGAATGAGTTCTTGCAATCAAGGTGGATGACTTCATCAGTATTGTTCATTGTAATTGCATTCTTAATTTTTCATAATTTTTTTGTATTCTCCTATAGGGAGCAAAATGGTTATCGTGGGAACCAGGCTGGAGGCATGAGGCCTCAGAACATGGCTGGTGTGAACAATCCCAACCAACAGATGACCATGGGCCCAGGAGGAGGCATGGGTATGAACAGGGGCTATGGCATGGCTGAACAGGGCAGTATGCCACAAAGAGGAGTGCCCCCGTACACTGGGGGCAACCGCATGAACCCCATGAACCAGATGAATCAAATGAATCAGATGAATCCCATGCATCAGATGAATCAAATGAACCCCATGCATCAGATGAATAACATGGGTCAAATGAATCAGATGAATCAAATGAATTCCATGCATCCAATGAACTCCCCCATGAATTCGATGAACCAAATGGGGCAAATGAATCAGATGGGCCACCATGGCATGCATCAGCAGCAGCATCAACATCAGCAGATGGGTCAGTTCCATGGAGGAGGACCGGGAGGTGGAGGGTATGGGATGGGAATGACCAGTCCTCCCCTGGCCAGTCCAGGGATCAATGGCCCCCCACACAATGTCATGGGGTCACCCAGAGTCAGAGGAAGCCCTAAGATGGGGGCCAGCCCCTTCTCTCCTGGAGGTATGAACCAGACATTACACTTAACTTTTGAGAACCATTGGCAACTTTTAATACTTGGGATAATTTGATGTAGAATATCACAACTTATTAAATCATGTTTTCTAACATGGGTGTGTCCATTGCAGGTATGAACTCTCCCATGAGCTCCAGTCACCCTGGTAACTCTGGAGGCGGAGGAGGAGGCACCACCTTCTCAAGCAGCTCTTTGAATGCCCTCCAAGCCATTAGTGAGGGGGTTGGTAATCCGATGCCATCTCCACTCACTTCTCCTCCCCCTCACAAACCTGACAGCTCCCCAAGCATCAACTCCACCAACCAGGCAACAGGGGGACCCTGTAAACCAGGTCTACCAGCCTACTCCGACTCCAAGAGTCCAGGCAGCTCGCTGGGAAATGGAGGGGAACAGCAGCCTCAACAGCACCCACACACTCCCACCAGTGAGGGCCCTCCTGACAAGCCAGACAGCCAGGCCAGCAGAGAGGTGGGTCCAGTTGGGGGAGAAGCCAACCGAAGGGTCCCTGACAACAAGTGCCACAAGAAACTTTTACAGCTCCTCACCTCCCCCACAGATGAGCTGGTGCCACCTAATCACACACCAAGCTCCTTGCCTAGCTCTACACCTGATACTAAAGACGGGACAGCCGGTGTCACCAGCCCCTCATCCACAACAGGAGTGTCTTCCTCTACGAGCGGGAACCATGGCACTGTGTCCTCTTCTGGCAGCACAGGACATTTAACAAGTCAATCGCTGCAGGAGAAACACAAGATCCTTCATAAACTCCTGCAAAATGGGAACACTCCAGACGAGGTGGCTCGCATCACAGCCGAGGCCACTGGGAAGAGCAACCTTGATTCAGGAGCACCAGAGCCTGGGCCTGCAGCCACTGGCGGAGTTAGAGGATCTGAACCAAAGCAAGAGCAGCACAGCCCTAAGAAGGAGAAACCCCATGCCCTCCTTCACTACCTCCTCAATAAGGATGACTCGAAAGAAAGTGGTGATATCAAGCCAAAGCTGGAAGAGCTAGAGGGGAGAGGGCCTCAGGGGTCTGGGGTCACCAGCTCAGATCCCCACTGCATGGATGGGAAGGTCAAGTTGGAGCCATCTGATGAGGTAAGGCTTTTGCCCTAAAAACGAAATACAATTTGTAGTTAAATATACCCAATAAACATAGTTTTTTAATTGCTCTTGTCTCTCAATGGTTCAGACGGAGACATTGGAGACCATTCTGGGTGTCCCGAGGAACAACTCTGGTTTCTACCCTGAACCAGACTCCAGAGCAGGAAAGGAAGTGGGAAGCAAACAGGGAAACATGCCAGATAGTTTACATGGTATGTCAGTCTAATTAGAATATCATTGATGAGAAATAATGCACAAGAGTATGTGTGGCCAAGATACTGCACCCATAGCAGCCTTGCACTCCTGCTTGAGATATCTTCTGTCAGTGGTAGTCTTAATCTTAGAATGCAAATGTGTAAAAATATGTAATTAACCATGGGTGTGTCTTTCAGATGGGGAAAGAGGCCCCATGCCTCCAGGTCAGCGTGGTGCCTATCAAAGAGCGTTGTCCATGGACGCCAAGCCCATGGGTGGAGAGGGTGCAGTAGGAGTTGGACTGGCAGGGAGAAGGAATGTCCCCTGTCCAACTTTGGTCAAACAAGAGAACATGGATGCTCCGATCCGAGCCGGTGGTGTTCCCAACGGCTTTCCAGGCAGCATGGGTGTGTGTCCACCACGTGGAAATCCAACAAGTAACTGAAACACTCCTATCTCAGCATGTCCTACACAGCCTGACTCTCTATTGGCACTTTTCCACTAGCACCTACTCTGCTCGACACAACTTGGTTTTTATGCTTTTCCATTACGTGTTAGTACCTGGTACTTTTCTAGTACCTACTCGGTCGGGTTCCAACCGAGCTGAGCTGAGCCAAAAATGTGACATCGGTAGACGGCAGGCCACTGATTGGCCAGGGAATGACGTCACTAGATTAATCAGGAGAACTACTTGTTCATAAGAGTCAGTCCTGCCATTTTTTTTTAAATCTAACAACAATGAACAGGATCAGAGATGGATGCACAGAAATCAACCCCATGGAGCAGCGACGAGGTACAGACATTTTTGTCTGGTGGCATCCATAGTTGTGTCGCACAACAAATGACGTCGCTGGAGTTTTGGCCGAGTTGCTTTGATGGCCCCACCCACGCTGAGGTGGTCCTCTATTTTAATGGAAAACGATTGAAACTGAGTCAAGCCGAGTCGAGTAGTGCTAGAGCTGTGTAATTGCAAAGCAGCATATGAAAACCAGGGTCCTGCAAAGAAGACAGCACGGGGATATTTGCTTTCCCAATACTGCTTTCTTAATTTTATGGGTTAAACCCACTGTCTTTGAAAGTGCTGATGTAACCTTACTGATGTAGTAGTAACTTAATTTTTATGAACTTTGTGTTGTTCAGGAGTTATGGGCAGAGGAATGGGAATGCCCCAGCGTCCTCCCATTTCTGCACCAGGGGACTGGGGGATGCCAAGATCCAGTGGTACCCCTGTAGCTGGACCAGGACACCCTGGTATGGGTCGCTCTGGTCCAATGGGTGGACCCATGATCAACCGCTCCAACAGTGTACCTGGCAACACCAGGTCTATGCTGCAGCAGCAACTCATGGATATGGGTAGGTTACATGTCTTGTTGTAGTAGTAAGTTGTAAATATGGAAAAAAAACATATGCAAACACACTCTGCATACTCTCTTTTTATCATAAAATGTGCCTTTTTACCTCCTCAGGGTCTAATGATGCCAATATGGGTATGAACCGGTTTAGTGGACATGGGCCCCTACCTCAGTCCCCCTCCTGGCCAGACTCAGCTATGGGAATGGACAGACCACAGAGTAACACAAACAGGTAAATCTTTTGCTCTGGTCCCAATTTTATCCCTCTAATTTTTTTTCCCAACTTTGTAGATGACATTCTGAATTTGGAAGCTGACATTAATTGTATTTGAATGTCTTCTTTTCTTCCTTAACATCTCCTCTGTCATTTGTTGTATTAGGGAACAGTTTGGGCACCCACTGGAAGAGCTTCTAGGGCCCCTGACCAACAGCGAAGGCCCAAATGATGAACGGGCACTTCTGGACCAGCTGGACTCCCTGCTAAATACCACTGATGTCATCGCTCTGCAGGAGATAGACAGAGCCCTAGGCATCCCTGAAATTGTGGGCCAGGTACAAGACACTTGTTTTGTAGGCAATCTGTAGGCCTGATGTGACGCATTTGGTTCTCCTACAGTTGTTTATGTGTTTCATGTTAGTGCATTGGTGCAGTACATCAATATTTTATCCAGCTCGGTGTTGATATTGCTGTTAATTTTAGATTGCCCAAAGTACCATAACATGCTCATCTTTTCCCCAGACCCATGGACCTGAAGGTCATCAGCAGGGCCAAGAGCAAGGCCAGGGTCAGTGCCCACCATCAGAGCCTTTCTCAGGGCCAGACTCTTCCTTAGGCATGGACCAAAAACCCATCTACAACCAAGGCTATCCCGGGCCCCCAGGACCCACTGCCATGTCCATGCAGTCCGGTTATGGTGGCAACACGATGCAAGGCCAGTCTCCCGGAGGCTTCAACCCCATGATGAATCAAGGGGGCTTCACTGGCATGGCTGGCATGGGTAATCCCCGCGCAAACATGATGCGACCACGCATGATGACTGCCAACAAGCCTCTACGACTGCAGCTACAGCAGAGATTACAAGGACAGCAGGTCATTATACAGATTATATATCAACCAACTTCCACATTCCATCGAGTGATATTAATAATACAACAGGTTTTAGGAAAAGTTGTTGTCTTTGTTGTTTTCTTGGTGCATTCATAGTGAACATAAACATAACAACATAGTAAACTGGCACATTAAACTGTCTTATTCTTGTCATAATCTTGTCTTCTGGCAGTTTATGAACCAGACCCGACAAGGCATGAAGATGGAGCATGCTCCTGGAGGAAACCCTGCCATGCATCCAGGCATGCAGCCTGGCATGCAGCCTGGCATGCAGCCTGGCATGCAGCCTGGCATGCA
>JBAJHX010000096.1:22057950-22081701 GCA_037176925.1 Amniataba percoides
GGAAACCCTGCCATGCATCCAGGCATGCAGCCTGGCATGCAGCCTGGCATGCAGCCTGGCATGCAGCCTGGCATGCAACCTGGCATGCAACCTGGCATGCAGCCTGGCATGCAGCCTGGCATGCAACCTGCAGGCATGGGTGGTCAGGTATGTAGTCAACACCTCTTCACATCTAATGTTGTACTTTCCACTTTCACCTGCCCCTGTCAAGTAACCGTTTGTAGATTTATGGTTAAAGTGTTAATGTTTGTCTCCAGCCTGGTTTCCTGAACGCCCAGATGATGGCTCAACGCAGCCGGGAGATGATGACCATGCAGATGAGGAGGCAGCGGGTGATGATGCTGATGCAGCAGCAACAGCAGCAGGGGCAGGGAGCAGCAAGAGGCTTCAGCCCCCCTCCAAATGTCACTGCACCAGGAGGCTTGGACAGCCCAATGGGAGGCCCACCCATGAACCAATCAGGACAGCAGGGCTTCAACTATGGAGGTAACTATGGTGAGTAATTGTGAGGGAGAGCTGTTTATCATTTCTTCATGGATTTCCCAGTCTTCACACCCCTGGCTTGTTGTTGTTGTACTTACAGGAATGAACCAGCAGGGGGATCCATCTTTCATGGCTCCAGGTAGCAGTCCACCAGGAAACATGATGCAAGGACGAATGGGAGGTCCTCCTCAGAACACCATGATGCCAGGGATGCAGGGCAATCCACAGGGAGGGCCTATGTACCCATCTGGAGACATGAAGGGCTGGCCGCAAGGGGGCATGCCACGCAGCAAGTATGTTTAGTTGTCAGCATCCTGAGATGGTTATCTTTGAGTGATATTTCTTCAAGCTGCAGAGGTAAATGACATCAACATCTTTTCTGGTTTTGCAGTTCATACCCCCAGCAACAGTTCCCCCAGCAGGGCAACCAGGGCCAGTTTGGCCCCATGATGATGAACAACACAATGGGTGGGCCAGGGCCAGTCAGTGGAGCTGGTGCAGGACAGATGGGCCAAATGCCAGGCCAGAGGCAAGGCCAGATGCAAGGCCAAATCCAGGGCCAGATGCAGGGCCAGATGCAAGGCCCAATGCAAGGCCAAGTGGGAATGAAACCCATGGGAATGGGCAGAATGCCAATGGGACCTGATCAGGTGAGTGACACAGGAGTTAAGTGACCTTACATAAGGGTGAGCTAACGTTTTAAAACACAGTTGAAAGACATTGTAGTTTACACATCTCATTGTGTTTCTGTTTTTGCAGAAATATTGTTGAAGACCTGTGACTGATAGCAGAGTCTGGAGCCTTTCAGCTGTGGCAGATTGGTCTTAGCCCCAAGAAGAGCTGGACTTACACATAAACACACACAGAAACACACACATAGCAGGAGTTCTCCAACAATAAAATGTGATCCAGGAGACTCGGCACAACACACCGCTCATTCTGAACGAAGTGGGCTGCAAGGACAAAGCTGCACTGGGCTTCATCCCCAACTGAAGCCTCACATACTGTAACCCTGTTCAGGTGACGCACAAATATAAAAGATCAGTGTGTGCGTGCACATGTTCATGTGAATGACCTGGAGCTGTCGGGGAGTATTCTGTGTCACAGCCAGGCTGCAGAACGGGACAATGGTACAACTGGCTGTGGCTGCACTTTACCTGGAGGCTTCTGTGTGGAATAAAGATTGATGCAATATTTCTTCATCATTACAGCCTTACTAGAGATTCAATGCCTTCACAACAGTTGGTTCCTTTGTGTTTTTTTCTTATCCTTTGGATGCGCCTCATTCTTGAAGTCATTGGAAGCTATAAGCACACAGTTTACTATGTTATGCAGATTGGAGCAATAACTCTTGCCTCTATGCTTTAGCCTGTAACTGAGCATCATAACCCCTGTTCTAAGCAAACAAATGGTACTGCAGTATTAGATGTCTCAAATGTCCTCTGTGAATATTAATTGTAAATATTCTACAAAATATATCAAACATGCTTTTTAAAGGCCTATTATTGCACAAAGTATGAGACCTGGTTGTATTTTTGTGTCCCATAGGTCAATACTGACTTGGTTGATTTCTTTCTTTTTTCCATGCCTTTGCAAATATTGCTGGCGTGTTTGGGTTTTCCTTCCTTGTTTGTTTGTCATTTTTCTGAATGCTGTAATTTTTTTTTTAATTTCAGTTTTCCAAAAAGTCATGTATTTCATGTTTTAGAGAGGCACTTTTACTTGTGATGCGGATCTGATGAGTTGAAGGTTTGAGCTTTCACACTGTCGGGTTTTAAGGTGACAGAGGTTCATTCTGTTGAGACAGTGGATGCATAGAATGATATGAGTTTGTCGGGTTGTGAGTGAGTTGAGCTACATGGGTTTGTCTGCAGTCCAGCAAAGACGGGAACACACTCTGTTTACCAACAGGTCTGGTGCTTGCAGTGCCCCCCCCCCAAGCTTTCGTCTGTCTTGTGTATTTTTATTCGCACCATCTTCTTTTGACTGTTATTCTCAACTTGCTGAATCTACCTTTTCAACATGCGCAATCCAAAGATATTTTTCCACATCTCTGTATAGGTTTCTGGTGTACATTTTTTTTATAAGTGTTATATTAGTCCGATGGTAAATGGGTACATATCATGGATCTGTAAAAGCATATGATGGTTATGTACTGTAAGCATAAAGGGCATGGCACTGGGTTGTTCCACAGGGGGAGACTGTTGCTGCAGTGCAAAGAGGACTGGAAACTCTCAACTCCACAGCAGAATGTTTTTACATCTGGGGGGAAAAAAAGAAGCGTGTTTTGCTTTGAAAGAGACGTACCAATGGAATGAAATCCACTCTAAGACATATCAATATCTCTTCTATTTTTCAGGAAACAACTTCATTTTATGTCAGATTTTGTTACTTCAGGAAAAAGGAACTTTGTAGAGTTTGAATGAAGTGCAAAAAGACGCAAGAGATCATTTGGGTTGTTTTGCTTTGGAGGTCAGATAAGCTGTCGTTTTACAGGATGTATATTACAGATTTTCTGTTGATGTTGATATTGATGTAAATACAAATTTCTATTTAAACACTTGTGACTCTGCCTCTGATTGTCATTTGATTCTGATTATGAGCTGTAATGCATCTGTGCAATTTACTCAGTCTGACTAGTAACATAAAATATCAGGAAGCATATTGCATTGACAAAATAATCAGTTTGATCAAAAAGATGTGAGGATTGCCACTCAGGTTATTGGAAGAAACTAATGAAAGATTAATGCTTTCTCGTTTTTAGCTCTAATATTCTTCTGTCTGGAAAAGATACAACTGGCTATTTCATTTTTTCATTCTATTGTAAAGCCCAGTAAGATGCAGTAACGGCACACACGCAGTGTTGGAAGACATGTTCACATCCGTTGCATTAAAAAAAAGGTAAATTTAACTAAGATTAGTGTTGTATATAACTACTATATATAAATACTCAAGATGTGATTCACTGTGGCACAAATGTGAAGAAGAATGAGATAGTTTACTTAAGTACAAGTAACAGTACAAAACTAAAAGCAGACATTGTTGGATTAATGGGGATCACCATCAACGGTAGCATTTTCTTGTTGCTGGTTGCGATGGAGCTAGTTTGAACTACTCAACGTTCACTTTGACATTTTAATCTGAGTGACTCTCCACCACTGCAGAGACAGACTGCAGATTCATTCATAAACTTCTCATCTCATATCATTACCAACATATAAACTGCATTATTAAAAAAAAAGAACCCTAAAATTGTATTTAAGTAGGCTGAATAGTTTTCTTATAAACAGATATTTTACATCAGCAGTGAAATCACTGCCACATTAACACACTCTCATCAAGTCGCTGTTACCAGAAGGGGGCGCTGTTGTCTACCAATGTCTCCTCATACAGCAACTTCTCACACTGCGACTCACCTGGTGCTCCCTAGAGGGCGCTACCTGCAAGCGGTCAGCGGGAAAACACGAAGAGGTTTGATTCACGCTTACAGACCGAGGGATTCAAATAATTATAATCATTAGGAAAGAAGCAAACATAAAACCAGAAACTCAGGCCTAATTGGATTTAATGGTGATAAAATATCGGGCTCCGACTTTATTATGTAGACCACAATTGCCTGGCCTTCATTTTTCAACCACATTACATAAGAGGGATGAGTATCTGCCTTATAGATAATGATTAGTGATAAGAAACCCGCAGAGGGAGAGCTATAAATGAATTGTTCACTATTAAAAAAAAAAGAAAAGCTTAAGGACTTTTATATATTCAGCTGTACTTTCAAGCTACTTACAGACACCAACAGCTCAAGTAGTGTGTTTCAAAAAAAAAAAGCAAAAAAGTGTATATATTAATAGCAAACATATAACATACGCTTGTACTGTGGGAATCCGAAAGAGCAACTCTCTCTCTCTCTCTCTCTGAGTGTTGGCGTGGTTCCCGGACCATCTGCGGCCTGGCCCGTGGATTACTGTTTGTTAATGTTTCAATCAGCTGTGTGTTGAGGAATGTGGAGCTATTTAACCTGAACTTCCCCAGGTGTGCCGCGGCGCCGCTCAGTCTGGGCCCCGCCGCCCTCCCCTGCCCTTGGCACAAAGCTATCACACAAACACAATCACACACTGGCCACGCCGGGCTGCAGCTGTGCGCATCGCACCGCAGGGAAATGGGAAAAACATTGCACCAGGGAGACAGAATAAATCTTATAACGAATCGCCTCGCCAAAGCCAGTTTAACCCCTGCAGTGCCGGCAGAGAGCCGAGCTGCTGACTTACACCGGAACAGATTGGAACAGCACATTCAAATGGACCTTTTATTGAGTCAATTTTTTTTTCTTTTAGCCCCTCTTATTTATTTCTCTTACTCATTTTATTTTTCTCTCATAATATAACATTCTACACCACTTTATTTATTTATTTTTGTCAGTATTGTGTTATACATATATACAATCTCGTTTAAAACGATGAATTCCTTGATTTGATTTGAAACTTCAAACTGCATTTGTCTAGATCTCCGGACTTCAAGTGATACTTCCTCTTGTAACGTGATACGGTAATGACCCACAGAGAGGCAAATTACCAATTTAACTGGCTATGAGCCATTATGTTGACCACCAGCTTTGGTTTTATGTTACCTGAAAGACTTAACAGCTTCTTCTAGGTGGAGCACTGCTTAGTGACAACCACTTTACACTCCCTCAGTAGTCAAGTCAGCAATATGAGAAGCTATTCAGATGAATATGAGAGAGTCTGCTATTAATCACAATGATAAAAAGCAGATAACAGCCCATAATAACCACCCAGGTGTCACGTTTCACAACTATGGTATAGTTTTTGTGATGAAATCGATTCTTTTACTTCCCTTGTAGGACATAGGATGTTATTTTATTATTCTGTCTCTCTCTCTCTCTCTCTCACACACACACACACACATACACAGTGACACAGAAGGATTCTTGTTGAAAAATAATTGTCTTGTTTTAATAAAAACACCAATAAGGTACATTGTAAGAAAACAATATCTTCACATAATGTGGCATTGTAATATACAATACAGTTTGTCGCTCAGGAATCTGAGAAATTATTTTTTTCTTTTACAAAATGTTCAATTCTCTATATGGTTTACACAAGATACAAAGAGCATAACAGAAACATTAGCTTTCTTTAGAAACTCTACAAGCAACAAGCAAAGCTAGTTGCACTGAACTTGTCTTGGTCCCCGGCTAACCCAGTCTATCTCTGGACACCACCGGCCCGCTTCTTCTCTCAGGACCCTCTGATGAACCGAGAGCCTCGAGTGACAGAGATCCTCTCCGCCGGAGGATGTCCACACAACTTTATTTTTCTAGCACTGGGAGTTTGAAACGTCCCTACACAGTTCAAGGTTTTTTCTTTATTGATGTGGTCACATCAGGTAGCCTTGTTCGGTCTTCGCGGTGCTCGCTGTGGAGTGGTGGCGGCGATGCTCCACGGGCTCTTAACGGCACATAATCCTGTCGTCCGAGCATCCATTCTGCGGGAAAAGAAACGAGAGGACTGGTTAGTACATCTGCGTTAAGGTTGACGTAAAGCAGCAACAAGCGAACCAGCGCGCAAAGGTGACTTTTACGCACGGACATGGCAACTTTTACGCACGCCTCACTGGCGTTCAAAAAACAAACGTTACAGTGATTCTTTCGGCTCAGTCGGACAGTGAGCTTCTCTGGTTTATTCTGCAGAATATGTGAGCAGATATTTACCTCCACTGTGATGCTCGCGAGCTCTGCGTTCAGGGTGGTCAGCGGTGTGCGGGTGACGCTGCTGCCAGACAGCTGGCGGCTCTTCTCCGGCTCGTCCAGCTCGACCTGCAGGTCCCAGATGTAGTCGATGACGTGCTGCAGGATCTCCACCTTGCTGGCCTTCTTGTTGGTGGGCAGGGTGGGCACGAGCTCCTTCAGCTTGCTGTAGCAGCTGTTCATGTCCTGCAGGAAAACGGCCATCGGCTCGTCCAGCAGCGGGATCTTGCACTTGGAGATAGTCAGGCTCTGGTCGGACAGGCAGCGCACCATGTCCTCGCTGCCGACCTTGCTCTTCAGAGCGCAGGTAGATCCGACAACCTTCATCTTGACTTGCGTGGATGGGTGTAGTGTCCAAATGATGGAGCGGGAAAAAAGAGGCTTAGTTCAGCAGTCAGCTTCTCCTCAGAGAGATGTCGGCGAGTTAATGTTGACAGTTCGCAACGTCCACATGGGCGAACCTCCTCGGCTTTATAGCGGAGCCGCGGCCGGGGGCGGTCCACAGTGCTCCTGTTTGAAGGCGGCCCGCCAATGAGACTGACGCGTTTGGATTGATGGGTCGGTCCACAACAGCGGCCTCAGCCAATGACCGCGCTCGCCTGGTTATCGGGATTTACAATCTGTTTGAGGGATGGCGTTACAAATGGAAACAAATGTGTGTCTTTTATGGGTAATATGTGGGAATCCAGCTGTCCGTGGCTTGGGGACTCTGCAGGTGTAGATTGCCTGGGGACAGTCAAGGGGTGGTGAATGCCTGGGTATGTGCTGTGAGAATGTGTGTGGGATGGAGCAGGATGAATAGGATGAATGGTTAATGATAATTAGGCTACCACACTGCCCTAGATTTGCCTCTCACAATGGTCAGTGCCACTGCAGATGTGGATGACAATGGTTACAGTAAAGTAAGACAACTGAAGGCACAGAGCAGCCAAACAATCCTGGGAAAAAAATCACTTTTTGTGCGCTTTAATGAGTTCAGGATGATGTGATGATTGTTTAGAGTACTTTTTGGAGGAGGTTAAACTGTGTTGGAATGCGGTCACTAAAGAGATTAAGAGTTTATTCAATTTATCAGATCATTAGTTTAATAACATTACTGTCGGAGGGCAGATTGTTGATTGTTTTAGGAAATATGTAGCGCAGTCACCACATTTCTCCTCTCTCTGGACAAAATCTGCACTTATTTTTAAAGTCAAGGCCTTCTTTATGCTCACAAACTGCACTTTTCTGGCGGCACAGACTGTCCTTTCTCCGGGCTGAAGGAGCTGCAGTGTGAGCTGCGGATTCCTTCACATGTTTCTGCAGTGTGTGCTCAGCCTTGTGTGCGCACACACTCGGATCGCATCGCTCTGTTCTGAATCTTCCCCCCAGATTGTCCAAACAAGCCCGAGCAGACTGGCAGGCGCCAGCGCGGTGACGTCACCCATTCATCCGAGCCTTGACGCCTGTCAGCCTGGCGCCGCTCGGGCGGTCTCCATGGAGACGTCAAACAAGAGGGCTCGCGCTCCGCACTCCTCCATTCACCTGCGTAGCGCGCGGAGCCCTGAGAACAAACCGGCCCCGGAGCTTTGTCGTTCATTTATCACCTAAAGCAGCGGGGTGAGATTACCGCCCGGCGCACCTGCAGAGCCGCTGTCAGCCGGTCAACAGCGCAAAAAGGAGGGGGTGCGTGTTGTTACCGCATTATAACACAACTGTTGCATTCCTCCACATGTCCCCGTGGTTACTCTAAAAACTGATTTCATGCGTTTCATCTCATTTGCAGTTTACCTGATGACACTTTATTGTGTTAGGCAGCGCAGACCACAGTATGTATCAAACTAATGTAGGTTAGACCAAGATAAAAAAAATCAAATAAAACTAAACTGTTTTACTTCATTTAATGACTTTATTATATTTACTCCTTTTTTGTTCTTTTCTACACTATAATACTATTACTACTGCAGTAACAAAAGTGTTCAGGTCCTGTACTAAAGTAAATGTAGAAACACTAATTAAAAACACTGCATTCAGGAGCTTACTTTAGATAAAGTGGTTCTATAAGCTATTATAAGTTTACTCGTTAAGCCTGACAGTGGCCCCTGTAATATTACTGTATAGTGATATTGCATAATCATTATTAATCTGTGATTGTGTAACATATATCATTAGTTTTGCTGACCAGTGTTTGTCCTGTCTTTTATACAGATGGGTAGTTTAGTCTGTACCAATACTGTGCATCAGAAAATCAGAATATGTAAAGTAACCAGTAAGTATAGCTGTAAAATCTAAATACAGTGTAATTAATTCACTGGAATAATGTAGAAGTATAAAGTAGCATGAAATGGAATGAATGAATTAAAGTTCAAGTAGGCTACATCAAAATTATACTTAAGTTTTATAACAAGAGAAAATGCACAAATTACATTCCACCACTGTGCAATTCAGTGTGTTATGCATATAAATGAACTGCATTACTTTTATTAGGATCTGCAACATGCAGTTGTTTACAAATGCATGTTTTTGCAAATTTAAGAATTTGTTTGAATTCTGATATTTGCACAGACTGACAATGCACAGTTTTGCATGTTTTTAAATGAATTATCAGTCTTGAAGTAAAGATAAACAGCTTGCTCTCTTCAAATTTGAATATAAGTATAAAAATTAAAGAGTCACTGCTTATATGTGCACAGGTGTTACACTAGACTAAGGGCAACATCAGCATTGCTGTGCTGTCTTGTAACAAAGTTAACCACCGCCGGGACTGTTTCTTCTAGCTGTTGCAGTAGCCTGTAAAAACTTTTTAGAAAACTTTCTTTTTTTCCCCTTTTCTTTTTTTGCCCTCTGTCCTAGGTCGCAGCTGACAGGGCGGAGGGAGGGCCGGGTGGGCAGAACAATGGGAGTGCGGTGCAGGGATTGTGGGAGAGAATCTAGGCTGGAGCCACAGTGTCTGGAGCGCCCCTCCACTCCCCTCATCCAGCTTTTGTTCAGCTGCAAAAGCTATCAGCACTTCCTACTGACACCAACAATAACTCCACACAGCTGGGCCCTTTTTAGCCTGTTTACAGCACATCAAGGCGAGGGGAGAGAGAAGACAGAGGGAAGAGGCAGAAGAGGGGAAAGAAAAGTGAAACATATTAGCTCCTGATTTTAACTGACAGAATGGCAGTGCCCTCTCCCAGCTCACCCTCTTCCCCCCTTCACTGCTGACACAGAATACATTTCCCAGTGGACTATTTACATGTGAGCCGATTATCACTTGCTATTTTATTTCCATGACAGGCTACTGTTTGTGTCATTGTAACATACTGCATCCATCAAACAGCAGAGAGGCAACACTTGTGTGGGTTTTTTTTTAAAAGGACATTGTGTATCTCTGCTATATTTGTGCCAGCACACAAAGCGTTTCCCAGTAGCATTTTTCAGGATAAATTGTTCCTTTTGGTGGAGGGGAAACGTATTAGCTAATACGCCCTCTTTATCGCGACAGCAAATAGATCTGCAAAAGCACACTACAGGAAGCCACAAGGGGAAAAGTTGGTGCAGGAATTCATAGAGAGGAAATAGGACATTCCAGTGATGCTTTTGCACTTTTGCCGCTGTTATTATTGCTGCGAGGACAATAAGTAGTGTGCATACTACTTCCTGAAACATGAAAGTGACCAAACCATAATAATGGTGGAGGGAGAAGAGACGGTTTCTTAGACAGAGGATTTGACTTCAGTCTGATTACTGATATACACTGTTGAAAAGAAATGTGCAGGAATTTGATTATGAGAGGAGGGCAGCACATGCAAGTTTTCAACATTTATTACTCACACACACACACACATAGGCCATCTCCCTGCAGCTGTGGGATTATTTTCCAGTTCCCAGTCTCGCTCTTCCTGTTTGCTTGATAATTATCACACCTGTGTGCAGGTGTGTGGAGCGGCTCATATGGGACTGGGAGGGGTGAGTGGAGTGTCGGATGCACAAACCTTAACCACACTACAGCGTCACATCTTCCCCCAGCTGAGTGACAAGTGACCGTGGCACTCAGGACTCAACGTGGAGAAGTTTGTGCTGAATGTGCAAGTTTATAATGCTGTGTATGTGTGTGTGTGTGTCACAGCTTCTGTGGGATTGTGTTCTGTATGTTTTTCCGCCTGGATTCCTGGTATGTCCCGGCGTGGCCTGGCACCTCCCTGGGCAGCCCGGCCTCTGTAATGACTGAGGGCCCGTGGTTGGGAGTCACTTCCTGTGGGAGTCCTGGTTCAGAGATGTGTCATCAGCAGCGCAGACCGGCTGGAGCCTCGTCGCCTGTTGGGTGTTTTTCCTGTGTGCAGGCAGCAGACTGGGTGGGTGGATGGACGCCCTTCCCTGAGAGCCAGGGGCAGGTTATGGGAACACTATCTCCATCTGATAGCTGGTGTGCGGAGAAGCCTCAGGAGAGATCCTTGAAGCCCCACAGGTGTCCTCTGCTCCGCGTCCTTGGCCCAGGTGGACTCGCAAGGACAGCTTGGTCTCTCTCTATCTCTGTCTTTCTCTTGTGTGTTTGTGTATGTGTATGTGTGTGTGTGTGTGTGTGTGTGTGTGTGTGTGTGTGCATTCACTGGACCCAAAGCTCACCCCTCTTTTACACCCCTGTGGCCATCTCCCTCCGCCTGGTTCCCACACACACTATCAAAGCCCTTTAATGGCTTCTAATTAGCTCCCCATCTGCTGGTGACAGCGCACTGGTGGCATGCTAAAGCACCCATTGAGAGCATAGGCATTGTGCTCTGGAATACTTTCCACTCCAGTGGCAATTGCCTGGAGAGAGAGCTTTAGTTGGGGGTGTGGGGGGTGCTGGGGTGGGGCTGGGTGAGGAGGGGGTGAGAAAGAGGAGGAGGGGATGCTGGGTAGTGTTCTCTACAGTCAGGGGTTTTGGGGGAGGGCAGGGGTGGAGGGATACACAATGGGAGACAGTGTTACGGCTTGTTGCAAATCTAATAACGCCAGAGTCCCTTTTCCGTCCGCTGGTCATCACACCCCCACACCACCACCAGCAACTATTTCACAATCCCACCTCACCCCTCCCTCTGCTTCTTTTACTTTATCAACAGTCATGTGAGGCAAATGTGACTTTGCACCACGGCCACAGTGCAACTGGCAACACAACCTGATGAGGTGCTCCATTGTCCCAAGAAGCCCCATGGCTATTTGCTGTCCTCTTAGACTGAACAATAGATGCACCTCTATAGAAACTGTAAATGTAGCCTAATGAGGCCTCTTCATTAGCAGAACCTGTCGATGTGTGAATGCGGCCTGGATGTCAGGTCCTATGGGGCCTTCTCCTTTCCAGGACTTCCAGCAGGGTCCAGGTCCACCGGTAGCAGAAGGGGGGGACCAGCTGTTCCCAGCTGGTAGCCAAAAGATGTCTATGGGAGACAGGCCTTATTTCTGCTGGCCAGCTGCCCCCTGCTGTGGGAAGGAGATGGAGAACAAACAAATAGCTGTGCTTTGGAAACCATCAGATCAGCTCCCGTATCATCCTCACTCAATGTCCACAGTTTTCTAATTTACACCGCTGACAGCATTGCTGGACTGGATGAATGTATACTTATTTTCTTATTTATTTACAGACATTTATGACTGATCTAAAGTGGGAAATCAAGCACTAGGTCATCATCAATACCCAACAGAAAAAGATGTCACAGAGTATTCCTATAATCAATAAAAAGCCAAAAACAATGAGGAGCCATAAAAGGTGAGGCATTTATTGTATATTTCTAAATATTGTTTTTAATCATACTAAACTATATTCCAAAAATAAGAAACTCAACAAAAGTAAAAAAACAACAACTCAGTCTGGTGTTTTTAAGATTCCATGGCAACTGAATGTACCACTTTGAAATGACAAGTAAGCCCCTGTGTAAAGCCACGTATTTGTCTGTGTCTCTGTGTGTATGAGACGAATGGTCTGTCACCTAACCTCTGTCTCCATCGCACACACACACACACGCACATCCCCACAGCTGCACAGAGGCGTCCAGTCAGCACGGCCAGGGGACATGGGAGCCAAAGCCCAAAGATGGAGCATGGACAGTGGCAGCTGGGGAGCTGACAAAGCCCCATTCAGAGGACCCGGGCCTGGGGACAATGGCTGGGCCAGGCTGAGCCCTCTCCTCCACTCTTCCACCCAAAGATTAATACTTCAGATGGGCTTCCCAGTAGCAGGCAGGGCTAAAAGGAGAGCCCTCCTGTTTGTCACTGGGCATTGTGCGAGTCGCCTGAGAACCAACCTCTTGGATGAGCTTGACAAATGAGAGCCGCCATTGACAGTGAACAGATTGGGCCTGCCACTTTTGTTTTGATTGTGGAGCGGGTATAATCAAGTTATTTGGGCCTCGGGGAGTTTTTGTTTCTCTCTCCTGATGCTCTTGACACCAAAGTCCCACCTTAACAGTCTCTGCTGGCTCAGCTGTGATCTGAGCCTGCTCAAGTTTCCCCTCCTGTTTGTTGTTTCTATTTATCAAAGCTGTATAGAGGGCACGACAGCAGGAGGAAGTTAATTTACTTGGGTGTGGGAATCTAGCCATCTATTCATGTGCCCCACAGAAGGCAGTGCAGGTGCAACAGGTGTAGGTGTGTGTATTCTTGTCACAGTCAATAGCGCTACAGTAGAGTTATTGTTATGTTTTCTATGCAGATGTCCCCTGTACACCTGACCTGAGTGATGTGCTAAAAGAGGAGCTCAGCCAGGGGACTACAGTAACCGGAGACCCTGTTAGGTAAGGGTTGGTGTATTCACCAGCAGCAGCTCAGGTGACCCCCCTCCTACACACACATGCATACACACAGGCACACACACACACTTACTCTTACTAACCTTTTCTCTGTAACCCTGTGAGTGCAGCGCAGGTGTTTAGCCCCCAGCAAGGCAGCATTTCAGGTTAAACTGTAGGAACGCTGCCCCGCCTTTACACCGGGAACTAGAAGTGGCCGCAGAGTACACAGCATCACACCTGCACACCTGCATGCACACAGCGTGTGTGTTTTTTTTTTACTATGATCACGTCGCATGATTTCACAACAGGAAATATTCTACCACAGAACCTCGTCAGAGAATAGAGCACTCATTCAGTCAGAATTTTCTATGCAAATGAGCCCCACGGCTGAATCAAACCGATCTAAAATTAATTTTTGCTCACTGCTCAGCCTTTGACTGTTTGATATAGCAGCAAGCATGGACTGAACACTTGTTTTTCATGTGCTGTGGCTACAGTCAGATGTGGCCATCTGCCCTGTCTGTCCCAGCGTTATTGCTGTGCATCAACCATCCATTCTCACAATAAAGGAATGTGCCCTTCTTGTAAACACATATCGACCTCCTTGAAGTGCCACAAATGCCGTCCTCTTTCCCTTATTCCCTCATTCCCTCCTGTCCCTCCTCTTTGCTGGGTTGTCCCCCCACACACCCTCGTCTCCATCACCCTCTCATCTAGCCCCCCCAGGTCCTTCTGCTGCCAGTCTCCCTGTCCCCTTAGCTCCCCTGGTTCCCACATAGAATTTAGAGACACGCAGCGAAGACAAGCGCCCTGCTTTTCACCCAGGGCCCACTTCCAGGAATCTGCCTGTGTGAAACTTTGCCGCAGCAGAAGGTGCCCTACTTTTAAACTTCATTCTTCTCCCTGGGATTGTTTTGGGGGGTTTAACAAAAGGGGAAAGAGCCTGTGTGAGGGTCAGCAGGGGTGTGTGTGTATGTG
The DNA here is from genome assembly GCA_037176925.1 of Amniataba percoides. Classification (NCBI taxonomy): domain Eukaryota; kingdom Metazoa; phylum Chordata; class Actinopteri; order Centrarchiformes; family Terapontidae; genus Amniataba; species Amniataba percoides. Next base: position 22,071,913 of record JBAJHX010000096.1, read on the forward strand.
CATCTAGGTTATACTCGGGCTCATGAGTTCGCGTGCACGCCTGTGTTTATGCAACACTGTGTATGTGTGTGTGCACGTGAGGGGAGGGCTAGAGGATTATAAAGAGGAAGTGAATGGGAAGTACACACTCAGTGACAAAATAAGAGGGAGACATTCCTTTGCTGCCCCTCCCCTCCTCCTCCCTGCTCCCTCTTTCTCTCCTCTCCCTCTGCTGTTGCAGGGCCCTGGGAAAATCAAACAGGTGGTTTGGGCCTGGCAGGAAAGCTGGCTGGGCCTGGGGTGGGCAGGCCTACAGGCTGCTGGGGGCTATCAAAAGCTCTTAGGCCCAGCTTTAGGCCAGCACTCTGAATGGCCCCGGGCTTCATTATCATGTGAATTCTGGGAACTGCCCCGGGCCCCCAGTAACACCAGTGAGCTGCCCATATGGCGTTCGCTTGGCAACTAGGGAGACTCAGTACCCCCCCCTCCGCCCTCCCCTTCAGTGCTATTCCTCCATTCCAGCACTCCTGATATCAAAGGAGGACAAGGAGGAGAGGGAGGCAGAGGCCCAGAGCCCCCCAGCCCTCTCCTGGGGGGGCTGGACCACACAGAGCAGCGCTGGACAGTCCTTAGGGACCCTGGATAACAGCGTCGCCCTACAGGGCACTGCAGCTAGTTCGGCTCTGGGTGGATTTAGCCATTGAATTAGCATTAAAGACACATTCTAAAGCTGTCAGTTTAGCATCAGAGTGAAGGCTTTGACAGATAAAGATGTTGACAGCCTCTCTACTTCATGAGGGTGCTCCTGATCAGCTGTCCTGCATCCATCACTCCATTTATCTCTGGAGATCAATCTCTTGAACACCCAGTATTGAGTCCCAATCAAACAAAATTCATCCCTGGGTCTTTGTGAAACGTGTTCCTCGAAGTTTGGTGATTTTGTGACTCCTTTGCAGATTATGTATGTTATGTTATCACATAACACAATAGCTCTTCAAAGTTCTTTCTAGTCATTGTTTCCTCTACAGTGTTGTTTCTTCATTCCTGTTGCTTCTCAGCATCATATTATGCATTGAGGGAAAAAAAGCATTGAGGGAGAAAAAAGCGGTTCCAGCTTGTTGAGTTAGTTAGTGAACATCTGGTGAAAAACTCCTTTTATTACGATCTATGGCACATTTGCAGCAATGTGCTATAGGTGCAGCCACCCATCAAGCATTCTAGATACATTAGCAGATGCATAAGCAGTGACAAGAAAAAAAAGTCTCAATGAGATCCATCTGAGGTAAATAACCTCATGAGTCATCTGATTTTCCTGGATGAGGATGAGGACACTTCTACAGAGGAGATGTCACTTAACAAGGGAGCAGGAATGCTGCTCCGGCTGCTGCAGACAGCCACCTGCGTTATAGTGCAGCAGGGGGAGGAGGAAGTGTGTGAGCGATGTGTGTTATATGTGCCTCATGATCTCATGCCGATGAAGAGGCTTTGGATGTCTCAGGCATTGTTCATTGTGATCGCTGAGGTGTGTGTATTTCTGTGGCCGTGTGTGTGGGTGATCATATATAGCACATGTGGATGATCTCGTCAGTTTACTTCACTGCTCGCACCTGTGATGAAGAAGGTGCAGTGTGGAAAACAAACGAGAGCAAAACAGGAGGAGAGGAGGGGGGAGGAGAAGGAGAGAGAGAGCTGGAAGTGTGATTTGACTTCTGAGGAACTCTACTGGTGATTCATGCTGTTGCACATGGAGCGATTCACTCCCTCTGCAGCTGTGCGGGCCACATGCGCAATATGATTTCACAACATCTTCCCTGTCCTTGGAAATTCCTTTTTTTCACGCAGCCCTCTCACCCCCTTCCCTCCTGTCAGTGTGCTGGCGGTGTTGCCCTGACAGAGAGGCAGGTGCACGACTTAGTCATTCTTCTCTTCCCCGAACGGGTCTGTGCTTCACTGAGGCCTTAGTTTGCTTGAGGGGCTTGGCCAAGAAGCCCTGTCAGAGTCATGTGTTTATCAGACAGTAGGCTCCAGGAGTGCTGCTGGTTGTGCCGTTGTTGTTGTCAGCTCATCCCTTCTCCCTTCGTGGTCACCAGCCAGCTGGGAGCGCAACAGACAGCAAAAGTCAGTATTCATCCAGTGACTCAGCATTTCTGAGTTTCGGTTCCTGCTTTTCTGGTCTGCTTGTGTATCTTTACAGTATCACTTTCTCTTTTTTTCCAAGGTTTGATCCACTGTGTGTCCAGTTGTGACCCAGGGGTGGTATCACACCCAGGATGACGTGTGTGTGTGTGTGTGTGTGTGTGTGTGTTGGGCCTGTGATTCATCCCACAGCTGCCCCCCTGACCGGCTCCAGCTCTGCAGGAGAAACACAGCTGACGCTCAGACTGTTTACAACAAGCCCGAGCTCACAGCGGCGAGGAAACTAAAGCTGCTTTTGCATGCAAGCCACAATGATGCCATGTTCAATTATCCAGGTAACGTGATTTCTCAGGAGAGATTAGGGTGTGCACATGTGAGACTTGGCATCTGCAAGGCTTGATATCCTCAAAGTGTCGTCGTCATCCCATGGCGATGCACTTCAAGTATTGTAAAGACTGAATAAGCAAGTCTTACAATCTCAGCTAAATTAGATTTCATAACATTTTTAATTCAAGAGGCTGTTAAATAAATGGATAATAATAGTTTTCCCATGATATCCACTTTTGCACACATACACAGGGAGGCACCGATCCCTCGGTATCAGGCACTGACTTCATCTAATATCTTTATTTAGTCACAGCTGCCGTCCAGCAACGTTAGTGCCATAACAATCCCTTAACTCATGTTAACCCATGTTGATAAATGTGAGTTGAAGCATCAGAATCATTACTGGAGGAGAAAAAAATCTGATCTCTATAACCTGAAAGACAATGTTGTTCTTCTGCTGACTCTCAAATCTCAAACATCAGCTTCATACCAACACAGGGAGCTTTCAAGTGTTCTCTGAATGTTTCTATCATATATCTTTGGTTTCTTGTGACCTGACACAAATACTGCTTAAGCAAAGCTGCAATCTGTAATCTTTGATTGATTTCAGTCTGAATTTTGATTATCTGGTATCTGTATCAAAAGTCAAGTATTAAATTGACACATGTACTGAAATTTTCAAATACAAGCCCAGCCCTAGTTACGACATTACCTTTGAGATGGTTATGTATTCTTACTGTAAGTAGCATCCTCAGGTAAGTTCACATTCTTGTGATTTCATTGGTTGGGTGGGTGGCGTCGTAATAATATATAATATAATATAGATAATGGCTGTTAATCAAAATAGCCGTTTTGATATAGTTACATTGTTTGTCTAAAGAGCTATATTTATTGTTTCATGAGGCATTTCAATCCCTAATCCCCACCACCCACACACACCCATCCCTCTTGGCGCCAAAAGAGCCGGCAGGAGAAACTGAAAGGAAAGAGAATAGTCCTTCGAATGGTCAAGGAATGAGAGTAGAGTTGAAGAACAAGTGAGTGAGTTAGAGAATGAGAAAATGAGAGGGAGAGACAGCATGGATTCTTTTCTTTGGGGCCTTAAAGACATGTTTCCCTCAGATGTTGGCTCTTCTTCAGATGCTAATGGTTCACTCTTATTCCCAAGCTGGGCCTTAGCATAACAATGCAGTGGAAGTGAAAGAGCTAAACCTCTGCTTTCTTTAAGAAGCCAAAGCTGGGCTTTTCTTGTGCACTAATGCCCCTCTCTCTTTTTGTGCTCCCAGTGAAAGGCCTGTGGAACGCAAAGGCAAGGTGATCACAGAGTTTACTGAAAATGAGACTGAAACAACACACGGGCCCGGGCTGAAATTGCGTTGGTGAAGTCATTGTAAGACAGGAGAATGACCAAATATAGAGCAGTGCGTTGGCTGGCCCTGAGCCAGAGTACTCACTCTCCTGAGTATGATGACAGCAGTCATTTTGAATATTATCAGCTTTTGCTTTTAAAGCTGTGCTGAATTATGTCTGTTGGAAGACTCCAATCCAAATGTTATGACTGTGTGTCCCGTGCTGACTCCAAGACGCCAGAGTCCCATCTGACAAGCAGTTGCGAGCCTGAAGGGTTTTTGGATGAACTGCAGTCTGACCTTGATGGGGCCCTAGTAGATACTGTGGTAAGGCCCCGATAGCCTCTGATAGCGAGAGGAGAACATATGGTTTTCTCCTTTATCATTCATCACTGAGAAATGAACGGGATGAGAGGTAAAGGACATGCAGGAGGACACACAGACGCTGCACAGGTCTCATTGGCTGCGTCAAGACATGATGATTTCAACTTATCCGTGTTTGTGCAAAGTCAAACTGTTCCTTCTTATTACATGTCATTCGATTTTCTGCCTTTCCAGCAAAAGTGGTTCTTAAAAATTTGGAGAGATCTCACAGGGATCTTTTTGAGATGTGGTTTCAAGGCCGGCTGGCTTTTTACGACTGCATGTTTATGACATAGACGTGCATAAAAATATTGTACGCTGAAAATATATATACATGGCACCCGAAGGGAATTCACGCTTTTAAAGGAGCAGGCTACACTTTTTAAAGTAACGTGTCCTGTAATGGAAATGGGTTGTGTGAAAAGATTAGATCAATTTTGTTGAATCCATTCAGGAAAAGTAACATGTCATGGCAAGACAAAACACATGATATAGATAAAGAAAGGTGAAACTGAAAAAACAGAATACCATACAGTGAATCACAAACTGTAACTGTAAACAACTGTAAACACAAATAGTGCAAATGTGTTATTATCAACATAAAAAAGAAATAGTTGTGATGAAGATAGAGAATACTGGGAGGAATATCGAGAAAACAGTAACTGATATGAGTTAAAAGGTATCTCCGCTTAAAGTGACATGTGAACTCTAAAAAATCCAAATGAGGCTTCATCTGTTGTCCCTCAGGCCTCACCATGACAATACTTGACTAAGTACCCCCCCAATTACCAGGTTTTAACCCATTAACACCTCTGGTGTTCTCCCTCTTTCTCTCTGTCCTTGCAGCCATCCTTCAAACCCTACCCCCATTTATGCAGATGAGCAGTCAGCCCAGGTGCAACACAGAGGAAGTTAGCACCTCCTCAGCACAGCGACACACTCTATTTACATGCAAAACACAGGGCTTAGTGGGAAAATGTGTGAACACAGGTGTGTGTGAGTGGGATGTGGTGGGGCTGTTGTCAGCAGAGTCACTAAGCTGTTTGTCCTGACGTACTGTGTGTTTGCTCCGATACTGTGGAATCGCAGCATTGTGTAATTAGATGCTTTATGGAAAAACACATTTCAGTTTTCTATTGTAGGAGATTGCAGCAGAAGGAAAAGAAGATAAATATGCCCCTCACAAACACAAGCCTGCATTTACTTGTGCTGAATTGAGCTTTTTTGTGCTCTTTCATTTGTGTTCATATATGTGTGTGTATGCGTGTGTGTAGGTTGAGAGGAAGTTGGTGGTGGCACCCAATGTCATTTGAAGCGGAGCGCCTGGCGCCACAGCATCAGGAACATCACTCCCTGGTGCCAGGCTCATTTTTATAAGCACTCACTAAATGACACACAGCTGGCGGCATGGAGACAGCTGTCACTGCCGTCACTACGCCCTAATCTGTCTCTCCCTCTCACTATGTGCATTTCCCTCTCTTTTCCTCCTCTCTCACACTCTGGTGTTCAGCTGGGCTGCCTCCCTTCCTTCTCCCCCCTCCCTCCCTTCAGGGTCCAGACTTCGTGGAGCCGAAGCTGCAAAAACTCACTTCCTGGAGCTGGTGCTCACTTCCCTTTCTTTTTGTGGCTTTTAAACAGCACTTCCTGTGCTGCCTCTGTGATCAGGCTGGTCAGAGCTGACTCTCTGGGAGAGACTTCCTGATGCACAGACAGCTGGGGAGATAATCCTCTTTCTGCTTTCGTCAGGATTTTTTTTCTATCACTCTTTCTGTGTCTCCAGAGGTCTTCTTTTCCCCTTGTACTGTTTTTCCATTTACTCTGCTAAGCTGCAGGTTTATTTTGATACAAAGCAAAGCAAATCTGATCCCCCAGAGATGGATCATCTTCTGAAAAGGCAGGCCAATGAGGGGCAGCATCACAGGGAAACGAGCCTAACAGATATTATATATCCTAATGATATCAGGCCGAGGCACAAAGCCCAGTTCATACCTGCTGATCTGGAGAAAATATCCTGCAATATTGAGCCAGGCTGTCCCATCCATTAGGGCTGATGTTCACGTCATCCAGCGCCTCGCCCTCCCCTCTGGCTGCGAACGGAGGAATGTAGTGGGTGTGGGTGTGTGGGCCCTGGTAGCGAGCAGAGACTGGCTCTAGTTGGTACGCCAACCCCCTGAGAACAGGCTCCTGTGATGGTGCGGGCAGGGCAGAGCACAGACAGCTTGCAAAAAGGAGGCCTCGGTGGGTGAGCAAGCGCAGGCCTACAGAGAGGATGAGGGAGCGATGGAGAGGGGAGAACCTGACAGAGTACTTTGATTTCAGACGCCTTTCAGTCTGAGCTCTTGGTGCATCCTTTCCTGCAACACATCACCCATCATCTATAAATGTTATTTTATTGCTGCAACACTTTTATCTCTCATTTTGTGTGCGCTGCCAAATAGGAACAAATGAACTTCCTGGCAAGAGCATGCACCTCCTTTTCAGCAGCACATGTTCACCTTATGCTGCTTCTTCTCTGTATGTCGATCTGGCCACCTGGGCCACTGGTGACAGGTCTGGGGTCAGCAGCACTATAGCCTGGGGCATAGAAGGGGAACATCCTGGGGTGCTGGCCAGCCTAGTCTGAGGAGAGGCTGTGGCCCGCTGAGAACCACTGTGCCACCTCAGCGTCCCCCCCTGCACAGGGGCTGAACTGTGAGAGCTGCCTTTGAGGGCTGTGGCTAACACATGGGTTGCCTCCAGACAGAACACGTCGTGTGTCAGCAGGCTCTATGCTTTGTGCAACGGACAAATGGATTTAGTGTGTTACTCCTCTGTTTGCACGGCTGCTCTCATATGTCTGAGGTTCTCGCAGAGGGGACTGACCTGACGGGGCAGGGGCAATAAATAGTTAGACTGGATAACTGGTGTTGTTTCACCTGAACACTCAATCTGCAGTCAACAAGCCCAAGGGATACCTATTGAAGTCTACAGCTGTATATTGCCTCAATTAACAGCTACACAGATAGTATCAAAGTGTCTAGAATCTGAACAATGAAAAGAGACTGAAAATCAGATGAGTGATACTGAACATGTGAAGGTGCCTTGAAGATTTAACAGTGTTCTGTAGCAACATCTGGCACAACAAAAACAACAGTGATACAATCTTGTTCTCAATCCATCACAATTAAGGAAATGTAGTTTTTGGGATCCATTCTCGGGGATGGAGGTTTGGAGCAACAGAGGGCTGAGCAGTGGCTCCCGCCCAAGATGAGGCCTGTGCTCTGGCCATGTTCTGACGGGATACCCCAGCTCTGCCGTGCTCTGGCCCTGGTCCGGTTGGCTCGGCCTGGCTGGCCATTCCGTAGGCTGCTGAGTGACAGGGGAAAATGACAGCCTCTCTACACATCCTCCGCTTCCTGAGCTACTGCTGGGCTCGGCAGCTCCACATGGCAGCAGGCTAAGTACACACACAGGAAGAGGTGACATCTGAAACAGCAAATGTTGCAACAGTTTGTTTTGTCCTCTCACTTAAATTGGGGAAAGTTGTGAGAATTGTGTCCTCAGGCCATCACATCACACTACAGCATCTTATAGATAATAATACCAATAAATCCAAATGAACATGAATGAAACATTCTATTTTTAGGCCATGAAACCCAATGTACTTGTTCCTTTGTCCATTTGTTTGTAATTTCTTTCACACAGCAAGATAAAATGTATTACTTTCTCTGACCAATATAGATGTTTATGACAGAATATAAAGTATTAGCAGCTGGTGTAATTAGCCAAAAAAAATTAATAACAAGCAAATAAGCTTAAGGCAAAAAAAAACAACTGTATTAATAAATGTGCTAATACCATGGTATATTTGTCACAGTGAAAGAGGTCCAGTTTGATTATCTACATTGCTTTATTTTTTTTCCCTTCAAATCATTGTAACTTGCCTGATAATTCCGTGACAAAATGTAATAATGAATTCAAACATTTCCAAGGTATTAGCCAGCTTAGCTCAGAATGTTTTTTTCATATAAAAGGAGATGCTTTAGGAGAGCTTTCATATAAAAGGAGATGCTTTAGGAGAGCTCAGGGATGAATGTGTAATGAGCTCGAAATAACCTAAAGCCCTTTTTTCTCTCTTTTTCTCTTCTCTGTGTCCTCCCTCCCTCCTCCCCTCCCTGTATTTTTTTCTCCTCTTTTGGGAAACATGCCTTTCCCAGCTGCACAGCCCCCACAGCGCAAGGCCAGGCCAGGAGCACAGCTGGCCAGACTTGGTGGAGCCAGTCGACAGGCGCATGGAGCGCAGCCCGCCCAGGGCCCGCTTCCTCCGCAAACATGCCCAGGTGTGGGGCCTCTGAGCTGGGCTTCTGATCTCCACCAAACAGCAGTGTGTGTGTGTGTGTGTGTGTAGGGAGGGACTGTGGGATGAGGGATCAAGAAGGCAAAAGGGGGGAGGAGAAGGAGGGGGAGAAGGAGGAGGGGGAGGGGGTGTCATGGTGTAGAGGGGGGTGTCCCTGCTGAAGCTGTGTCAACATTCTGTGTTAATGTGTGTGTGTATGTGCATCTGTATCTGCATGTGTTTGTGTTTCAGGAAGTGAGGGGTCACCCCTGGGGGAGACAGTGGGCAACAACAATTACTGCAGCATTGTAGCTAAATTGTGTCTGAATTGTTTGTCCCTGCCCACAGCCAGCCGGTGCCAGGAGAGAAAAGCTTAGAGTGGGTTCATAATTACTGTGCAGTGGCTCATTTGAAAGATGCAACACTGCTTATTAGCATATAATGGAAAATAAATGATCACCTGCAGGATGAGTACACACTCGTGCAAAGCTCAGAGGGCTGTTTGAAGAATGTAATTCTTTATAGATTTCTGATTACCTCCCACATATAACAATAACTGGCATCTTTCTGTTAACTCTGGGTTTCTGTAAGTTGTGTTGTACTGGTTGAGCTGTGGTCTTAACACGCTTAAACAAAAACATACTGCTGAACATATCCAGCTCAGGCCACAGAGCTTGCCTGAGTAACTTTCCCATAAATCACTTCATAAATCACTACACAAATGTACGCTTAAATGATTTCAGATTGCTTCATAACAGTAACATTACCTGTGGATGATTTGATATGCAGCCCCTTCCCTTACTGCCCCCGTTTTTTGACTGCGCTACAACTGATGGTGACCTCACACTGGCCTGGTTGACATCTAATCTGAGCATTTAACAGTATAACCTGATTCTAAGCTCACACACAAGCCTTAAAATGCATGCATGCACACACGCGCACACACACACACACACACACACACACACACACACAGGAACCACTTCCACATTCTGCACCAGATGAAACATAGTGTAACAGGAGGCGTATGAGCGGGGTCAGATCAGATAAGGCGAGGCCAGACAGCCTCAGATAAGCTCTTTGAACGGCTCTATCTGCAGTGTCAGAGAGACGTTCTCCCCTCCAGCCGTTTCACATGATGACTGCTGGCCAAGCGGCTGCTGCTGGCCTGTTTGTGGCCTAGCCCTGCCACTAATTAACTGGGAGAGCCCAGGGCCCTCTGACTGACTGCCTTGTGTCGTGTGGTGGGGGGGGGGGGGGGGGGGGGGGGGGGGGGGGGGGGGGGGGGGGGGGGGGGGGGGGGGGGGGGGGAGGGGGGGG
>JBAJHX010000096.1:22102867-22121469 GCA_037176925.1 Amniataba percoides
AGACCTCTTGTTCATCGGATACACTGGACGCTTTTCACAGAGTATGTAGCTTTGAATCAGAGCAGCGTGGAAAGGAGTGGAACAAGTTGATAGTTCTTTTTTTGGGCCGGACATTGTCGACATGTGCTCTGTCTCCGTTTGCCTTTTTAAAGTGGCTGTCTTTTGGCATTGGTCAGGTTTCTACATAATAATATCCTCTGGTAGGACTATTATGATATTATTATTGTGATCAGAATCCACTTTATTCTGTGATACAGTGCAGAGTCAGTAGAGCTTTCACAGTTCTTTGGTCTGCCTCACTGTTGAATCCAATTTGTGATTAGTTCTCTTTGTCTTCCTGTTTCACAGTCTGTGGTGCTTTGAAATATGGAACATTTATTGTCTCAGTATTACTTTGTATTTATTCAGCCAAATATAATCCTGACTGTTGCAGAATATTGTGTAAGGGTTTCAAATTAGAGCAAAAACAACAACACTGAAAATATTACTTTTTCGCAAGGCTGGACCCATCCAGTTTTAGATTGTTTACTTTGTGGGGACAATTTTTAGAAACCGAGGAGGTATCCACCACACAGCATTCGCCATTTCAACAGTTGCAGCTGCTGCCACTCCTATATAAACCTGCATGGCTTTACACACATCACTTACAAGGCTGGCCGCGATGAATGTACTCACTATCAGTGTTTTGTCAATATCTTTATGGGTCAAAAGGCTGTGTCATCACCAAGTGGTGGCAGTTAAGAGCAGTGGGGTGACCTAGAGGCTGAAATATTTATGATAGAGACAGCTGAATGCCCCGTGCTGTTTGTAGCGATATGGGTGGATGGATGAATGAATGCAAGGACGGAGACATGCATGGAAAGTAAAGATGCTTCGGAGATCTGTTCTTTAAGCATTCATTATTTATCACAACGCACTCTGCCATGGAAGCTCTAACCCCCACATCAACTGGCCTCTTTTCTCACCAAGATGCCAGTGGACTGAAGGAGGATGCTCCAGCTTAGTCTACCTGTCAGCTAGTCCCCAGGCATGTTGAGACTGCAGCTGAGAGTCACACACTCTGCTCACGCACCCACATGCACACTCCCACACGCACGCACCCCCAATTGTACATAACATTTTGTTCAGATTTATATTTACTCACACTAAGATGTAATTGCATGGCTACACTCATGTAGTGGGAAATGCATGGAAAATCACTTTCACTGGCCTGCACTAACCGAAACATACACTCACACTGCGTAACTGTGTGCCTGTGCTCAGACAACACGTACACACACCCATCACACCCTGAACCATCTTATTTTGCTCACATCTTTCTCCAATTCCTTTTTTTTTTTTAGTCATTTACACACACTCTTTCTGAGACACACAAGTGCCACACACACACTAAAACACACACACAATCAGTAGGAATGACGACCTTGAGACCTGTTGATGTTGTTTGCAGCGGCCGTGCTGTGAATACATAAGAGGCCATGTGGGACTCCCGGCGAAAATGGGGCGCTTGACATGCCGTTTGTAAAAAATGGCTGGAAAATGTGCAGGAGGGCTGGTGATGCAGTTGAAGGGAGACACCGGCATGAATATGGATTGTATGCTAATGCAGCACGCCGAGGCTGTTGACTCAAGCTGTTGATGAAAGCAGAGGACATGTTCCCCCATCGCCACTTAGGAGGAGGCGCCATCGACAAACCCATTGTCGACACAGCCTTGTCCCCAACCACAGGGGCAGCGTGGTGACAGGTGGCAGCTATCAGTGACATCAGCCAAGGTGACACTGTTCAGCAGTCTCTGAGGGCCCGCGGGCGGCCCGGGCTGCGCCAGTGTCTGCTCGTTTTACCGCCGCCTTGACCTTTTGTGGTTAGACACAGTGAGGTTAGATTAGAGGATCCTAAAGCTAATATCTCCCATTAGCTTCATTCAGTCCTGTCAGAACAGCGTCGTCTTCCGCCTACTGCTCCACTTGCTGTGTTTATTGTCTATAGCAACTCTGGATGGTAGATTTCAAGTCATCCTTTTTTTGTGAATTTTTAATTTACATATAAAAAGCCTGAGTGGAAAACACCAGGAGCATAAGAAAAAGCTGAAATACTACTCAAAAGTTTTTATGCTTGGCTTAGGTGGAAAAGTTGGCATACTGACAAAGATAAGATACAATGAAAACTGATGGAAACAGATTTTATATCTTTACATTATCGTTCCTGTGTCTTTGTCTACTGCATTCAAGACATTCATATCATTCTGCCATTACATGGCTTCACTCCACCAGAAAGGCCCAAAAGATAAAGAATAAAGATAGCAGGTTTCAGGTTGTATATAACTATAATGAAACTTGGGAAGGAGGAAGCAGTGATAAAATGTCCTGACATATCAGTGTTGCCAGTGCATTTATTAATTATGTAATTTTGCTGCTTGAAAAGATATATATATATGTATATGTGTATACACACACACACAGATAGAGAGATAGGGAGATAGAGAGATAGATACATATGTGTAAATTTAGTTGATGAACACACAACAGTTTACATTTAATTTGGCATAAACTTCAACTGACAACCTGGAAACATAACAAATGATTCATTACTCATTCAGCCACACACAGGCGTCCTTTGGAATACATTAAAAGTAGCCTGACGGTAAGTAGCACTCATGTGTTCCCTCTCTGAGTCCCTGTTCATCTGTATGTATGAGCTGCCGTTAACAGGTCCTGCTATGAGGCATCAGGAGATCAGTGTGTAAATCTCAGTGCTGCTGCTCTTCTCAGCTCTAATGATAGAGAGGCAGAGGGGCTCTTTGACGACGCCTCTCAAACGCTCCTCTCTCAACAGCGTGCAGAGAGAGAGCGAGACGAAGAGCAGTCTACAGCTGATAGGAGCAAATAAGGAGAGGCAGGATGTGGTGTGTTTTATATATGCATGTGATTCTCTGTGCATGCTTGCACGTCTTGCTGCTCTGTGTTTGTGCCTGTGCCACATCAGCTCTGCGTGCAAAGTGTGTGTACATGTGATTCCCAGTGTTCATGCGTGGCAAGCCAGTAGACTGCTGTGTGTGAGTGCAGTCAGATTTCAATCTCGTCCCTCTATATGGCTGAGCTGCTGCGATGGAGGTGCCCCACAGGGAAATGTAATTATACCCTGCTGGCCACAGAGTACGGGCTTCACTGCCCTATCTCTCTCCGGAGAGACAGCGGCTGGAGGCCCCTTCTCACTTGCAATATCAAACAGCAAAGATGTCACTTAAGCCTGCTGTAACCCTGAAAATTTGCACTAAATCCTTGCTCCAATCTCCCCCTGTGATCAGCTTTTAGATCCCGGGGTTATCGGTGGCCTTTTGCTACAGTTTTGTTACAGTTGTGAATAATTTATGACAGAATTAACTGCGGTTGCTAAGAGCAGTGATTGGGAGATTTTGGAACACGGCCAAAACCTGACTCAAGTTCAAAGCCACTTTTCTCAGACCTTTTCTGTCTGATAAGCAAAGTCTCATCACCGCAAATGTAATTATCGGCATCATTATTTTCATTGTGCCACCACCTAAGTCCCTTCTTCTATGCATTTGAAGTGTTTGTATTGATTAATCTGCTTTCCTCTCATCTCGTGTGTTTCTTTTTCTTTCATGATAGTGTCTGCTCCACTGCTTGCTATTGGCTCGGCTAAATGAGGTGTGTGCCGAAATGGTGTCCATTAGTAAGGCAAAACAAACAGACACACCCCGCTCTCCTGGATTTAGGCAAACAATCAATGAGAGCGCTCAGATAACAGCAGTCTAAGTGGCCCATCAATGTTACGATTAAATGAATACAGGATGCAGTGGTGACGGTAGGACTCGCTAACCCCAACCAGATAAATTGATTATTTTCTCCTCTGGAATTTTATCTCTCTATATATAAAATCACCCAAAACCCTGCCCCACTCAGGCTTTTAAAGTAAAGAAGGGATTATATGGTAAATAAAATAAAAACACACAAAGCAAAAAAAGAAGCACTATGACAAATTTATCACTAAATAATATGAGCCATGGGTGAAACAGGGATGACAAATCACCAGCAGTGAGGACTGTAAATAAAATTTTACCCCGTGAATCTTAGTGTGTCACCCATTTCATCATGTTGTACCTAGTCATGGTAACTTACTGGATGTGCAGCAGCGCCAGAACACTTCTGTCTTCCTCATTTTCCTGATTTGCTACACTCCAACTCCACCTTAATCTCCATTTCTCCCTCTCTCCATCCCTGTGTTTAGCCTGGTCACAACTTCAACAACCAGCCCCCCTCCCGTGCCCTCACCCCTCCCTCATGCCTCTCCCTCAGGGTGTAGCAGCCATTGTTGTGCCTAATAAGGTTTATGGAATTACAGATCTCTGAAATTGGATTTTCTCACTCCACCAAAGCAGTGGGATTACGGGTTTAAGGCTGGGTGCACCGGGGCACAACTGACCTGTGACTGAACTGTTTTTTTCTGACTGCGCCCTCAAGGTGGGCAGATCAAGAAACTGATGTGCCAAAATCTCTGGAAGAAGACAGAAACACAGGCAGGTTCTTTGTATCTGGATACGTACCTAGCAATTAAAGCAATACTGAGCGAGACAGATTTTTGGCTCCGACGTCTGGATTTCTGCTTCTCTCATGTCGACCACTCTTGCACACTCCTCCTCTCTCTGTCCTCACAACTTTTGACTGTGTTTGATCTAATTCTAATCTAATGAATCTTTTGATCTTCCTCGCCTGACACCCAGACACATCCCAGATTTCTACTTCCAAAGTAGCTCAATTCGTTCTAATCCTTAAAATCTGGCTGCTGGTGAAGCAATTGATTCTCGGTGATGTACAGAGATTTGGACTGTCTACTCTATTCTTATGTTTAATGAACTATGGGATTCTTTTGCTAATTCCCCCACCCTTCAAAAAAGATACCTCATTGCAAATCCAGATCAATTCCAGCATTATTGTTCAGATGTGACTGGGCATTTGCCATGACTGGAGTGCAGGAGCCGCAGACGAAAGTGCTAAATGAAGTGAGAAAGCATCAGAGACAGGCAGAGCAGTGAATGCAGCGTTGAGATGCTGGCAGGAAGGCAGGTATTCATTAGGGGTGGTCCACAGTGGCGGCTTAGTGAACTCTTAATTGGTGAAGAGACAGGGCAGGAGATAAGGGATCAATAGGGGCAGAGCCAGGGTTCCAACCCACTGAAATCAATCAGCCTCCTGCCCGACGGGGGAGAATGCAGCCAATCAAAGAAAACACAGCCTCGGGCTCCCGCTCATTTACAATCACAGTCAAACTTCATCAGGATCAACAGACGGACGGCTTATTCCAGCTTATCTCAGTCTGAAGTGGATGGAGTCGTCTGATTGTTTTATTTGTTAACATGAGCATTTGATCTAACTGCTGGAATGCTTCGAAGCAGCGTTACAGTAAACTCTGCCAGACCAGGAGATTATCGCAACTAATAAAACATGATTCATTAACACAGGAGCTCTTTACGGAAAGGAATGTTAAATGAACCCCTGGCATATTTTTACTCCACTGCTAAAAATAGTCATTTTCTCCTCTTCTTCATCTTCCTCTTCGCCTGGGTAATAGCCATCTTTCTGCCCTGTCACTTTTTGATGTATCATCCTCTTATTCACATCAAGGACAAGGCCAGGTGTCGCATTTTCACTCAGTTGCCACGCTTGTCACACTGCCTTGTCACCCACAGCCTGTTCCAATCCTCTCCCTCCTTCCTCCCCCTCTCTTATTTATATTAAATCTGTCACTCCTTTATTTTAGCGAGAAAAAAGGAAAGTAAATCACTTTTGCCATTTGCAGCCTGCGGTGTCTGCTGAATGCTGCAAGTTTATGTGGATGTCATCTTTGGCCAAATAAAATCCTGTCAAAATAAGTGATGTCTCTGCTGTTTTGTATTGTTGTTGCACTAGTGAGATTTCTCCTCTTCTTTGTGTCCTTGGCTTCAAATGACTATGTCAGTTATGTGTTAAGCTGTCTAGGAATATGCTTCACATCACAAGGCAAGCCTGGACAGAGGTCTTTGGCTTTTTGTTATTGCTCCAGATGGACAGACAGAAAAACAGACAGACAGACAAGCACAGGCGTCCAGCCTCACCTCTCTTTGATGCCCATGAGTGGCTTGCAGAGCTGGCTCGGGCAAAGAGCAGCTGGGGTAAGAGACGTGCCTTGGCAGTGAGATACATGTGGGCTTATAAGGTTCTCCAGTTTATTCATAGCCTTGTGCACATACCAAATGTATGTGTGTGTGCGGGTGTGCGTGCACCACATTGTTAGAGCAAAGCATTTTGTCAAAGACTATGTATGAAATATTAGAGGCTCCATCAGCAGAGAGAGATTAAGGCCATGATTTCACAGAGTGGTTATGGAGATGTCAGAGCTGGTTTGGCTCGGCTCAGATGTTTACATGCTGGACACTGACACCAGTCCAATCAAAACATGGATCAGACAGCTCCACTCCTGTCAACATGTCCTCACAGGCAGCCACCGAACAAAGCCATGTTGCTTTCAAGATCACAACTAGAGGCTGTTGGAGATGTGAAGACAGTGTTAGACAGCAGCTTGATGGAAAGAGCTGGGTGAAAACAGCTATTTTTCTGTCCCTCAGCTGCCTCTGACACCTAGTATAAAGCAGTATAAAGGATTTCATTGTCAGCCTGACTGAAAGTGAGCAGTGCTTACATGGCATTACTAACAGAATCTAATTATTATCACTACTAAAAATGTCTGAGAGGGTTAGAGGTAATTATGTGAAAAAATTAGACAATTTTTATACTGTTTCTGGCCCAGGTCTAATTAAACCACCTCCTGAACTATTCTTTGCTCGCTCAGGCGGCACAGTATGAGTCAAATATAGAGTTTAAGTTGTGCGAATATCAGGTGTACTGACATGGTATCTTCAGTTGTTTATCTCCATCCTACAGTTTGCCATAGTGTTTTCCTCTAAAACAGATGTGCCACCATCCTTGGGGTACGTGTGAAGGAGGAGCGGCGACTGGAAGTGGCTTTTGGGCTCAGAATGGCTTATGGTGTATATTCAGTTTTGAAAGTGACATCAGCTTCGAGGCATAGCATGTGTATAAGCAAAAACAAGATTTAAAAGAAGAAAATTAGTAAGATAGATATTAGATGTCTGTCTTTGTTTGAAGTGAAGGATGCATATGTTCCAAGTATTCATCCGACTTTGTTTCTGACAGAACTTGGCAGTCAGAGGCCAGTTTCTGTGGGAGAGGAGAACATCAGAGACAGCTTGTTTAGAAAGAAAGGTAAGGCTGCTCACCTCTCACACACCGTGAACATGAACTCTTTCTGTCCTTTCGTTTCACCGTCTGTCTTATATGTGCACACACATACAGCTAAGAGAGTTGACTTGCAAGTGTGGATGTAGGTTTTTGTAATGTTGCTAAATCTACTTTAGGTTTCTGTATACTTTCATTGCATGCATTTACACACTGATGCAAGTCAGGACATGTGAGGCTGTGACAGTATTTTTCATCACCGAAATGTAATCATTACTGTGCAAGGTTCACTCTTTCTTCTCCATCTATTTTTCCACCTATTTGAGTATCACTCCTCCACCTGAGGAGACATAAATCATGTTCTGATTATTGTTCCTGTTACCATGGATTCTACAGAAACAAACAACACAGCGGGCCGCCGTTAACGTCAACTCTTGATTTACTGTGGGGGATAGATTCGTCACCTACAGAGGAGGCTCACGCATCACACTGCCTCAGTCTGTCTCAGAAACACATCACCTCATTTGATCTGCTTGCCAGTGATTAGCATTTCATTTTGCACGAATAAGAGGACG
Source organism: Amniataba percoides (assembly GCA_037176925.1). Lineage (NCBI taxonomy): Eukaryota > Metazoa > Chordata > Actinopteri > Centrarchiformes > Terapontidae > Amniataba > Amniataba percoides. Next base: position 22,110,695 of record JBAJHX010000096.1, read on the forward strand.
GTTATTGTTGGCCCCACTGAGATGGAATCGATGATCAAAGAGAGCTGTGGGTGTTGCAGCCGAGTTGTGGCTACAGCAAATGCCCCCTCTGTGGCCATCAGTCCAAATGGTAATTATAAAGAGAGAAAAGCGAGCAAAATGAAAGATGCAGAGAGTGGGGGTGAGGTGAGTCTGAGAGAAATGGTCATGAGAATTAATGAGCAAGCTACAATGCTCAGAATTGTCAAATCAATAGCTGAAAAATCTCTGTTGCCCCCTGTGGCGTTGGGCCGTAAACTGGCTTCATGCCATTATTAAACAAGTGACGATAACCCAGGCCATGTTTCATGCTTTGAATCTGTTGGAGGCACTTAGTGTTAAAAAATGGAAATGTTTTTGGGCAAACGCTGATTTAAAGGGGCAATAAATCTCCAGGATTGGACACATCACGCCTCTGCCGTGTTACCACCATCCTGTTGTGTGTTTACTAGTGACATGCTTGTGCTGCTGCTGTGATCAGAGTCATCCTGTGCGAACAGTTGGCACATGTGGGCACATTATGTACACAGCTGTGCACTGCTGACTCATTAGCACTTGCAGAAACATCAGTATGTGACTGTAATCAGCTCTCCTTTTTGATTAACAAATGAGTCCCTACAAATGGCTTCTAATATAGCAGTGACAGTTTAGTGTTTTGTTTGTGGGGAGAGAAAAAACCCAGGCCTGGCTATGTAACTTTTCTTCATGGAGCATTTGCAGGAGCTGAACTTTGATTTTCCTTCTTGTCTCTGTGAAACCAGCAAGAGCAGACAGGTGAATGATGTGCCTTTGGTAAGCTATTCTGTTTGAGGACTGATCTCCACTTCAAAACCCCAGCGTGAGGACAGCATTCACCTCTTTCTTTCTTCCTCCTCTTCTTGCTGGCAGAGAGGGCCTTCGGCAGCAGAGGATAAAAACCAAAAATCTTCAAGAGAAACTCTTCAAAGGAGCAGTTCATCTGCCGAGTGAAGACCTCATCAATTCAGTTTTCTCCTCTTAAACCACTGTCCCTTACACAGAGCTCTGGTTGTTTACGAACAGAGTTGTGTGATATTTCTCCTTCTCCTTTGCAGCTGGTTGCATAAGGTTCTTTTGATATCTTGAGAGTGATGAAGTGATATTTTCCCTTAACACTTTGGGGGATTAGCCTGTTGTCGGTGGCGATTCCCCCTCAGACTGATTCCCTACATGCTCCCTGGGGTGCATGATGCAAATTGTAGGACTTTGGTAGCATTTTCCTGACCCTCATTTTCCACATCAGCAAGACAGGAACTGCCAGCTTGCTTCCATGCCCCAGCTTGCCTTCTGCCCACTGATTAAAAGGCAAATATTAAAGTGCTCTGTCGTGAGCTTGGGCCTAATTGATTCTTTCCGCCGGGTGCACACAGAATGGGCTGACAGCAGGCGATACCAGGCTTTGTCAACATCGGGCATGCTGCCTGACGCTCAGGACGGCACCCCAATAAAGCCCCCTGTGAGTGTGCCAACCTGCGGCACCACACACAGAGAGGCCACTCGGCACTCTGGCCAAGCTTTATAGTAGCAACACAGAAGCGGCTCATTCTCTAGCTGTATGTCAGCTCCCATCGGCTGGCTGGGAAGTCGGCTTTTTATTTATAAGGAAGTGGCTGGCTGTGAAAAGAGTGTGTGTGTGTGTGTGTGCGCACGTCCCTACACTTGAAGAAAAACTCTCTTCTGCCCACTTGCATAACCACTCAGCTAACTTGAGCTATCTGGGGCGATGGTGCTGAAAGGAGGTTTCATCTGAAGACTGGCATCCTCTCCTACGATCTCCAGCTCTCCTGCCGTTAAGATAATTGCTGTAATAGCTTTTAATCACAGCCATGTTTAACAAGGAGCTTACCAAACACAGGATGACACCGCTGCCCACCCTGTGAAAAATGCAGGACATCTGGTGGAGATACGGAGATCCTTAACTACGATGTAGGGATAATTTATTTTTAATGCTTTCCTACTTCACACATAGGAGAGTGCAACAGCGATCTGGGTGCTATACAACGCTCATTAAGTGCAGACATTCATCCACAACGCTTTTCTCATGAATCTGATTGACCTTTTCGCTCAGTCTGATCCACAGTAAAATGTTTCAATATCCTATTAAACCCCCCTCCACACACCTTTGTTGAAAAACTGAGTATATATCTCCTGTCCTGTCTAATGCTTCATGTTCCATCTGGGCTGATTTGAAGCTGCGATAGGAAGGTTTGAAGGTGTGCAGAGATGGGGTGATAGAGGTCAGAGAGGCGGACAATGGTGCAGTAATTACTCTATTAGCGAAGTGGGGCCGCGCTCCACACTCTGTCACAGCACTAATTACAACACAAGGGTGATGAACTTGATCAAGGTGGCGCTAATTCATGTTTAATAGAAGAGAGGGGGAGAGGAAACTAAGAAAGAAGGCAACCAAGAGAGCAAGCAGGTTACTGTCGGTGTGCGCACAGAGAAACCTTTTGAAGAGGACACAATCACAGCACAGTCTTTTTCCCCCTGTGCAAATCCAGCCTGTCTGGTGGTTGAATTTTTTCACATCACATTTGAGTGTGACCGATGGGCAGCACAGTCGTGGAATGGTCTCCAGGCTGCCTCAGTAGTAAAGGCCACAGAAAAGTAATCACAATGTCCTCTCCCCTGAGAACTGAGAACTGAGTTTCATTTCCACCTCCATCCTGTTACTTCCTCGCTGTAGATCCCAGGGGGGTCCAGAGGCTGAGTGGGGGGTCATCATTACAACCAGAGGGGGGCCGACAACTGGCTGCCTCTCTGACAAGAGCCTAATGGAGGGCTAATAGGAGAGAGCCGAGTCCCAGACACCACTGCTGTGACCTTGACATGAGCCTGTGGAGGCAGGTAGAGAGGACGAGTACCATCATACAGGCTGACAGGCAGGTGGTTTAAATGTCTCTCTCTCCTCCTCCTCTCTCTCTCTGTTTATTTGAACTTTGCTCAACCCTGTTGTCCAGTGAGTGACCCCACAGACAACTTTGGCATAAAGGAAAAAGAGATGATGCTTTTTCTGTGCTGTGTGCGTGGGTGCATGAGTGCATGTGGGGGTTGGCATGCATCAGAATAAATGTCTAAATGTTGTTTTTATTTTTCTTTAAAGTTTTACTCTCCAAACTTTGTTTTTTCTTTTAACTGTTTGTTGTTATTTCAGCAATTCTCTTTGCTGAGTGAAATGCTTTAAGTACGTTTTTCAGCTGAAGTGCTGATAGAGTATTCTGTCTGGGGGAATGATTATTAAAATTACAGCAACTTTATCCTTTTTATTACTACATACAGACTGACTGAACTGAACAGATTTTTTTATTTTAGAAATGAATTTAATTTTTTTATGTTCTTGTGAAATTTACTGCCATTATTGTATTAAACTTAATGACTTAGGTGACCAATCGGGTCCCTTAACAGACTCCACCAGCACCTTTATGATGCCCAGATGCAGAATAAGTTTCTAACTAAAATACTAAAATACTTTGACTTCTCTTCCTGACTTCTGTGGCGTTTCCACATTCTACATGAGTGCATGAGTGTGCGTGCATATGTGTGACTGCTCCGTGGGCATGAAAGTGCCAGTGATACAAATCAAGGGGGGGGGGGATCAGGCCCCAGGGAGCATCACCCACAGTAAAGGGTGAGCCACTACCGCCTGATCAATCTGATCTCTCATTAAAAGGCTGCCAAGCCCTTTTGCAACCTGATACAATATCAATACTCTAGCACCACAGAGAGCTCCAGAGCTGTTAGGCAAGCCGCTGGCAGCTTAACTGTCATTACCGGGTGGGCAGCGTGCCAGAGACCCCCTTCATGGGCCACTTAGGTTCCCCCCATGGTCCCAAACACAGGTCAGCGCAGACAGATGGGCTGTCTGGGCAGCTGTCCCGGCGACGAGGCAGTGAGATAGATACAGACCTGTGGAGGAGGAGACAGCCTGTGCTCCCTCACAATATGAAGGGATGCTGTGGGCGGTGTGTGTTGATTGCGTACTGTTACACATTGCTGCGGTTTCACCCGAGGCTTGTTTGTTCTCTGTGGGTATCGTTTGTGTTGGTCGTTTACAATTACAAGGACCATCACATGTGGTTGTGTTCAAACTGAACAAAAGACAAAGAGTTTGGTTTTAAAAAAAGACACGGTGAACTCTGTAGGTGTAGTTACAGATTTAAAAAATCTGACCTGGGTTTTGGCATGTATCCCAAAATTCCTGCTGGGAAAACCACAAGCACTGAATAGCACTCTGTGGTGATTTCTGAGCTGAACAAATGGGAGGAATATAAGTGGCCATACATAGAAAGCCTCTGTAATTCAGATCATTGTGTGGAGGTCTCCCCTCTTTGCTCCAGTCTTAACCCCCTGTGTGGTTCCGATAGGGGAGGGAGGGATCAGTGTGTGCGTCTCTAAACCCCCACTAATCCACCGACAAAAGGGCCAAGAGAAAGCAAGCTAGCGAATATGGGGGGTTAGGACAGAGAATGGGAGGAGTGAAGAAGCAAAGACGTGATCGTCTCCTTTACAACCCCCAAGGGTCTGCTTGAGACTTGAGAAGATGGCCCTCACGTCACCCAAGACCTCCGCCACCACAGGTGAAAGATGAAATATCCCTCTGCTGTATAGGGCTTCTTTGAGTAGTCAAGAGCCATTGTTGAGCAAAAGAATCCCAAATCAATAGAAGTGATCACTTCTGCAGCAGCTGAACTGTAACTTCCAGCCAGTGTATTGATTTTATCTGGGCTGTCTGTAATTTATTCAGCGGGCAGGCGGCAGTTGTTTACAGAAAGTTGAAACCAATATTGTCTGTAATCATCATTAAGTTAGGGCCATTAGGAGCAGTCCCCACTGCAGGTGCTAATTTGATGATGAGGAGAGAAATGGCATGTAATTAAAACACAACAAATGACAGCTCAAAGCCTATGAGTCCTGTGGAACATGATCTAATTTTACTAGCACATGTGCAGCTTATAAACCAGAGGAAGACTGCAGTGTTTAGGGGGATAATTGCATTATCTTGAGAAGATAAATATCACTGTGTGCATCCCAATAATGTTCCTCTCATCAAGCTTTTTTTTTTTTTACTTCCATGCAGTTCTTACTAGATCATATTTAGAGTGATTTGTGGTTGGCGCTGCATTCGCACAATGTCATGCAAAAGTCACTTGGCCGCACTGAGGTCTCAGTGATTTAGTTAGGTCGGAGGAACAATCGGCCCCGGCTGATTTGTCTGTAATCCATTTAGCTGAGATGTGACACACTGTAGGGGGGCTTTGCCTCTGGTCAATAAGTGCCAATAAGAAACAGCCATCACTCAGCGGGCTGCCCTGTCCACCAGCTTGCTCACTTGTTTCAGCTGTCAACCCCTGTCTCAAAGGAGCTGGCAATTGTGCCGCTCTTTCGGACGTACCACAAATGGCTTTCCCATACAGAACTCAATAGGACAGGAAAGGCAGGGACACTCACAGACTGCAAAGCAGGCGCATTTCCCTACGACATCTGAATAAACCCATCTGTAGTGAAAACAGCTACGTATTTACAAAACACCATTGACAGTTGCTCATTCTCTCAGTCTTAAACCCCTGGAGGTGGGGCTGTAGGGGGGTTGACCCAAGTTGGGAACAATTGGGGCTCTGTTTGTGTTTTCTCGGACACCTCCGTGTTCCCTTTGGGCTCTCTTGGAGCGTACCGCAAGGGTGCAGAAGAGGAGGAGTAAATGCCATGACCCTGCTGTGGACCCTCACTGAAGCCCCCCAAAAAACCTGCAGACCACCACGCTAGCACTACATGCCACGCAGTTACTAATGGAGACGGAGAGTAAGAGTGAAGTGGACATGTGTGGACGAAACATAGAATTGAATCTAGCCACAGAAACATCCTTTTACAGCAAGTTCTGACATTATTTGCGGAGTGGCAGCAATCCAAGCTCATTATGAAGAATATTTTCAATGAGTTAGTTTGTCAAACCAGGAGGAGACAAAAAGGCAGACAGTGGCTGTGTGATGTCCCTCTAGTGCTGCCGGGGCCAAACAAATTCAGAACAATACAACAATACGATGCTGTTCATTTCCTCCAGATTCAGAGATAATTAGCCTAACTGTTCTATCCTTTTATGTCCCCTTGTTGGAGAGGGAAGGTTGAAGTCTGATATGCAGAGAGTGGGTGTGTTTGTGTGTCTGTCTTTTGCTCTGGCTGCATGCGTGTGTGTGTGTGTGTGTGAGGGGGTGGGGGGCGTACATTTATAGTCAACAGAGCAGACACAGGGAGTCTGTCAGCGCTCTTTGTTCTCTAGTGAGAACACATCATGACTGGGCCTTTTGTCTGAACTGACACCATCATACAGTCACTTTCTTTTCCTAACTCTCTCTCGCTCTCTTTTCCTCACCTTTTATTTTTTCCACCAAACTATTTACCCAGCATCCCATCACTCTGTCTCTCTCTCGCGTGCATGATGAAACCATTTAAAAGATAATGGACCCTGTGGATTATAGAGTTGCAGAGACAGAGTCACAGGATTTTGTTCCCGGACTGTGGGTGTGGACCAAACACTAACTGTGGGATTTCTTCCGAAGTATAGCGTCACTACCAGAAAATGACTTGCTGGACAGCTCATTTGTGTGTGTTTGCATTTATAATTTATCAGTGTGTTTGTTTATTGCCTCCACTGACATGTAACTTTCTCTTACACACCACTATGCAAATATTTTTGTAGCATAAATCTTCCACCAATTTAGAATATGAAGACACAAAAAGTATACCCTCATGTGATTGTTGAAGGTTCTAAAAACATGTGCACTGATGAATGCCGCAGGGATTTGCTCCCATCCAGAGCAGCAGTGAAGTCAACTGCTGATGTGTGACGATAAGGTGTTTGACAGGGTTGAGATCAGGGCTCAGTGCAGGCCAGTCAAGCGCTCCAGACAAACCAGGAAAATTATTTTTTTAAGCACACAGCTAAAATATCAATATTAATATCAATATATAATATGTGTAGCATTATTTTGCAAGTCCAGCTGGCACAAATAATTTTTTAAAAGCCCCATACCTGGAGAGTCTATGTACTTTTGGTGTCTAGTGTAGATAACCTATCTATGTAGGTGTACCTAGGAAAATGCATTTATTCACTGCAAGAAATATTTAAATAAATGGAATCTAAGTGTAAGATAACTTGCAGTTTCTGTGTGTGTGGATATCCGTGTGTGACAATATGTTAGAGCTTTCCAGCCAGAACACATCACAGCTTCACCCTTTTTCTCAGGGCAGCAGACTCACTGCAGGATTAATGATGTGTTAAGTACTAAAATTACACTCATTCATATTTCACTGTCTGGGTAGCACATTCCACATGGTATTAAAGGTTAGTGGAGAAAATGATGTATAAACAAGAAAAGAAACACACACAAATGTAGAGGCAAACAGTGTAGCAGTAAGTGCAGAGAGAAATATTTCACACTTGAGTCTCCTCATGGCAACAGAAATCTCATTTTCCCACTTTTAAAGTCTAACCACCGCTCTTTGTGTCTGCGTATTCAAACTGAAAATTGCTGTGCAGGTTCTGACTGTCATCTTAAAATGTCTGCAGAGTGCCGTGCTTATCGGAACCTGAGGGAAATCTAAATTAAATCTTCCCGGTGAATGGGATCAGCCTCTGCTTTATCTCTTGTCATTTCAACTATTAAGGTTAGTTATTAGGAAGTAAAAGCACATTTGTCAAAAGAATGTGCCGACACTATTTTAAACTAAAGCGCTGTTGGAGAGTTATTGAATATGATTCCAGGGTTATCAGCCACATACTGGAGGATTTGGACAGGCAACAGTGACCTGTTCAAAGAGCCATTGTTTTGTTGTTGTCAGTAAATCAGCATTAATCATTGATAAGCCATTACTCTTGAGGTCAATGGTAGAACAGATTGTGTGGGACGCAGTTATACTACCAAGCTGCCAAAAGCACCTGCTAAACAATTGCACCTGCTTATTACAATTTGTCATGACCAAAACTCTTACCTAACCAACCATTTAGTTTTAGTTGCTCTTAAAATGGATAAAATTAGTATTTTCATGAAAACAGTGTGTCAAATGACAATGTGACAATGTGAATGAGGAGAATGTGAATATTATCACCTGAATCTGCACCTCTCCTCAGTTTCATGGAGTTTTGGTTCTTTCTTTTCTCTCTCAAAGGAATTTTTGGCTGCAGTAACTGTTTTCAGAGAAAGATATGTGAAAATCCACTGTACACTACTTGTTCAGTACCAACCAGCAAATAGACAGTTAGTGACTAGCTGGTGAGCACCTTTAGCTGCTCGGAGAGCTGAATCTTTTCCCACAGGAAGTCAAAGAACTGAAAACTGAACCTGAAAACTGAACTGAAAGAGAGTGAATGTTAGACTTACATTCATCAGGTGGACACAAACACGACTTCAAATAAATGCTAATGTTGCTTCATATCTGCTAGATGTGTTAATAACCAACTGTTTGCTAACAAGGTTACCATATCAGTTTAAAAGGTGACGTGTTAATGTTGTCTTCACAACTTGTTTCCAATCTAAGATGTTTACCTTTTAACCATACCTCAACCGCGAGATTGATGAGCCTGAGCCTGATTGAAAACTCTAGTGGTGGAGCAAAGATGTGCAAGCAGAGAATGATAGATGAAGGATGGCAACAAACCATGGCCTCTTATTATCATGAAAAAAGCATTCCATACTGTATTGAGAATTGCAAACCCCTCCTTCCACCAACACATACAGACACACAGACTTGTCTGAGAGAAAGTTACTCTCACATAGATTCATGCCGTTGCAGAATTAGCATCTGAATGCCAACTTTTGTTGGTAAATTCAAGGGTCCTTGGAGATTTTGCACATTCTGTTCAGAGCTAGGCCGGCCAATGAGAACAAAATCACACATTAGCAAAGCCCTGCCAACCTCAATTATGACCAAAGGGATTGGCTTAATAGTGCTGCAGTGGGCCACATTCAGAAGTGGATGTGTCTATTTAAACTTCCCTGCCCGCTTGCTTTATGTTTTCCACCACTAGAATATATCGGGTGGTAAATTCCTGCGTCAAGGACAACACAGAAGATATTCAGAGTTCTCTGCTACCACATACCGTGTTTTATTCTTTTTTTATATATGGAGGACTCGGTGGAATCTAGTTTTAATGTTTGGGGAAAATCCATCTGCACAGAAAATGCTCAAGCTTTGTTTTCTCCAGACTCTACGCCTGGAGGTTCTTTCCCTTTCTCGCACTTTCTCCATCTTTTTCTCTCCTTCTCTTTCTGTCTCTGAATATCCATGTTAGACAATCCGGGAGTCTGGCTTCAGGCTTGTGGGCTTTCGCCTCCATATTTCATATGCATTATGAGACACAGCTGATTAAATTGCAAGTGTACGCCATGACTCGTCCTTCTTCAATATGTAATAAATGTCTCTTTTTTTTCTCTCAGTTTTCTCATATTCTGTCTGTGTTTCATGCCCTCTCAGGGGGCTGCAGATTGGATGAATCAGACTTTATGCCTGTTTCCAAGCCCAAGGTGTTTTATTTATAGGAAAAAAAGTACATTAACGTCTCCGCAAAGTCTTTGGAAGATTTATCAAGCACTCTCAGCTTCCTCACTGCCTCACTTGAACTGTGATACCTGAAGTCCAGATGTGTGTTGTCGGGCAGCGTAACAAATCTGTTGATCTGGTGTGTGTGTGTTTTCATCCCTCCACTCTTGCCATGGTCTAACCATCCTGGCCATGCTGTGACATGGCCAGTCCTGTTGTCACAGCATTTATAATTCAGTCTTATCAATAAAAGATGCACAGCATTAAGTTTTCATCTGGTGATGCAGTGCTGCTGTCTCTTAGAGCCTCTTTACAAGCGAATGACTGAAGAGCAAAACTTTCCTTCTCTGTTCTGACTTCCAGGCATCACTTGGCATTAGTATAACCTTAGATGATCCTTGTTCCTCAAACATGCTTTTAGAAGCTTATTCCCTATGATCTCATATTCTGCTAGCTTACTCCCCAGCCCTTCCCCACTAAGCCCCCAGCCTTTAATGAGTTTTGCTGAGAGTTATATTTACCCATGTTGTCTTGTGCTTCTGTCTAAATGGCAAAAATTCCCCTTTCATTCTGTGTTGTCAGGCTGAATCAGCATTGTCGTTTCGCAGTACACTTAGTGCAAAGAGCTGATGTGGGCAGAGCTCTGTCAGGAAACGAGCTCTAAATCATCCCAGTTACAGAGGCAACATGGCTTGTGTTGCATTATGAATGTATACAAATAATCTTGTTGATCATGTCGTCGGAGGCTGAGAATAGCTTGGCCATATCCCACTGTTCCCCAACGGTTGTCCATCTCTGTTTTTCCACACATCTTCAAGGTATAATGGCTTCTGTCTGTTTGGACATTATGGCTTCCTCTGCTTTTTTTTTTCTTTGCGGTTTTCATGTAGCATCTGCCACCCAGAGAGACAAACAATACGGGTAGATAAAAGAGAGAGGGAGAGCAAACTGGAAAGAAAGGACCCTGTGTGTCAGTTAGAGCTGATAAAAGCCTGAAAATCCAATTAGTCCTCAGTATCATGGGGAAGGAGTAGGCCTCATGGGAGTAATGTCAGAAAATATCCACCACTGTAGCATGTCTGGTGGGAACATGATCTGTGTCTGTGTTGTGGAGAGAAGGTCGAATGGACCAGAGCTTCATATGAGGACATCTAGAGCTGCAGCCAAGGACTTTTCACATAATTCACACATGGACTAAACAC
>JBAJHX010000096.1:22122364-22141216 GCA_037176925.1 Amniataba percoides
GTGTGTGTGTGTGTGTGTGTGTGTGTGTGTGTGTGTGTGTGTGTGTGTGTGTGTGTGTGTGTGCGTGCGTGTGTGTGCGTGCGTGTGTGTGTGTGTGTGTGTATGCCTGTGTTTGCCCATACCCACATGTGCGCAAGTGTGCATTAGTGTGTGTAGGTGTGTGCATTTTGCGCAAATCAAGACCATGGAGGAGGATGGAGGACGTGTGGGTGTTTGGGAATACCTTAATGAGCACAATCTGGACAATGGCGTAGACCAGAGGGGAACAGGGAGCGTTGTGTTAGACCGAGGAGCTCTCCTACATTCAGCTCACACTTGCATCATCTGCTATGTCTCTACATAGACATAAAAAATCACAAGAACAAAGTTTCTCCTCTGTACATGTTAGACTTCTGCTTTTGAGGGCTTCATATTTGTATTTGACAAGTGCAACAGTCGTGTGCATGTGCATCAAGGTGCAGCTGCATGTGTGTATTTGTTGCTGCTTATCCCCATGTTGAACTGTATTCCAGTCACGTTGTTGTTAAGGTGGCGTGGCAGTCCCAACAGAGAGAGGTTGCCATTCTGTTGTTGTTATTGTCTTCATCTTCAAACGGGCTTTGCTCTGGCCACATACTCCTTGTGGACTCACAAACACACACATATACACAAATCCCCTCCTTACTCTGACAGCGGAGCATCTCTGTGCTCACACTGATGTGGCTGCTTGTAAAGTGTCTCTATGATTAGGGGACGGGTGAGTTGCTGTTCTGATTATGTGTCATGATCTCTTTTCTTTAGCACTTTGATATTGTCAATGAAAGGTGTTTTATTGTATTTAACCATTTCTTGTTTAAAAGTAAATATACTGATAAAAGATACAAGATATTTTAATGGTTCTTGCTGTATTTGACATTTATCTAACATGTAGTGAACAAACAGTAGCACCTCTACAGACAGTGTTCTTGGAGTATCATAGCAATGACAGATATCAGGTAGTCATGTGTTACTTATAAATGTTTGCAAGGGAGTATTACCAACAGTTGCCATGGTAAACTCAGAGGGGATATAATTTAATGAGGAAGAGTTATTAAAGAGCTAATAGGATTGTAGTTTGATTTTGGTGAACTGTGCAAAGAGATTAATTAAGAAAAGGCTCTGTTTAACACATACTTAACTTGACTGTAATTGTTACATTAAAAGTACACAAGGACAGCAGAATTTCTACATTTCCTGCACATCTAGCATTTTACCTTTATTTACGTTTGAAGTATTACAAATATTACCACATCAGTATAGCCATTTGTTTTTTGGTCCACAAAAAGTGTTCAGATGAATGTTTTCTATTCTTTAGAACTGGAGTATTGCTCCCTCTCACATTTTCACCCTGCTCATTGACCCTTGTCTTGATTTCCCTCCCGTCATTCCCGCTCCTTCTGTCCCTCTCCTTCACCCCTGCCCTCCACATCTCCTCCCACCCTACATCCCTCACATCCACCCTAACCCTCTCAGGGGGAGGTGAGTCCTGAGCTGGCCCCAGGCCCAGGCCCATTAGCCCCAGCCTGGCAGCCATGTGCTCATCACCAGAGATCATTACACCCAGCCAATGACACCACTCTAATGCATCATTAATGATTGATTAACGAGCTGAGCTCAGCCCAAACGGGTGCATTTGTATGGAAGAGCACCCTGTAATGGCTGCGCAAGGCTTGCATCTGCTATTTTTCACCATCTTTTGTGTGTACACGTGTGTGTGTGTGTTTTATTCTTATCAGTCTTCCTCTGTGTCCCATCTCTCAGGTTGAGTGAAGGAGCCACAGACTGTGTGTGTATGTAAAACAAAGGACTGAGGAGGTGACAGCAAGTTAGTATGATGGCAGGGCCGGGGCTCTCTGCCCCTCTCCCTCTTCTTCTTCTCCTTCTTGTCCTGGTGGGAATCCTTCCTGTGGCCCAGGGCTCTGGCTACCTGTCTGGATATCGTCTCAGGTCTCGCCTACAGAGGGACCGCCACATCCGCAACATCCGACCCAACATCATCCTCATCCTCACTGATGATCAGGACATAGAACTGGGTGAGATGCTTTCCTCCATTAATCCTTTCCTGTGTGTGTGTGTTTGTGTGTGTGTTTACTGTGTCTTTGTGCATCTGTCTCTCTCTGTTTGGTTTGTGTCCATGTCCCATGGGTATGGGTATTCTCTCTATGTGTATCCAACAGCATCAGCAAGGGAAAGTCAGCCTAATGCTGCTTCTTGGCACCATAACAACTGGCCCACTCAAAGTCATGTGCTCCACTTGCCAACTCCTCCATTGCTGGCATGAAATGAGGGCGGCCTATGGCTTCCATTGTCCGGATGCCAAACCCTGGCCATCTCCCTTCCCGCTTAAGTCCTTTAGCGGCGTATTGGACTGGAGTGGCTGCATAATGGCCTCGGTGACATCCTTTGTCCTCCTGTGATCGCTAGTGAGAAGACTCCCATTGAAAAGCAGGAATTTATGGTCAAGCATCTGTTTTCCCAAACAATCACCATCAGCCTGAAAAGCCTTTAGTACACAGGAATCCAAATGGGTTACACTTTACCAAAAAGATTTGTTCCCTCATTTACTTTCCACCCTCTTTTTTTCCTCATGCTATGTCCATAATGGTTTTTGCTCTTTCCCCCTGATGCCCCACATTTATATTTTTCACTCCTCACGGTCTATGTTTTCCTCTATCTCGTTCTCTTATTTTTTCCCCCACCAACTGTTTTATGTCCCCCTGTGTTCTTTTCATTTTAATCGTTGGCCTCTGAATCTCCTCTCACCCTCCTATTCCTTCATCTAAACCCCCCTCTTGCACTTTTTTCTCCCAGGCTCAATGCAGGCCATGAACAAAACCCGACACATCATGGAGAAAGCCGGCACGCATTTCTCCAACGCTTTCTCCACCACGCCCATGTGCTGCCCATCTCGCTCCTCCATCTTGACAGGGAAGTACGTGCACAATCACCACACCTACACCAACAACGAGAACTGCTCTTCTCCCTCGTGGCAGGCCCACCACGAGCCGCACACTTTCGCTGTACATCTCAACAATTCTGGCTACAGGACAGGTTAGCACCGCAAATCTGACTTAAACAGGCTCTTTTTACAGATGCATTGAGCTCGAGAATAAAAAATTAACATACTGTTCATCTGATCCTCACTCAGCCTATTTTGGAAAGTATCTGAATGAGTACAATGGCTCCTATGTGCCCCCTGGCTGGAGGGAATGGGTAGCACTGGTGAAGAACTCGCGCTTCTACAACTACACCCTCTGCAGGAATGGAGTACGAGAGAAACACAGCAGTGACTACTCAAAGGTATTTATACAGTCCACCTGAAATGTCACATCCACCTTCACAGGATGATCAGCTGCATCAAAATAAAAGTATTTTTACATATCTTTTTTAGGTTACAATACTAAATTGTTTGCCTCGTCACTTATATTATGTCCAAACTTGTGACACTACTCAAGACACTGAAATGTGTTATGAGCCTTTTTTTTCCAGATTTTTCTCTTGGTGTAAGCAACCTGACCTAACTTAAGGTTTTGATAGTTGATAAAATCCTTCTGAATAAAGTCAAGAGATAGTAGCTTCATTTTTTAGGTTTAATAGTTTAGCAGTAGAGCCTGGGAATCTTTTTTGATTCACATCAGGTCAGTAACAGGCTCTGACCCAGCACAGTACCGAAGATTGTCACTCGTCAAGCACCTGATTGGCAATGATTGCTCCACAGGACTACCTGACAGACATCATTACCAACGACAGCATCAACTACTTCCGCATGTCAAAGAGGATGTACCCTCACCGTCCCATCATGATGGTCCTTAGCCATGTAGCACCACACGGACCAGAGGACTCTGCCCCGCAGTACAGCTCTGCCTTCCCCAATGCGTCGCAGCACATGTAAGTAAGCTTCTAAACTAAAGCTGAAAGCAGCTATGTGATAAGCCGAACCATGAACCCGCAGACTGTTAGAGGACTTTCTTTCCCCATTTAATCTATACTGATCTTGTTTATTTGGGACAAAGCAGACAAACACAAGGTACATTTTTACATTTTCACATCCAAAGCTATTTGCTTGCATATGAGTCATCCACACATTCACGCTCCCTTTCATTTGACCCAGAATGACACAAATTCTCATAATCTCAGCTCGATCTTATCTTCCCCTGCCTGCAGTATGCTCTTGGCAACCGAGCCCTCTCTACACACAGTCAGTCTTTCGCTCCAGTTTATTTGGCTCATGTGTTCACATTAAATGTTACCATCATAATGAGCCCTGTTAATTTGTACCATTTTGTCAGACATGATCAAACAGAGACATGAATGATGTATGTTTAATACACAGGCAGAGATTTAGGCATGCACACGTACACATGCACACACAGCTTCACAGCCTTTGTCTTCCTGACCCTCCAAGCTTCTGACTGGATGTCTAGTGCTGCTGGCTAATGGCAGACCTGCTATTGGCCTCAAGAGACAGATCCAAGGCCAGTAATGAGACTGCAGTTTCTGCCCCCTCTCTCCAACCCCCTCACACCCTTCTCCTGCTTCATCTAATCCCTGCAGCATCATTAACCTGTGCCACGCAGGCTTTATACACAGAATATTCAGAAAATTCAGCCCCAGTGTCTTTGTACAAACTTTTAATTGCTCTTTCTCCATAAATTTGCTCTCCCCCGGGTGATGTTTTGTGAGAGCGCTTCTCTGGCTATTTTTCTCACTCCATCTCCACCCGCCCTTATCAACCACATGAAGAGAGCGAGGCAGTAAAAGTCCTGCACTCCTCTGGTGATAAATGTTCTTCTCACCTTGGCACCTCACAGACACATCTTCACACTACATTAGAGTTGCCACTGTGGACCAGTCGGTGAGACATTAGCATTTCTTAAAAGTCATATCGATCCGCCTTAAACGTTAAATATATTTTCTTCCAGGATCCCATTAGCTATTTAGCAGTGTTATTCTGAAATAATTAAAGTTCCATATGGCTCGGAGTTAATTATTGATCAAACTGTGCACGCTGTGTACGGTCCTATCGATTGCAGTGCTTTGCATTTTACATGGTTTATGTAACCTCCAGTTTAGCTTTGCATAAACAGTTTTTCTGGCTGTGTTGGTAAGAAAGGGATAGGAAATATCAGCAGACACAGGCAGAGAATATTGCTGTGAATTCACAATGTAACCAGACTCACATTAGTACATTTTCTATAATTCTATTTACAGCTATAGAATATGAGAACCACATGTATAGAGACGGGAAAAAACTGAATGCAAATGTATGGTGATTTACAGTGACATATACTGAAATGAGTTCAGTGTTGTGTTATTTTCTCCTTTGACGTTGTAAAAGAAGCAAGAAAAACACCACACTGAGTTTTTTTGTGGTTTATTTTCATGTCTTTTTTCTGCCACTTTCAGAACACCCAGCTACAACTACGCACCTAACGCAGACAAACACTGGATCCTTCGCTACACTGGACCAATGAAGCCCGTTCACATGCAGTTCACCAACATGCTGCAGCGCAGGAGGATGCAGACCCTGCTGTCTGTGGATGACAGTGTGGAGAAGGTAGGCGGATAGGCAGGCAGATAGACATATGCTTACACACCGAAGCACACACTGAAACTTAAACACAGACACACCACACACACACACACACACATTTCATCTGACAGTCTCTAGTCCTAAGAGATCTGTGCTTGTTCTGACTGGGACTGTATAATGTATTCACTGACACACTTGGTAAATTGTTCAATCCTTTTTCCTTGAAACTGGCACAGGAGACTTGAGCTATCAGACATGAAGTATAACTTTTTACACTATGTGAGTGTTCAATGAATTATGTCCCCCACTGCAGGTGTACAACATGTTGGTGGAGACAGGGGAACTGGACAACACCTACCTCATTTACACATCAGATCACGGCTACCATATTGGCCAGTTTGGTTTAGTTAAGGGCAAATCAATGCCTTATGAATTTGATATCCGTGTTCCCTTCTATATACGAGGACCTAATGTGGAGCAAGGTGCCATGTAGGTGACATTTTTGTGTTACTTATTTAATATAGTAAATATATAATATAATATAGTCTAATATCTGTGTGTTCCAGTATTTTTATGTGAGATTCATGACATTGTGATGATTTTTCCTGACATATTCCAAAAATCTCATAACCTCATTCTTGCTTCCTTGCAGTAATCCTCATATAGTGTTAAACATTGATTTGGCACCAACTCTGCTGGACATGGCCGGTGTTGATATCCCTGCAGAAATGGATGGAAAGTCTATCCTCAAGCTGCTGGACACTGACAGGCCAGTCAATAGGTGAACACATACACATCAGTTATTTTTCAGGGTCCTGGCATTTAACAGACACTTGAATGATATATGAAATGCTGTGGATGAGGTGGCAATGTGTCAAAAAGTCATTTGCACTTTGAACAGTTACACTGAATCCCTATTCAGAAACCAATAATCCAAATATAAATGCACAACATCTCTTTTATTTTTTTGCAGCATGGCATTTGAAAATGAAGTGCATGTTTGTTCTGTGCAAATATCACAGACTGATCTGACAGGATTTTCTATTTCTTTTTCCTAATTCTCCAGGTTCCAGTTGAACAAGAAGGGTAAAACGTGGAGAGATTCTTTCCTGGTGGAGAGAGGGTATGCTTTAGTGATTGACCTTTTGCAGGACAAGTTCTCATTCCAGGCATCGTCTTCTGGTTGCATCAGTCTCTTTGTCTTTGGTTTGTTGGAAAGAAAAAGCTTTGTGTTTTCCTGTACTTTCAGGAAGCCTCTGCACAAGAGAGCTGATGGGAAGGAAATGGCTCAGGAGGAGAACTTCCTGCCAAAATACCAGCGAGTGATGGACCTGTGCCAGAAAGCAGAGTATCAGACCTCCTGCCAGCAGCCAGGACAGGTAGCTGACCTGCAGGAGCTAAGAAGGAGAGGTTATTAAAATTTCAAGAAAACAACAGTACAGCTCGTGATGATTTGTTTGAAGGTTGACAATTTTATAATGAAGTCATTGTATTCTCGGGGCTCCATTTGACATCAAAGTCTCTTTTTTAATCCTTCAAAATAAAGTCTTTAGAGAATGGCACGGCGGTACAAGAATCTGAATAAAAGGACTCATCCTGTAATTATATTTTAATACTGTTGAGGTGGAATATATCTTCATCTCAAGGGTTCCTTGAACACTGGTAAAGTCCTGTAAAGAGTCATTTGAGCATAAACCCTAAAATTACATTTCAAATCAGAGGGCCTGTATGCATCAATAGTGATGAAATGCTGTAGCAGAAGCTTAAAGACCTAACGTCCTGAAATTTTACCCTGCCTTGTTTTAGAAGTGGCAGTGTGTGGAGGACCCGACTGGCAAGCTGAGGCTGTATAAATGTAAGGGCATGGCAAGTCTCTACGCCCCACGTATGCAGGCTCTGATGGCCAGCAGTGCCTCTCAGCTGTCTCCCACACCCAACTCAGACAGCTGTGACTGCAGCAATGTGGGCATCAAAACATCAGTCCTGAAGAGGAAGAAGCTGCTCACCAAGAAGAGTGAGTTAATCTTGTCACTCACACGTATCATTGTTCAGATGGTTATTAATAGATGTGATTTTATTCTGAAAGACACTTTACTTTGAAACGTCCTTGCGGTAGCCTACAAAGCCTTGCCAAACAGGGCCATTAATCTCACACTAAAATAACCAGCTTCTGAAGTACGAGATGAGGAGTATGTGTCTGTGCTGCCATCAAGTGGTGGACTACAGTAGAGTCACTCTAATCAGAGGGCCTTAGAAAAATAGAAAAATATTTCTATAAACAAATGTAATTTTTTAATGGATTTAATTGTAGTTGCACAGAATGTTGTTTCATATAATCAGTAATGTCTTGTCTTCATAGATATAAGTAGTTCATAATCTTCAGTACCAAAAACACTGCCTTTTTCTTCGTCTTATTCAGGTTCCACTGTCTCTTCTTATTCAGAGATAAAATCCAGTAAGACTGTCTCGAGGAAGCGCTGGGCTCGATCTGTGTCATTTGAGCTGGATGGAGACCTATATGCTGTAGACCTAGAGGATGGCTACCGGCCCCTTGGTTCTTGGAACAGCAGCTGGGCCAGAGACAGGTGGAGAGGCACAGGAAATGAGGATGATACTGAAGAATTCAGTGGCATGGGGGTCACAGCCAAACCCACCGCCAGCGATAAGCTCACACCACCTGCTTCTCTTAAAGTCACCTACAGGTAGTATTTCATCTGTCTGCATTAACATTTGATAAAAGAGAGATATGAAATTTTAAGAACTCATTTAGACTGCATATGCATGATTTTTAGCAATGTGTTTTGTGTCCTTCAGGTGCTCGATTCTTATGAATGACACAGTAAGATGTGATGGAGGCCTCTACAAGTCTCTTCAAGCATGGAAAGACCACAAACTGCACATTGAACATGAGGTACTTCTGCATTCCCCTCCTCATTAAATCTGTTGCACAGGTTGTTAGTTGCTGGCAAGGTATAATGAGCCTTGCATGGCTGTGTGTTTGTTTCTGCTATGTTTAGATTGAAACCTTGCAGACCAAAATCAAGAACCTGCGTGAGGTTAAAGGGCACCTGAAAAAAGTGCGGCCCGAGGAATGTCAGTGTGACACTCCCAGGTGAGAATCAGAACCACACTGTCACCTGCACATAGATTTAATGACATAAGTGACAGCTGTTTGTTTTCTTTGCAGTTATCTCCTCAAGAATAAGGAGATTTTCAGGCTTAACATAGGGCGCATGCATTCACTCAGGTAAAAAATTTGTACAAACAATTTTAATACTTCTTTTTTACATTTTTCTTGCAGTATAACTACATTAAATCTGTTTTCTTCTCATCAGGATGCCATCAAAGCAGAAGAGTCAGTGGCTGCAGAAGGAGCAGAAGCGCAGAAAGAAACTACGTAAATTCCTCAAGAGGCTACAAAACAACGACACCTGCAGCATGCCTGGCCTCACCTGTTTCACCCACGATAACCATCACTGGCAGACAGCCCCTTTCTGGACAAGTGAGGAATAACTTACAGCTATGTGAATAATATTGCTGTGGAACTTTAAATATTTTCCAAAGCCAGCGTGGCAAAAGATACCTTTTTGGAACACTTGTAATATCCCTTGTTTTCCAATCTCACCCCTCCCTTCCTCCCTCCAACAGTGGGGCCATTCTGTGCATGCACCAGTGCCAACAATAACACCTATTGGTGCCTGAGGACCATCAATGACACACACAACTTCCTGTTCTGTGAATTTGCCACTGGTTTCCTGGAGTATTTTGACCTCAACACTGACCCATACCAGGTATTTCATTTGTACAGACACAGAGTACTATAGCAGACACATAAATTACTTACTGATAATAACTATGTATAACTATAATGATCCCAGCACATGATTCATGATGCATTCCTGTGAACACGGGGGGCACAGATTTTCCAATGTTTTCTACAGATTTTTCCAAAGTTTCCAAAGCACTTCCTGACATTCTGTCCTCATTATTGTTTTGTAGCTGATAAATTCTGTCAGCACCCTCGACCGCAATGCTCTGAATTCAATGCATCAACAGCTCATGGACTTGCGGGGCTGCAAGGGACATAAGCAATGCAACCCTGAGAAGGGTGAGTTAAAAGCCTCTCAGGAAAACATGATTGATTATAGTGTCTCCAGTAATTTCTGACTGAGACTAATGTTACCTCCACTTCCTTTCAGGGGGAAAAGAGCGGAACTACTTCAGTGAATACAGGTATTTTCTTCTTCCTCTTACAACACAGCTGATTGCTTTTACAAACAGAGCAGATGGAATTCATGTTACGTGAACTCAGAGGTTACAGCCTCCCCAGTGTGTCTTTGGCTATGTTTCTTCTCATTGTGTGTCATCTGGGAGAATCAAGAAAATAAAATGCAGTGATGATGTGCTGAAATTGAACCTCTTCAAACTGTCGTGGGTCTTTACTGTAATGATCAAAGTCCTTTTTAGCATGCAGAAGCAGAAACCAGAGAGGGCCAAAATGCAAGCCTGTTTTTCAGCTTCTGCTGTTCCCTTTTTGTAATGAAGCCTAATTGCTTGTCTCTGCTGTGCGTGTGGGGGTGTATGTGTGGTTGTGTGCCTGCCTGTGTGTGTGTGTCTCTCTGTGTGTGGGGGCATGCATGTATGTGTGTGTACATGTATGTGTGTGTGTGTGTTTTTGTGTGTGTATATACCTGTGTGTTTGTCTCCATGCACGTGCATTTGCCCTGCGCGTGTATACGTGCTGTGCATGCTTCAGGCCAGTTCATCGTCGAAAGAGGCCAAAAGTGAAGAAGCCTTCCTCCAAATCGCTGTGAGTTTGTCATAACCCATCTGGTCCTTCGTAGTCAGCCAAGCTCTACTACTATCTCCATCCAGATTTTTTTCAGCTTGGTCAGATGACCTAGCAGCATGCTCCTCTATCCTATTTACTGTAATTCGCCACTTCTATACTTACAGTAACTTTCATTTACCTGCATTGCAAAGCTTCTTTTTCACTCACTCAAGTCAAATTCAATACAGCAATGCAGATGTGACATTGTCTCACTATGTTGTGTTCTCAGTCCTATTTTTGTCATTTCTCGCAGTGTTGGTAGGAACAGACCACAACTGGAGCCATGGTTTCCAGTGGATGCCTCAAGTGGTACATTTAACTCACAGTATTTGTTTTTCCCTGCACAGAGGGCAGATTTGGGAAGGGTGGGTTGGTTAACCACCTGCATCCCACAACCCACCATGTTGGCCTCCTCCAGCAAAGGAAGGAGAAGGGGGAGTGCAGACGAACAGAAGGACCTTGACCATACTTCGATGGACCATAACCTGAGATACTACTTTACTCTGATCTGGGTTTTCATTTCTGAGAGAGCTACTCTCTCCCAGGCAGAGGAGATTTCTGAGACTGAGAGGAAATGCAAAAACTCTCCAGCTGTCGATTCTACCCTTGCACACATTTCATCCGCATCCTCTGTCACCTCCAGCCGCCAGGACCGTTAACATTAACAGGATGCTGTGAATCCGGTGGGACCGTTTGGTGTCCACAAGCCATTCAGTCTAACAGTACTGCTTGTACATAGTATATATCAGCTTTAATCAGCTTTTTTTCATATCATATGGGACTGAGTTGAAACATGATGAGTTACATGTCACCTCTGCTGCTACACAATGATGTCATCGCCTCTTGATGTCTCTGTGGCACGTGCCGATTAGTTTCCATCATTAACACCCGGAGAAACACCAGGACTTTCTTTCTCTCCAACGTGTCTGCACATGGAAGCAGCATGGACTTTTAAAAAGACCAAGCATATGAAACTCTTCACCATGATCTTTTGTATTATAGTTGATCTTAACGCTGATGAATGTCGTTCATGAAGCATCATCGTCCTCCTCAGAGTTGTGAGATGTGAGGCGAGTAGAGACTGCCTGCCTTGATCCAGACCCTTCCAGTGTCAGCCACACCTCAAACAGGCCTACACTAACCACTATCTCACAATGATACAACCCAAACCTCCAGAATATCTGACCACTGGCAGAATGCGTCATTAGTGAATGCCATTTTACTCCTTTGTATTGTAAGTTACCACACTGTAGAAGTATCCAAATAGTTTGTTCCGCTTGCTATACATGGTGCTACAGGATAACAATACAGAAGTCAATTCTTGCTGTACAGTACAGTATGTATTTGAATGTACGTTGTGCAATTAATATAAATGTTTACAATATTTTTTATAATACTGAAGAGGCAGACCTCATTGTATGATATGAATTGACAAAGTGAACGTAAAGGGAGAAATGTAGCTTGAGAAATTTCATTGCCGCAATTTGTATGTTTGTCTTTTCCTCATTTCCATCAGAAAAGCACTTAAAGGGTTCACTGTGAACAGATGCGCTGTGTACATTTAATGGATTGTTTACTTTGTGCCAGAGGAACAGCACAACAGTGTAATTACTTATTGATGTGAACTTAAGCTACATTCCTTTGTTGGCTTATTTGATTTCTTTCTTTTTTTAGCAAATATTTCCATAGACTTGAGTGCTGATAGTAATTGTGAATAAAGTGTTGTTTGACCATAAACATAAGCCGACTCTTGTTGTAACATTGCATGGCGGTGTGTGTTCCTGTCCAGCAGGTGTCTCTGTCTGTTCGTCCCTCAGACTGCCCACAGGCCGACACACGGGGATTACACGGTTCAACTGCAGATACACCTGGGAAAAGATAGTTTACTGTCAGGGTGAGGTAGTCCGAGTCCTCTCTCAGCTCTCAGGTCGGCTGAGTCCAGTTAAAATATACTGTAAAATGAGTGTATCGTTATCATGATACTATATTCAAACGCGATTCAGATGAATGTGTCGCCTAGCAACCGCCATGGTGCTTTTTATAAGGATAGCAGCAGCTAGGTTAGCAAACTATTTCTGACTTTTAGTTCACAAATAAACAACATTTATTGTTGGGGGGGGGGGGGACAACAACACAGTCTCCGCCTTCGTGTGTCAACCATGATACATAATCTGTAAAAACAAGTCTAAGCAGGTATTTTCACTCAAATTAATGGACAATGTTGGTTGCTTACAAGTTACTGTTAAGAAAAGATGGCAGCCACCTACAAGCGATAGTTCAGGCCACAAAAAGTTTTAAAGATTCCGCTTTGTTCGGCTAACTGAGACGCTGAATGTTTTGCTCTGAACTCTCTCCAGTCGGGGTGGAGGAGGAGGTGGAAGGGTGGGTGCAGACTGGGTGACCCCCATCCCAACCTATGAGTCACATGCAGAGGCGGAGACTCCATATCGGATTCACCGCCGAAGCACCGTCCCGTACTCTCAGCTCGGACCGCTCCGAAAACCGACCTTCAGCCCGGCAGTCCGCCCAAAACCGCCTAGTCTCCCCCACAAACACTCCTTCTGTTTACGCCTTTTTTTGTACAATGTGAAGAAAATGGCCGGGACAAGGTGAGTCAGTTCCCTCTCTTTTTTTAAACATTAAAGTGGAGAAAGTTGAGTAGCGCGATGTGCTCGGTGTGAGCCCGCCGACAGACAGCTCCGTGAGGGCGGCCGGCAGCGAGCAGCACGCCGTTCACTCGTGGTTTAACGTGTTTCAGGACTTTAAAGGGAGTTTTCAAAAGTTTAAAAGTGAGCTGAAGTAGGTGGGAAAAGAACTGCGCGAATGAGAAAAGTCAGCACTGGATGAGAGGATTATTTTTAAACTGACATTCATACAGTAGTTTGCTTGTGTTGCTGTTTTACTCATAACACTAGGCAAACTGTAAACGGTTGTCAACACTGCAGTAAAGTAAAATGTTGTCTACCTTCAGCATCTGTAGTAAATCTGTGGTTAATTGGCTGATAGTCTTTGCTGTGGTTAAAGAAAGAAATGCTGCACAGCCCATTTGTTGCTCCCATCTGAGCTGCTGGTAGGTGACTGGGGCTCCCAGCTTTAGCTACTGGTTTGATCTCCATATGTTGAACTTCTCCAGCTTCAGAGTGCAGATGTGTGTTGAGACTTTGTTTAGTTCTCATCGGTTCTTTGGGACAGATGGTTTCCTTTAGCCCTCACAGCCTTATTTAAACCCACTGAGATGTATGGGATAAGCCACTTTGGTCCCCTTTCACATTTCTCTTCAACTGTTTTGGCATGATACACATGCTTTTGAGACTTTGTTCAGATCAGACATTGTGTTTTTTAATGGCTAAAGGTTGAGGTTATGAGTCGCTTTGCTGTCTTGATATTCCTCCTGGTGGAGTGTCGTGCCACGGACAGTTTGACAACTGAGCTACAGAGTCAGATGTGATTAGGATAGCCTGGAGCTGTTAGTTTAGCAGGGTATGCCAACCTGACTTCCTGGGTGCAGCAGTTTCACCATCCTCCCTGCCAGCTGTTGCGCATCTGATGACTTAGCTGTGTTAGTTTATGCAGACATATTAACCTCTCTATCTGCCCTGCATGACATCTCTATCCGTCTGGCACTACAATGTTGGGACAAGATTATTCTTCTCTGCTCATTTGTGCGTGTTGTGAGGGGCAGAATTGACAGGTGGATGTTGTCTTGCTGTTTAACATAAAAGAACAAACTATGCTCTCCCTCTAACAAGATGAATCAAAAGTGTTTTTTTTCCAAAAAAGCAAGACAGGATGTCCATCCTACAAATTTGACAATGGACAAGTTTGTTAGTCTGTTTTGACGAAGTGATTTTGAAGTGTGTGCGACAGTGACAATGGCTTGTTATGGTATGTGACATGTATATAAGTGTGGGTGATTTTTTTTCTTTTTTTTGGCTGGTGGGTTGTTGTTTTTTTATTTATTTATTTTTTACACATAAAGCTTCCAGCCATTTTCCAGCTTTCATTCCCTTCTTCCTCCTGTGGATCAGTGCTCTTAATGCTACACACACACACACACACACAGTGGTAATGAGATTGGGGTGATTTGCCCAAACACATTTAAGTGTACCTGTACAGCAGATGACAGTTTCGTACCTCTCCTCTGTGGGGATTAAAGACTGGGTTTAATTTGCGTCCCACGCCAGGTTGAACCTGATGCTATTAGTTGCTGATCATCACTCTCTAGCATTAGAGGGGATAATCACAAGTGGGGTGGTCATATGCTCAGATAGGCTGTCAGCATTACTGAGTCATCTGCTTCAAAGAGTTGTATGAGTTGAGATAACCATAGTGAGCTGCCACAGTACAAAACCTTAAGGAGTAAAAGAAAAATATTGCAAAAACACATAAAACACCATCATTACACACAGAAATGTTAACAGTAAGACAGAAAGGCATGAGGTGTGCTAAAAGTCTACCTAAAAAGGAAAGGTTTTCACCCCTGAATTGCAGCGTCACATAGTTGTTTCCCTCTATCGCACCCAAAAGATCTGTTGTTATTAGGGAATATGAATCTGTCCCAACTCTGCTGATCCCCAGCGATGGCCTCTTAAATCATAATCCTCCCCAAGGGGCCTGTGCGGAGCCAGCGTTAACATCTTCACCAGGCTGCTCTGCATTTTTAAGCCTTCATGGCCTGCCGTCTGCACCTTCACTTCGTCTAGAAGACAATCCGGACGTTTCTTTCCTGTATGGCTCCTCAGCTGGCCACTGACCCCCCACTCACCCTGTAACTCTGCGCTGGGATTAGACCCCGGCCTCGTTTGTCATGTCAGCAGGAGGGGTGGGGGGGGGTGGTATTTGGGGGGAGGGGACGGTGTGGTCTGGCTCAAAATGAAGTTACAAACTGCCCGGAAGATGAGCAGGTCAGAAACAAACTAAAAATGTTATTTTGGCAGCACGCAGTTGGCAGAGATTGAATGATGGAGTTCCTTTTTTGAAGGCCACGTAGGGCACATCTTCATTTGTATCATGCATGACCCTGAGGGCTCTGACAAGATAAAGGTTGGACAAAGAAGGTTTAGGGTTATTAAGCACAGTTACATCCTAATAGGTTCATTCATTTCTCTTGTTTGGACAAGTGACCCCATTGTTCCTGCTCTGACAGCTGGTGTACTGGACAGAGAGGCCGGCCTGTGTGTGGTAAACACCCTGATCCCATCCTCAGGCTCTCCTGCACATGTTCCCTCTCGTCCAGGGTCTGATCTGACCCGAAAAAACTCCCCACATGCTTTTCAACTAAGGAAAGGGGTGGATTTTAGGATGGACAGGGACTTCTGTTTGGTCAGGCTTACCCCTATAAAAGGGAATTTATTGACCCTGCTGCTGAGTGGAGCCTCAGACAGACAGAAACTGTTCAGCGGAGCAGTCAGGGGGCCGGAAGTTCCCAGCATTTCTGCTGAAAGCTGCAGCATTCGTGGGAGAAGGGAGGATGGCGGGACAAGACAATACTCTCCTTACAGAAATCACAGGGCACCACTTCTCCGCGGTTAGTTTGTAGGCGGATTATGGCGAGGTTTATCTGAAGTAACATTCAAGACTGCCAACACAGAAAATTTCTGCTGGAACCGGCGGCGAGGTAGGCACTATTATCTCATGAAAAATCGGTTTGTTGCAGTGGGGGTGAACATTTTGGCAGCCATGAGGAGCGAATTCACAGAGGCCATGTAAAATCGCTAGTTGGAAAGCAGCATGGGAAAGACTGGCCTTGCTGAACGTGGCTGAGCGACCTTGTGAGATCCAGTATAATCCAGAGCCAGTGGAGAGAGGAAACTGTCTCTAGTTGTGGATTAGGGCAGCTGTTGAAGGAGGTCACCCCAGACCTCGTATACATGTCCCAGGCTCCTCCCTGCCAAAGGCTCTGATTGGCTGGGCTCTCCATGTGTAGGCACCACAGAGAGTTCTCGTTGAATGAAGTCTGCCTGTTGATCTGACAATAGTCTGCATTGTTCTGCGCCATCACAGGCTTCAGAATAGGGTGCATTTCACAGGCTTTGTAATGCATATGACCGTGAGTCATCACGGGAACATTCTTGTCAACTAGGTAACCATGTTCTTCTACTCGCAGAGGGTCCACAGACATTATGTTGTCAACTGTTGTCAACCACGGGATAAAGAAATAACTTTTCCTCTCTGTCAGACGTGTGTTCATGTGCTTCTCTTTCATAAGCAAACAGCCAGCATCATCCATTGCGTTTCATGGTGCACAGTTTGCAGGTTGGAATTGTGCATAAAGTTTCCGAACCCAAACTCCACTTTGCATTTTTGTTTTCTACCACACCATGGTTTAAAAATAGACCGCATGTCTGACAGTGGCACACATTCATATAAGCCCAGCATATAGCACGCAGACCAAACTGGACCATCTGGTTCTCGAGGTTTTAGGCGTGTACAGTCACTCTGGTGACTCAGAAATGCCAATCAAGCTGTTCTTAGGCGATACTAGACAAGATGAAAGAGTTTTGAAAGTCTCTTTACTTATTTCCATTGAGTGATGATGACATTTCTGTGTAAAAGAGTTCCTTCAGGAGAAATATTGCATATTGACTTTGCAAAAATTGGCAGAAAGGCAGAGTTTGCCTCAGAGTTGTTAAATCATCTGGTAAATTTTCTTCACGCTTACTACGGCAGCAATAGACAAGCTCCTATGTGTCGCACTGCACTTTTGGCAGATCTTCTCTTTTTTTAAGATCAGCACTGTCACACCCAGTATTAACAGCTTGTTAGCGTCTTATCCGTACGGGCCTTTTGGAGGTAAACCAGGTGACAGAGTGAGCTCAGGAGTCTCCCCCTCTGTTTGTCTTTATCCTCCTATCCGGGCCTTGTTCTCTCTGCCAGGCATGTGGATGCCCGGCTGTTGGGTATTAAAGTGCTTTTCCACTCCTCCCTTGCCCTGCAACCTGCCACCTCGCTGCCTGGCATGTCTCCCCTTGAAAGATGACCCCAAACTTGTTCGGCAATGTCAGCACACGACGAGTGAGGAATGGACACCAACAACTGGTGCTGAGGGGCAGGAGGGGAAGAGAAATGAGGGTTTGGGGTGAGATAGACAGAAAAGGTATAAGGCCAGGTCCCCCTTTAATGTGGTTCCTTTTGAAAACATGTTTACATGTATGTGTATGTTAAATGTTTTCTGTCCACATTAAAATGCAAAAAACTCTCCCAGTGGTAAATATTTTGTTTCAACACATAGTCACATAGTGTAATTATTGCTATAGATTATTACAATTGTCACAAGACTGCCAAGTATAGGGAGTCTGGATAATTAAGTCGGTAATTGTAAAGAGGCCTGTTTTACCTACCCACAGTACACCTGCAGCCCAGTGTTAAATGTATTCAACAGTCATTTTTCAAAAGTTTAGTGTTTGGTGATGGAAAGTGGCAGATTGGTGTTAAAGAACGGCCAAAACTGAAAGAAAAACCTTGTTTTTTATGTAAAATGTATGTCTGAATTTCAGTGAACATTTGTCTGAAAAATAAGAGTAATTTTGAAGGTCCCATTAGTACGACAGATGTGCATATGGCCATGTAACTGATCATTCCAGAGACTTGTCCTTTGATTTTTTTTTTCCCACACCATTTTCTCCATCTGAGGACTTAGGGGGCTTCACAGAAGATTGATAATCTTGGGCTGCAAGGCAAAACAACCCCACAACACATAGAGACGCACAGAGGAAAGCCGCAATCTGCAGAGGAAGACATTTAACATGATCAGAGTGTCAATAGGGTGATAAATAAACCTGCAGAAATTCTAACAAGGGGCGAAAGAGTAAACAAGCAGGCAGTGTGCTTCCCCATGGCTCTTGTTTACAAAGCACATCACTATTAAAGTCAGAGAACAAGATAAATATACTGCGTCCTAACCCCGAGCATTAACTTTATTAGGGTTTCTGTGGGGACAAATGCCAAGCTGCCACTGACAACTCCATTGCTCTATAAAAGACTCAGCAGTCTGTATGCTGGTGTGTTTGTTGTTAAACTAAATGCAACACACATGGAAACACACACACACACGCACACACACAGACCAATTGTGCCACCATAAGTTTTACTGACTTTTAACCCTGGTGACAAGGCAGGACTGGGAGGTGTTAAACAAAAGGGCCAAAGAATGTGTGTGTGTGATAGTTTTTGTGTGTGTGAGACAGGTGCAGCAGGGCTTTTTTTTCTGTCATCTGAAACACTCTCCCCACTCCCTCTGACTGTTCTGGACACATGGGAGGAGGAGGGGCAGTGTGTAGGAGCCCACTCGAATATCCTGCACAGAGACAGCTCACGTGCACCTTGTCCCAGCTCTGTGTCCAATGGAAACATTTGGTTCAGTGAAGACTTCCAGGAAACAAACGTAGAATTGTGATAAGGGCACGATTAGTCTCTGTCTTCAGAGCCAACAAACACTACTGGCAGTAGACCTTGATTCCCTTTTTTTTTA
>JBAJHX010000096.1:22155167-22190902 GCA_037176925.1 Amniataba percoides
AAAACACCGCCCTGTGTTTAAATATATATGTGTGTTTGTGTAAATGTGCGTGCGTGCGTGCGTGCGTGCGTGCGTGCGTGCGTGCGTGCGTGCGTGCATGTGTGTGTATATAAAAGGCACAACACACACTGGAGTTATTGTCTCATGGTTCTGACAAGCCTATTATGGCTGCCAGACTAAAAATGGAGTGAAGTAATTGGAGGTCAGTGAAATGTTTGTTGAAGAATTTGTGGATTGCTTCTGATTTTCCCAGCTCTGTCTGCTTTGGATTTTCAGAATAGATGAAATATAGTGAATGGCTTCATGCCTGTGCATCAGTGTATATGCTGATAGTGTTTTTATAGAACTGTTTGTTGACATTTAGGTGTTTATTTAGACTTTGTATATAAATTCTCTCTCTGTATATATATATGTACTTTGACTGATGTAAAATCTCAGTTTGTTTGTGTTTTCTCTATTTCAGAGATGCTTCTCAAAGATGGCAACCTGCACCTGGTTCTAAGGCAGCCATGTTGGTGAAGGTGAACAGCATGACCCGCAGCCAGCCCAGCCCAGGTTCACAGCAGCACCTCCAGCACAGTGGACACAGCAAAGCCAACACCTTCACCCTGCACCCCTCTAGCAACAAGGCCCAGGGGGGTCACCTAAGCTCTACCCAGGGTTATAAAACTGCCCCCTCTGGCAAAATGGCAGCTGACGCTCGTCAGGCCCATCACCTGAGAAAAGCCAGCAACGGCAGTTTCTGTTTGGTGACATCAGATGGTAGCCATCCCAGTCCGCTCCTCCACAGGTCACAGACCAGCACACCATGCCCTGTCTCTCCACAGTATGGTTGCACTGCCCCAATCTATGACGAGCCAGTTTCGGACTCTCCCATATATGATGAACCCCCAACGGACATGGAAGTAGAGGGGGCACATGTGTACAACGGACAACCTCTGTCTCGCCTCACACCAACCCACAGCCTCCAAAAGCCCCGGCACCTCCAGCACCCTGGTTCATCTCATCCAGGGTCCAGACACAGGAGAAATCCTTCCTCCTCTGACTACAGCCCAGCTGGTCTGGAGTGCATCAAGCACATGGTCAATGTGGACCCTAAACAGGGGCTTCTATCTGGCTCTCCTGTACCCACTCACACCCCTTCCCCTACCTCCAGACAGGATCCTGTCTTGACCCAGCCTCAGCCACATCCACAGCCCCAAGCCCATTCTTTGCCCCAGGCTCGTGGCCAGTTAAGAGACAGAGAGCTGGGGACCCCAGGCCCAAGTACACTGGACAAGAAGCAAAGCTGGCGGGTCCTTGAGGCCACTGTCCAGCGTGCCATGGAGGCACGACACAGCCGGCAGAGCAGCCAGGCCTCACAGGACTTCCCTTCTTCAACCACCCAGGCCACAGCAAACTACCAAGACTCTGGTTACTCCACCGGCCCCTCCCCAAGTCTGAGAAGAAAGAGCAGGAGGAGGGTGGGAGCTGGTGGTGGTGCAGGAGGTAGACCAGGGTCGGTAGGTAGCAGCGGGGAGCTTTGCGCCCTCAACGAGAGGCTGATGGCCGAGATGAGGGAGGTAGTGAGTCGTTCTAACACCATGAGGGAGGTGAGAGCGGGGCTGGACCCAGAGATGGGAGAGAGGGTTGTCATACCTAGGACCCGCTCCCCTGCAGACTCACTCAGGTGGTATGGAGGAGGGGTAGGTGGGTCAGTGGGCAGGTGCTCATCCCGAGAGGACCTCTCCCCCCACTCACTGAGTAGGGCAGGTACCCATGGCAACCCTGCGCTGACCTCACTGGACATACCAGGGAGGCAGAAAAGGACATATGAAAAGGTGGACACCTTGGAGATGAGTGTGACTAGCCAGGCCAGCCTGTCCTCGCCAGAGACCCCAGGACCGCCATCGCAGGTATCCTCAACCCCATTATGTTTGTGTACTGTTGTGTGTGGCAGAGGGACAAAAGTGAAATTAGTAGTGATAACAAAATTGTAAGGGAATATGTTTTACCTAAACCAATATCATGTTTTTCTCCTTTCTTAAAAGCTCAACTTTGTCTGTGTTATTGTGTGATCTGTTTATTTCAGCAGGTTTGCTTGGATTTAGCTTTGTTTGGTCTGGAAATGCCCTGATTACATATGTCTCTCCAGATTCACTATCAGATTAAAGAAGTATTCAGTCTCATTTTTTTTGTATTAAGGCTGCACATTTTAGCTACTGCTTTGTATTGTGTAGTGTGTCTAGTCCTCAGAGAGCTGAAAGGGGAAGAATGGACAGATTGTTTGACTGTGCAGAAATATTCCCCTCGACTACTGGGGCAGATCAGATTCTTAAAAACTCCAGACAACAGATTTGATTATATTTTGACTTTGCAGAGCACTAAAACACAAAGAGACACGTGGAGGAACCATTGGGCGATGGCTTATCTTGACATCAAGGGCCCTGTGAAAGGTGCACGTGATTGAAGATGAAAAAACTATTTGACCTCTCAAAACAGTTATATAAGTAGCAGCATGTGCACCAGTCTCAGGTTCTGCTGCTTCTAATCTCCAAATCCCCTCTTGCAACAGAATCACACCCCATACATTATAGTGCTGTTTTCAGAAGCGGGCCACACTGTACCTCTGTAGCTATAATAATGAATGTTTGATTCAGCCGGGGGCTCTGGGATGAAAACAGTGAAGCTAATCTATCTCTTTGAAAAGAACACTTTGTGAGTAATGCCTCTTGCATTCCAATCCTGAGAACCTAAATGGCTGCAGGACATGAGCAGTGGGCAGGCAGGGTACCGCTGACTATAATGGCCACAGTCCCTGCATTACCTGTCATCCTCTTACCACCGTCCATCTGCCCTGCTCTGCAGGTGCTCTATACTCATATGCCATCTCTGTGCTCGAGCATCTGGGGCCCATGCCAGCCCAGAGAGATTCAGGACATGGCTTCCCTCTGTCAGGAAGGAGGACTGCTGCGGCCCATATGGCCCAGACTTGGCAGGGAGGTGAGGAGGAGGAGGAGGAGGAGGAGCTGGTACCAAGGCTTATTGGTACCACTGTAGCTTTAGCATGTTAGACAACAGCCAAGGAGCAGCTCCCCCTTTAAGTCTGTCCTGGAATGTTCTTTAGACCTGCTGTTATATTACTCACACACACTCACAGATTATGGCTCACGATGTATGAGCAACTATACATTTTCAGTATTAGAACATTCTGTTCTTGCTGAAAGAACTTTGAACCTACTTGTTGAGAGGATGCACTGAAACCCTGACCATTTCCACAAAGACTATGAATAATTCATGTTTGAGAGTTGAGAGCAAGTTGAGAGCATTTCCCACTCTTTGATGGTTATGTCTCAATCCATAGCATGGCCATCCTGTGCTAGTGCATCTGTCAACTGTCCATAAAACTATATAATTTACTTAAAGTACAAGTTGTTCAGCATATGTCCTATTTCCTATTTAAACATGTACTTTGTTGTGTTTGATCTTCTCTGTCACCCATTTAGAAAAACATCAACTCTGTACAGTTGTATAGACTTTGCCAAAGCTCAAATCTGCTCCATTTGATTAAGAAACCAAAATCTAAAGTCCAGCTTGTCTGGCTCTCATCAGCTCCATATTGCATCAGGGTCTCACTGACAAGACATGTCAATGCATTTTATGTTCCATTAGTAAATTTGAGCTTTGATTCTGGCTCAAGTTTCATGTTGTTCCTGGCTATTTGCAGAGTATAGCTGGGTTTCTGGCTCTCTGTATTAAGGGAGGTGAGGTGCTCCTTACAATCACTGCAGGGATCACAGGGAGGTCTTGTGTGGAGCAACGCTTGGCAGAACAGGGGTCTGTAGCTGAAATGAGGCAGGGAAAAGGACTTTTATGCCACTGTCTGGTCATCTGCTCCTGAGGCCATGGTTTGTGAGGATTCAGGGGATTTCTTTCCTGATACATTTCTTTTCTAGCATTAGAAAATGAATGTGCCAATCCTGCAACAATTCGCCCTCGAGGCCCAGCACTGCAGAGCAGAGTGCTGTAGGCAGAAGACAGGTATGACATAGTGAAGCTTCTGCAGCTGCATACACAGTTTGTACCTCTGCTGCACTCTTGCTTCGCCCGCTCTGCCTCCTCTTCTGTAGCTCTCCCTCCTCTGTTTTTCTCTGTCTCATGTCCACCTCTGGTTCCCCTGCAGGCGGGCACCCTCGAGCTGCAGGCTCAGTTGGAGAGCAGGAAGAAAGGCATGGTGGATGGGCGGACGGCTTCCCTTGGTCCCCACCGCTCTGCCACCCATGACAACAGGGAGGGAGGTGATGGAGCAGGAGGAAGAGCGCGTGGATCCACCTACCAGCTCTCCTACGCCACCCTGCGGCAGCCCCCTCCTCCCGAGATGGGCATGGAGGACTGGGCCAGCAAGCACCTAAACATGCACACGCAGGGTCTCTTCCGGCGCCGCGTCTCTATTGCCAACATGTTGTCGTGGAACCGCGGCTCCATCAAAAAGCCCATGCTCGTCACAAGTAACCGCGCAGTCAGGAAGGAGGCCTGCGAGATGTTCAAGCTGGTGCAGGCCTACATGGGAGACAGGCCTTCGCGCCTTGACCGCCGTCACTGTGCCCTGCTCATTGTCACCAAGTGCTGGGACATGCCGGGGTTGCGAGACGAGCTGTATGTACAGTTGGTGAGGCAGACCACAGGTAACGCCAGCCCCAGAAGCTTGGCAGCAGGCTGGGAGTTGATGGCCGTCAGCTTGGCGTTCTTTGCTCCCTCGCCCAAGTTCCGCTGCTACTTGGAGGGCTACATCCAGAGACACACGGAGCCCACCAGCGACAAGAAATGTGAGTCTCAGACTGAGCAACAGGGTGGGTCACCTTTCTTTCTTCTATACCTCCCTGTGTTGTCTGATGATGACCATTGTTGTTTATGTAGGCCAGAGAGATGTCCCACTTTTTAAAATTACATTTTCTTTTCTTTCTTGATTCTCTCTTTCTTGAGAAATTGAGTATGTATGATCGTGTTGTAAAGCACAATATTGTCTTTTATGAGTGCAATATTCTGTTTGCCGGCCTTGTGTTTGTCTAACCAAACATCAGAAGTGTGACCTTTGTTATCTTTTGTTTCATAGTGACTCAGTTCATACTGGAACAGCAGGAACTAAAGCTGAAGAAGAATTCAAAATCCAGAAAGAAGCGGAAACAGAATACAGATGAGGAAGAAGGTAAATCATGTTCATGCTTGTTCGTTTACTTGCTCTTTAGTTTAAAATATCACTTTCAGAACACTGGATCCTCAGTATTTCCCATATGCACAAGATTATCTGTTTGACAGAGCATGCTGTAGGTTGGAGAGGGAGTCCCAAAGATGTTTTTCCACTTTCTTTAAAGGCTGTCTAGAGTCTCTAAGCAGTGCAGGCATATTACTCCCTGTAGAGTGACCGCTCTGACTGGGATGGAAAATTCAGTGCTGTGCCATTTGTCAGATGAACACATGCTGATGTACTCGTGCACACAATGAATGTGTTTCACAGAAAGTGGATCTGAATAAAACAATCTGTAGGATGAGAATGTCGGAACGCTCTGTGAGCATACAATGGGCAGCACTGTGAATCATGTTAGCGGTCTCCCTTGCCACTTGCATGTCAAACCGCCATTTAAGGTGATACCTACTCATCGGCACGTGCCCCCATTAGAGCTGCCCGCACTGCCAGCTCTGATGATGATGTCACCAGAGAGGAACCCAATTGCTTCACAGCACACACCACAGCAGTGGCCTCGCATGTCGTACTTCAGTGAGTCAGACTCACTGCTTTTGGCTGGAAAAAATCCAACTGACTAAGAGGTCAGAGAGAAAGCCTACGGACCAGAGAGAGGAATCTTGATGAAAGCCAAGAAGAAGAAGAAAAACATCTCACATGTACAAAAACAGCATAATAGGAGCTGCTGTTTGCTTGATGGATGGAGGAGCTGGAAGACACACATTGTGTCCGAGCAGAGTAACAAGCAGCTGTGTGCAGGAGGAGTAGGAGTTGCATGTGGGAACTGGAGGCCTGTTGTAAGCCCAGACCTGGCTTGGTCCGGTCTTGGACATGGACTTCTCTGGGCTCAGGGCCTGTGAGGCGCAGCAGTTTTTAGCTAGCCCTTGGATTTGCATGGCCTCATAAACAATAACCAAGACCAGACTGAGGCTGTCTCCTCAACATCCTTTAGTGGCTCTGTGTTTTTGTTGTCAAGTTTAGCTCCAACCCGAGTAGACAGGTGTCATGCCGTTCTCAGCCTGGTACAGTACACTCAAGCTCCTAATGAGCTCCTATTTCTCCTGGGCTTTGGTTGCCTGGTTGTTGTTGTTTTCGTGGCATCAAACCTGGTGTAAATATAGACCACCAGTAGTGTTTAAACCCTTTCTCGCTGCAGCACAGGGACTCTACACTCTTGCTTTTCTCCAAGCAAGTGTACAGCCTATGTTGGGAAGCCTTGGGAAAACTAACCCATCTTTGGCAAGATCAAGGGCAAATTATTGGTATGATCTCTGTAATTAGACATAATTATAGTCGGACTCCATCAGATTAGCTAGAAGTTGTGAGCGTGTATGGGAGTCACCTGTTTGCCGTAAATCTGGGGGCTCTGACTGTTGAGAAAATTCTGGAAAGTGTTTGTTACTTTTTTTAAATCCCATCAGTGGGTTTGTCCATCTGGCCCTGGTTCTGGTAGCTGACACAGTGAAAGTTCTGGGAATGGGAATAGACCCCACGAGAGCTCAATGTTGAGTGTAAAGCAGAGTTACCACAGCAATAAAGATTGCATGGGGAGAATATCCGATGTGCACAGGATGACCCAGCGGTCAAAGGTTTCTGCTGCCGTTTTGTTTGAGAACTGAAAGTTTACAGAATCTCGAACTTTTTGGGGACAGATGGGGTTCATCTGTAGCTCGTGTCTCTTGAAGTACACCCCGCCTCAGGAAAAAATTGTTCCCCAAATGCAGTTCGCTTCCAAAATAGATCTAGGCCCCACAGTAGCTACTTGGGGCAGGTAGCAGACAGGGCGCCTCTGTATTTCTCATTTTCTCTGGAGCCCTTCATGTCTGTGTATACTGATGAATCACCTCAACGTTGGAAGTGGGGGCTGGATCCTGCCTCTACAGCTTTTGTTCAACGGCAGTAAATCTTACCTCAGCCTGACAGTTTAGCTGGGCCTGCTCTAATCCCCATATGCCAGAATCACACCGTCAACATGACTCTCCAATTACCACTGCCTGCCTCTCACATACTGTCTGACATCTGTAGGAAAGAAAGAACACTGTTTGTCCTGTTTGTGGGAAAGCATTTAAATCATTTTGTATTTTGTGTGTTCAGTAATGTCTAATGCTTAAGGGTTGTACTTCAGGTCTTTGAGGTGAGGGTGTGCACAGTGTCTCTTGTGGTGTTTGGTTTCATTGTTTCTCCTCTGTCAAACCTACAGGCCTGCCTATCAGCACATACGCCAAATTCTGCCATCGGAAACTGCAGAAGGTAGCAATCACTGGAGGCAAAAAGGTGAGATGGAGAAATTAAAAAAAAAAAAGAGAGAGAGAAAACATTTCAGATGCATGCTGCATTAACATGCTGTCAAAAGTATGTCACATGATTAAAAATAGGACGCATCATTTTGAAAGTTATGATTCGCACATGAGTCATCCTAGGTACTGTCACACAGAGAGGAAGAGAGACACATAATTACAGGTGCATTGACCGTCATAGATAGAGACATAGACACAGACCCAGTCATACTAGCACAGCTGCAGACAGCCCCCTGACATACCCAGGTTGTAAATCTTCTCCTCTCCTCGACTCTCGCCCCCTCAGGGTCTACGTAAGCCCACCTTGGAGGAGATCGACCACAGTAGGCGGGCCATCGTCACTCCCTCCCTGTTTGGCAGCTCCCTGGATGAGGTGATGGAGAGGCAGAGCGAGCTCTTCCCAGACAGGAAGCTGCCCTGGGTGCAGGTTCAGCTCTCCCAGTATGTTCTTGCTCTGGGTGGGGCTCAGACAGAGGGCATCTTCAGGTAAGACACATTTGACTCAGCCAATCACATGTCTTGACCTGAGCAACACAACAGAGGTAGAGTCTAGGAAATTAGAAGGGGATCTTATGGACTGTATTTGTGTGTGCTTTATTGTATGTACACTGTCTATAAACAAATGTGTGTGGTCTTCTGTATCCCTGTACTTCAGTGTAGGCTCTCCCTGTGTACAGTGCACACAGACAGCAGAACAAACACAGCTCCGCTTTGCTCCCGAGACCAGCGCTGTTTAATTTGATACTTCATAATATGTGTTTACATTACTGCTTAAGCTCACAAGCACGTGGGAGCTTCACGGCTGTGTGTTTGTGTAGGGTTCTCTCCAGCAAATCTAAGTCTGTAACATCTTGACTTGTTTAAAGAAGCGTTCCCTTTTGTCAAGCACACCATACATGGATCTTCCTGTGAAACTCCTGCACAGGGACTTTCCCGAGCGTTGCATTGTTTGGTTATACTGTGTTTACTCTGTTTTTGTTTTTTCCAAAGAAGTACTGCAAACAAAGAACAGAGTACTTTCAGTCATCAGGCCACATTTGAAGCCAATTGGGTGTGCATGAGTAAGGGATTTGCCACAGGGCATGGAGAATCTGCAATGATGGAGGCAGGGCTCCCTCTTGTGGCTGCTGGGTATAACTGACGTACCGTGTTGTATTTTTAGAGTGCCTGGAGATATCGATGAGGTGAATGCACTTAAGCTCCAAGTGGACCAGTGGAGGATCCCAGAGAATCTCTCTGACCCCAACGTTCCTGGTGAGTATCCTGCACAGAGTGTTTGTCTCCTGCATGCGTAAGATGGATGTCAAATATGAATACTAAATGTGTGTTGGCCTCCTTCAGCCTCTCTGATGAAGCTGTGGTATCGTGAGCTGGAGGAACCTCTCATCCCAATGAACTTCTACAAGCAGTGTGTCAGTAACTGCGATGACCCAGTGGCAGCAATCGCTGTGGTTCAGTCCTTGCCTGAGCTCAACAGGCTGGTCCTCTGCTACTTCATCCACTTCCTGCAGGTAAACAATGAAATGTTGTGTTTTCTTGATTTAAAATGTTTTCTTTGTGAAAAAAGCCAGCCTGTACACTCGGCCTTGCTCATTGCTTTCTCTGTCATTACATCTTGTTTACTTCAGGTATTCGCTCAGCCATCCAACGTGGCCATAACCAAGATGGATGTAAACAACTTGGCCATGGTGATGGCCCCCAACTGCCTTCGGTGCCAATCTGACGATCCGCGGATCATCTTCGAGAACACGCGCAAGGAGATGTCCTTTCTGAGAATGCTCATCGTTCACCTGGACACCAGTTTCATCGAAGGGGTGGTGTAGACCCTTTAAAACTGCAGAGCCCACCTCAGGGTGCTGAATCAACAGCAATCCCTAGTTACACATTTACAGTCATGCATTAACACTGTTTCTGTTCAGAACACACTGGAAATTCTTGAGGTGAGACATTACACCTCGTACAGCATGAGGAGTGTGAAAACAGACTGTCTTTTCTAACCGCTGCATGTGAAAACAGGTTTTTCTTTCTTTCATTTCTTACTGCATGGGCAGTACTACACTTTCATTGGATGACTGGGGTGTGTAAAGTGAGAATCTTACACAACAAAAGTAAAGGCAGCAGTGCTGAGGGCCTGCCTCTTTTTTCCTTTTCTCTGATTTCATTCAAGTGTGTTTGTGTGTGTGATTGTCAAAGTGTGAACGAAAAAGACACAGCCTTCTTTCAACCTGTACAGAAATCATGGAAAGTAAAAGAGCTCTTGTGATGGTGTCCTATTAATAAGCTTGTCCGTGCTGTTTTGAGTAGTTGTACTGATAGCTGGTTTCCTTGTACTTCATTATAAGACACAAGAAGCCGCACCACCACAACTATTTTGGCAGAGTACAGAGCCTTCATTTCAAAGCACAAACTGGAAGGATGTGCAGAAAGCTCTTTTTTTGTTTTTTAATTCTAATTTGTATTGAACTTTTCAAAGGCTTGGTACATTTTCCTCCATACAGAAACAGATATATAAAATCAAGAATCAAATCTGACGACCATAAATAAATAAATAAATAAATAAATAAAATTACCCATATTCCCAGCATATTTCCACATACCTCATACCAAAGTATTACTGTGGTATACAGCACCACAAGACCACCCCCTCTGATTAAAACACATTCCCACATACAGAGGAGAAGGGTTCCAGTTTCCTTTTTGCATTTCGAACACAAGTCATCACCCTGCAGTTTCATCCTATACAGTCTGGATGTAATACCTATGTAATACGTCATTGCTAAGAGAAGAATTAGCAATTTTGTGAGAATTGTTTTCTGAGTGGAAGTTTCATATAATCTGTCACAATATTATCACTAATATTGTATGATTTTGAAGTAACACAGCTCCTTATTTGCAAAAATTTCCAAAAGTTATCTTTTTTTAAAATCTGGGAGGCTAACCCCTTTGTCCTCTATATGTGCACTTGACTTTCTCAGTTTAATTCGTGGTCTTTTCCCACCCCATAAAAAATGTTTTATTACATCATCTATTTGTCTAAAAGTTGTGGATGGTATTTTAATTGGTAGCATCATTGCCACATAACTAAACTGTGGAGTAACTAACAATTTTTCCCCATAATGTTAGTTTTAGTTGTTTTAATCTTTTGGAATAAAGGATTTAAGTTTAGTGCCACTTTTTTTTCTATATCCTCAGAAAGTTTGATGCCTAAATACTCCATTCCCTCCCGTACCCATCTAAAATTACATTTCTCCACCATGGATGAAATACATGGCCTGGATAGAGGCATTGCCTCACATTTGCTCTAGTTGATGGAGTAACCCAAAAAATTTGAGAAGGATTGTATAGTGTCCATCAGATGTGGCAGGGAGCTTAATTGCTCAGATGCTACTGCTAAAATGTCGTCAGCATATAATAATAATTTATGTTAATTGTCTCCTGCCCGTACTCATATCTCATATCCCAGGGTGTGCTCTAACAGACACTGCCAGAACCTCTAAGAAAATGAACAATAATGGACTCAAAATGAGCATTCCTCTGGTCAAGTTAAAGAAGGGGGAGATTATTCCATTTGTCATCACAGCTGCCTTGGGTTCTTATCCTAACATTCTTATCCATTTAATAAAATTAGAGTTGAAGTCATAATGAGATAGGGTGAAGAATAGAAACGGCAGTTAGAGAAACATTTTGGGATTGACTCAGCCACATTAGGTGTAACAGGAGCCTAACATTATCTGTTGAAGTTCTATTTTTCATAAAGCCTACCTGATTAGGGTGAATAATACTCAGTAACACCATCTGTAAACGTGATGTTAAAATGTTTGTAAGAATCTTGCAATCCAGGTTAAGGAGACATATGTCTGTAATTGCAGGGATCTGCTGCATCTTTACCTGTTTTGGGAATTTGTAAGAATTTGTACAGCTTCATTAAAAGTTGGAGCTACACGGCCCTTATCAAATATTTCCTGATATACCCTCTGTAGTAATGGGACAACAATGTCTGCATATGCTTTATAATATTCCCTGGGAGTCCGTCATAACCTGGTGCTTTTCCATTTTTCATTAAAGAAATTGCAGAAAGCTCTTTTTTTAAATAACTGGTGGTGATTTTCTGAGAAAATAAACTTGGAAGTGCTTTCATTTTACAACTCTGGCCAAAAAAAAGCCAGACAGAGTGTTGTAATTACAGTTCATGTCGTGATGATGGGAGCTTGGTTATTCAATAATAATACTCTCTATTATCTATAAAAAGTCTTTCAATTGGAATTGTGTTCTCTTTTGTTTGTGCTCTGTATGTTTTTTGGCTCAGGTCTTATGATAAAACGGGTGTTGGATGTAATAACTGTATACGGCCTCCCTCACAGACTCTGAACAAGATTTGATGAGTCTGCCACATACCCCCGTACTGAGAATGGAGTCTTGTTCAACTGTCAAGCACTATGAGAATGTAGATGAAGCTTTTTGTGTCCCCTCTCAGGCTTTGCCGATGTGAATAAATCTCTGTGTGTAAATAGTATTAACTCTCCTTAAGTGTATACTAATGATTCAGGTTAAGGGTGAAATTAAGTGTTACTGTAAAGAGCAATAAAAAAAACGTGTGGGTTTTTTTTTTTTTTTTTTTTGTAATTAACTGTTCATTTCTCTGCTGTAACCGCCTGCCTTTTGAACATAGGACTGACTCAAACCACTTTCCATGTGTGTATATTTGTGACTGCATACTTTCTTGTCAGAATATGGAATGGCTGTCCATAAATAAAGGTTTGTTCAATTGTAGATTGGAGGCCTCCTGAGTGGCAACATGTAACAGAGACCCCCAATAGAAAGCTGCAACCACATGGTCAGCATCACTTGAGAATATTTAATCTGCCTCTGAGTAAGAATTAAT
The DNA here is from genome assembly GCA_037176925.1 of Amniataba percoides. Lineage (NCBI taxonomy): Eukaryota > Metazoa > Chordata > Actinopteri > Centrarchiformes > Terapontidae > Amniataba > Amniataba percoides. The sequence continues at coordinate 22,167,568 of JBAJHX010000096.1, forward strand.
TATGAATAACAGCATTTCTTGGTCTGTCTTGTATAACCAGAACCAGTTTTCAAATAAAGCAAGTCATTCAATAAATAAAAAAATATTGGCGTAGCAAAGTGAGTTCAACACACACAGAGGGCAGGGCACAGCTTAATTTATTATTCTGACCACTTAACCCTGGAGAACCCAAGAACCTTTTTCTTCTTTGGAAAATTGTGAACTATGCATTAAATGAATGCTATAAGATCACTGAACACCAAAATATCCACTTTTTCTATTTTAAACCTTTATTCTCTAATTTAGGTTTAGGGCCAAATTGACCCATTGGGCTTTAGGCATATCATTTCAAAGAATCACAATAACAAATAGTGTCAATGCAAATTATTTTAAATTTAGGAAAATAATCAGTCAACCACACAGCTACATTTAACAATGTTTTTTTGCTTGTTTGTTGCATGTTAGAACTGGATTTCAAATGTACAAACACACTCTGGCCAATGGAAACAAGAACACAAGGCCAAAAATCACAACTGAAAAAAACTAACACCATGGGTCTTTGCTAACCAGAAATCTGTTCTGCTAGAAAGAAGAACCCATTAGACATTGTGGTAGGGTTAGGGTTAGGTTATCAAGGGAAACAAAGCCAGTGGGATGTCTGCTGTGGCATCCTGGTACAACTCAAACTGTTCACCTTGAAAATTCACATAAGGAAACTTTTGCCACCTGTAAGTTTTTGGGGCACAATTTGGCTCCATCTATGGGCTAGCAGTCTCAGCAAACGGCACATTTTTATCACTGGACAAGTCATTGGACAAATCACTGTGTTGGGCATAAGATTCACCACCATCACTTTCATGCGGCTGAAACAATGCATCAGAATAGCTATCGCTGTCCAATTCAGGGCCAAAGTCACTATAATCAGCTTCAGGTTGCTCCAATACTTGTGTTAAAGTGAACTTTCTCTGTTGCTTTCCCTGTCCTGAAAAGGGAGCAGCCATACTACCTGAAAAGATTATTATCATTATTATTTTTTATTATTATTTACTTTATTAGTCTCTGGCCCTGTACTACCAAGGTGTAATAAAATATATTATACAAATGAATTTATTTCAAGGCTTTAGCCAAATACAGGAATGTCACCATTCTCCATCTACAGTCAAAATACCAAAGGATAATTTTTGATCTGACATTTTATTAACCCATACACCCAGAAGGTCATTTTTGGCCCATCGTTTTTTTAACTAGCTCAGAGTCGCTAGTTTATCCAAAAAGAATGTAAAACATACTTCTAGGCATTCTGCAAGCTAATACTAAATAGATTAACAAAAAATACACAGTTTTACCAGCCGCTGGTTTGCTGAGAAGACGATTTTGTTTGGGTAGGTTTCCAGCTCAACAAAACAGCATGTGGTGAGCCATCTTGATACTACCACTCTGGCTCATGTCAGTTCAGTATTAACCCACTAGGTGTCTATATGCAGGGGCCAGAGGTGGCACTCTGGGCTTTTGAAGTTAAATTTGATTATTTTTTATGTTTGTTCATTTTGGGTTGCAGCAATTAAAAGCGGCCAAATTTGACCCCGTGGGTTCTCCAGGGTGTGAGATCAAATGGATTTAGTCTAAATTGCTAAAATTATATATACATTTAACATGTATTATGCATACTGTTACACTGTATTTTAGGGTTAAAATCCCAAATCCCAAATATATTCCCATGTAAGCCTTAAAAGTGCCTTAACTTTCTAATTAAAGTGCAAATGTAAGTGTTCCAAAATATTGTTCATGATCAAGGGAATAAAACATTAATTAATGGACAATATACATGGTTTGAAGGGTTTTTAATGTTTTAATGGCCCTTAAAATTAATCAAAGACCCTTAATTTTCATCTACATTTAATATTTAAGGGGTTTAAGGGTTTTACTCCCTTAACTATGCATATAATTTATCAGAAATACTGTACTGTATTACAATCATTTAATTATCTATTAAATACCTCTACAATATCCCAGTGAAATACCTAATCACATGAATATGAATAGGTAACAATAAATGTTTGCAAGGTTTGCACTTTACATCATATAACTGCATTGTTTTATTTCAGATGTGCAAACTGTAAATACCGCTTGAAAGGAGAACCAGTTTGTCTTAGCATTTCTCCCACCACCAGCAATTTTCAGTGTTACACAATCAGACACAGGAAATGAGGACTCATCTGTTTTGCACAGCCAAAGATGGAGTCACATGAGACCTGCAGAGACACAACATTCAGAAGGCTGCTTCCCGGAGCAATGAAAGTGTTATTCCTTCCATCCTACAGATGAAAGGGTTAGCAACTGCATCACCCTCACTCACTGAACCTGTGCAGCTGTTTGTCCCCTTATGCACAATACTGCACAAAAATGCCACCTGCTTCATCTGTCACCCATGTACCTGGACACAGTAACCATGACAGCAGGGTGAGAGGACCTCTGGCTTTCACCTGTGGAACAAGTTACAGAAAACAGATACAGGAGGAAAAAAACAGCTGCGAGCCTCTTTTCAAAAAAGCTAAACAAAAGTTAGTGACAGAAGAAATGTTGATAGATTACTTTATTTCTAATCATGCAGATTGAAAAAAAAGACATAAGCCACTTCTCCAGAGAGCAGCTGTGATTTAAAACCAAAAGGCTTTTCTTGAAGTCGCTGTCATTTTCACACTTAAAGTGTGTCTGCATGCAAATTGACTGGAGCGCTGTTGTACTTGTGTTTATATAACCCACTATGCTTTCATGACACTATTTTAATTACATTTATTGTAAATTTTTATAGCGTTGGTTTCATTCATCCGTAACCCATTAAATCAGACGTGCTGCATCTGTAAGTGTTGTACTTACAACATTACTACAACAACAAACATGTTCAGTTGTTTTGGACGAACGGTGGGCGGAGCTGTGCGCGCCGTGACTTCCTCCACAGGTGTAAACGATCTACAGATAGATGGACCCAAATTGTTCACACACAGGAGCACCAAGTTATAATATTGATCTTTATTTGATTTATGTAACTGTTGATATTATCAGTCGGAGCTCAGTCGTGTGTTTAAAGCTTGTTTATTTAAGTACATAAATACAAAATATGAATGTATAAATACAAAATCCTAGTTACATTCCAAGTTAATAGACTTGAACATGTATTCAAAACATCCAACTTTTAAAGCGACATCATTTGGTATTTTTAAGCGATCATATAATGTGTACTGGAGGGCAATGTGCCGTGGTGAGCGCATGCGCAGTGCAGCCCCACACAGCCCGCGCCGGTGGTAAACGCAACGAGGAGAAATTCAACTGCGTGATCCGGGGCAGTCAGGCGGCGGCGGAGGGACCTGCTCTTTAAAGGAATTACTCTGCGCATTTCGCCCCCCAACAGGACAAAGTGTGACTGGAGAACAGGTAGGGCGCCTGAGCCACATCTCGCCCTTCGCTTTGGGGTTAATACAGCCCCGGTAACACCGTGAGCGAGGCCCGCTGCATCAACAGTGTGGACGGCGCGGTGCCGCATGTCGGCTCTCCGAGTTCAAAACAAACGTGACGAAGCAGCTCATAAAGTGTCATGTTTGTGCGTTTGGGCGCTCCGTTTGTGTGGTTACCGGCGTGTCTCTGTGTTCCTGCGCGGTTCGAGGCCGGGGCCCGTTAAATGGCTCCGCTCAGTGGTAGTTTACTGAAGTTTAATGTTCGGCTTTTTCCACGCCGCTCGCGCAAGACACGGAAAGTCTAGAGACAAGGCCTTGCGCGAGGCCCCGAACGGTCCCGTGAATGACAGCCTCGCGGCCAATCACAGGCGAAGGGCCCACCCACTTTAGACTCTCTCGACCAATCGTGTTGGCCAATAGCGCTGACATAGAAGACGGCTCCTTTCGCGCTACGCCCACTGGTTATAAAACAGTGGACAATAAAGTACTAATCGTAGAAGAAGCGTCAACAATACGGATTAATTAATGAACACGAGGCAACCTCTTCTAACCATTATATACTGAGTTTGAGCTTTAAAAATATGAAAACGGCGAGACTTGAGCTTTTCAAATATTATTACTATAAAATATCAACCTGCGATTGAAGTATGTGTTGATAAACGTGTCCTGTACCGTCACCTTTAACCATCATCCGAGTCCTGATCTCTGACTGAACTATCTTCGGGTTTGCGCCCTGCTGCTGTCTGGCTCTTTGTGCAGGCCATTTTAAAAAACGCCCAGTTTCGTTATAAATCGCCTATTTTACTGACCAGGATCTTGTCCACTCTTTAACATCGTGCTGTGTGTGTGTGTGCCTGTAATAGACGGATAACCGTAAGGGGTCTTTACCATTGTCTCCTATTGTGTCTATACGTGGGATCGGCTGACTGGAAAACACGTGGGCCGGGTAGTGTGAAGATATCCGGTTTGTAGGTCGCAATGAAATCCAGTAAATCCAGAGTGTCTCCGCTACGATCTCCGAGTCTGCTGCAGCCGGGACCAAAGTAAGACACGTATAAGATAAATAACATATCTTTTAATACACTGCCGATTTCTCTGTTTTCTGTATGTGTCAGACAAAAATAGGCGCTGGTATCGACCGGGATTTGCAATTCTCTCTGAGAGACAAAAAAACCGTCCCCCTCCACCACACGGCGTTTTTATTTTACTCATGACCAAGGTCTGAGCATCAGCAGTGGATCACGGGCATGGGTTTGATGAGACTGCGTTGATAAGGAGCCAGTTTAAGCGAAGATTTCCATTAGAGGAGTAGTAGCTTGGTGCATGGTTGCATAATTGCCTGCCTACTGTGGTGGTGGGTTGCTGACAGCAGGAAGTGAACCTGTTCATCGTAGTCATTCATGGGTGTTCTCTCGTTGAAACTGAATATTGCTCATTTTGATAAAGATCCTCATGAGAACCTGTGTGAGCTCGCTCTTTAAACATCAGAGCCATCTCAACCAGTGATCACTAAACAACATCTCGTATTAGTTACACATTTCACCACCATTTAAGGGGCATGGCTCACCATGATATGTCAGCTTTCCCTTGCTTTAAACTGTCTAGCACTATAATACAATACATGTAATCTATAGCTTGTGTGTGTGTGTGTGTGTGTGTGTGTGTTTTACACTGGTAATATATGTCCTCAGCCATGACTGCATTTTTGTTCTGCTGGCACACAGTGGGAGTGGCAGACTTGCCTTTTAACACCAAAATTGCTGCTCAGGTGCAAAGCAGTGATTTGCCCTAGTGCTCTGCTGAAATAAGTGTTAGCGATGACCTGAGAGGGAGAGGCTGACTGCAAGATTGTCTGTAAAGACCTTGATAGTCACCTGTGTTCTGGGCTGGACATAATGTGTGTTTCTTGGTAGTGCAACCAAGGTTAAATAGATTTTACCGGCATTTTTATCTGTGTGTGTGTGTATATACAGGAAGGGAGCCTTGATGTGGGCAGTATGAGTAAGACGCCCCCTACCAGAAGAGGGATATCATTTGAGGTGGGAGCTCAGCTTGAGGCCAGAGACAGCCTCAAAAACTGGTGAGTCATGGCCTCGCTCATTCCTCTCATCCCTGTAAATGTTCACTCTCCTCACTCTAACTCTTTCTTGTGCATATTTGTCATTCTCTCCTATCTGGGCCATGGGTTTGCTATTTTGTGCATCCGTTAGACAATATAAGATTAAAAACAGGAGCGAAGAAAGACACTCAGATTTTGGATTGCATCATTGCTCCTTTGCAACAACAGCTGGTGATGGGTGTGTGCTCTCATGTAGCCTTTGATCTGCATTGATAATGAAGGACGCTAAAAATAATCTTGCACTGTTAAATTATACTGCATATCATTTAATTTGTTGCAGTATGGTAGACTGTGGAAATATGTTAATATTTTCCACCTCTCTCAGTCCAATACTATGATAGATGTACAAATTCACCACCTGGCTAAAGGACAGACAGGCTCACCTCTTAAAATGCTGGGACAACAGTGTATTATTTGAATTGTTGTAATGTTAATGTATAGAGTTTGAACTCCATAATAATATCACATTTCAGTACAGAGTGTAAATGCCCTACACTGCCCCTAACACACTATCCATCACGGTTCTTTACATTTGACATTTTCACGATTGATTCATTTCAACTGACTTATCTCGTATGTTTGAAATAAATAATAAGGAGCTTAAAGCCCCCTCCAATGATGGATTATTGAATTTCTTTCGTCATGTAGGTATGCTGCCAACATAGAGAAAATTGACTACGAAGGTGAAAAAGTACTAATCCATTACCGCCAGTGGAGCCATCGTTACGACGAGTGGTTTGACTGGACAAGTCCGTACCTGAGACCAGTGGAGAGGGTTCAGCTGAGGCGGCAGGGCCTACAGGACGACTCTCCTTTACCTGTAAGTTACAAACTCTGTTCATACTTGGTTGATCTTGTTTTGAGAAAATGAAAGTTCTGCCCCTCTTCTGGGTTATCTTGTGTTCCTTTAGCCTTCTTCCACAGTGTATCTCTGCATACAGGGATTATTTATTTCCATTATAATAACAAAAAGCTGAAACATGATACTGGGATTTATTGGCATAAACTAAATGGGTATATACTACTTTTAATTGCAAATAATATGTGAGCAATATGTAATTTTGATGAAGATGTAAAAACAAAGATGGTATTGTTAGCATTTAGCAGCTGCACCTCCCACAAGGATTTTACAACGTGCCTACTGTTTGTCCTCGATTAAATTTCTCTCTCATTCCTCCAGGGCTTTCATGTGAATGACAGGGTCCTTGCCAGCTGGTCTGATTGCCGTTTTTACCCCGCTAAGGTCATTTCAGTCAATAAAGATGGTAAGCATTAATAACCTCAAGCATTTTGTTTTTGTGTGCATTTTGAGTAGAACTACCCTAAAATGTTTAAATCTATGAATCCATAGTATTTTGGGTTTGAATGGAAGATGTTAAAGTAAGAGTTATGTGGTTTCTGTACAACATTGTGTAATATGGCGCATAGTTAATTATATTGTATTAGACTGCTTTAAATAATAAACTGTTGTAAACTGTTAAACTTTTGTTTTCAAAGAGGAAACTGGTATTGTATGGCACTGAATAATAGCAAAATGGCTTTCACTGGTGCAGCAAAGAGAAAACATGAGGATAGGTCTGTCTAAGGCATATTTACAACCTCTAGATATAAATATCTGTATTTAAATATGTCACATAAACAACGAAGAAGAAAAAAGTGTAGCTACTTAAAAACATGGTTTGTGTTTCTTTATCCCGCCTTAGCATCCTACACTGTGAAGTTCTATGATGGCGTTATCCAGACAGTGAAAGGGATACACGTGAAGTCTTTTAATAAAGAGGTAAATATAAGTAGGGAGCATAAATATCCATAATCTATATTGATTATATATGTAACACTGTCTCTATGTATTCTTTGTCCTCATCATGTCTTGAGTGGCATTTTCTGGTCTTGTTTTCTAAACTTCCATTTTGTCCTCCTGACAAACAGAGAGGTGGTGTTGGAGGAAAGTCTCGATCCACCGAAAGGAACATGGTTAGGAGGGCCCCGAACCGCAGAGACAGGAGGCGTCAGGAGAACGGAGGCCCTAAGAACAAGCGAGCTAGGCGCAGCACCTCCGACCAGGAAGAAGACAGCAATAGCGAGGACGAGGAGCGGGAAGAGAGGATGGTAAACGAGAAGAATAAAAAAATAAATGGTGAGGTAGAGGCGGCACCTGCTATCAAACAGGAAGAGGAAATGTCACAGCAAACAGACCAGAGCAATCCTAGGGATGCAGAAAAGGGGACAGGACTCACAAATGGGGTAAAGGTAGAGGAAGACTATGAACGAAAGGAGGAAAGATGTCACATGAATGGATACATAAAGAAGGAAGAGGTGGAAACAGAGCACAGCGGAACAAAGCCATACACAGAGTCGTCCAAGCCATACACAGAGTTGCCCACTCAGACGTCAGCACAGACGGAGCAGGCGTCTGTCTCTATGACAACCACAGAAACCAATGGAAATGTCGAGCAGAAGCCAAATGTCCAATCAGAAAGCTCTCAGCCTGCATCGGATGTGCCACCTCCCCAACCTGTGAAACGTAAGTGTAATTCAATAAATGGACATTCTCGTCATGGATGTGTAGGATTGTACGAATAAGTAACTGAGTGCAGTAAATAACATGCAGACTCTAGGTGTATTTTCTTGACTGAACGGAATAAATAAATGACTTCTTTTTTTACCCGTGATAGCGGTAAGGAAGCAGGGTTTCCACAACCCCAACAGATTCAGCAGAGAACCATGTGAGTACATTTCAAAATGTATACAGCAAATACAGTAATCATTTGCATTCTTTTACATGCATAATGTCTGTCTTTTTTTCTTATTTTTAGTGTATCGAGTTATCAAAAACCAACCTCCCCCCGTCCTGTCCATCAACCTCGACCACAACCCGTTTAAGTGCAGTGCTCCCGGCTGCACAAAGTCATTCCGTAAGGCCAAGCTGCTGCACTACCATATGAAATATTATCATGGCGAGGAGCAGCCTCCAGAGGAGGATCGCAGCCCCACCAGGAGTGTCCAGACCAGGGCTTCTGAGAGACAGGTCACTGCCACTGGTTTGGATGGCCCCAAGAGAAGACGCACCATCTCTGCCTCGATGCGTGAGTTACTCTCTCATCTCTTTCTTCACTTCTGTCCCAGTTGAAGTGGAAGGAAAAAAAGAGTTTTAGATGCAACCTGACTCAACTGATCAACTGCTTTTTCCAAATGCATGTTACACAACAAAATTGGAAATGCTGAATCATGACATACCTTAATTGTTAATCATCCTCTCATAAAACAGAGCTGCATTGTAAATATAGATTAGATCAGAGGTTTGAGCTTCTTCTCGATTTTGCTCAGACTCTGTTGGAGCTGCTACAGCTCCTCGTGGTGAGGTGAAGACTGCAGGTAGACGCACATCAGCCCCGCCTGTAGTCAACACTCACGGGCATCAGCAGAGGGCACTGCTGAGGGAGAAGAGCAAAGAGAACCAGCTGGACAGGAACGGATGCCAGCAACAGGACAAGGACTCAGACAAGAGTGGCTTTGACATTGGTCAGTATCAGGCAGTAAGAAGTGATTGCTGTGTGTGCTTACATAGAGTCCAACCTGTTTGCTGAGTTTCCTCAGCATATGTGCATGGAAGATGTTAAAGTTAAAGAGTTATGTGGTTTCTGAACAAGATTGTGTAATATGGCGCATAGTTAAATATATTGTATTAGGTTGCTTTAAATATTAATCTGTCACTTTTGTTTTCAAAGAGGAAACTGTTGTATTGTATGTATGTATCAGGCAGTAAGAAGAGATTGCTGTGTGTGCTTACATTGAGTCCTACCTGTTCGCTGACTTTCCTGTATTACTGTACAATGTAACTTATAGGATAGTTACATGATGTTTGCACTATGCAAATGAGGCCTAACTTTTGCCACTTGCCACTCACTAGGGTCAGTAAAAGACAAACTTAAAGAGAAAACGAAACAGAAGGACTTCCTGCGCATCAAACTGAAGAAGAAGAAGAAGAAAAAGAAGGCCAAGTCTGGTAAGAAGGGGTCCCTGACACTGGGACTCCTCACATAATCTGCTGCTCTGCATGTGCACTCAGTGTGACATGGTGGAAATGACTAGCCTGCAAAGCATAGAGCACATTCAGTCCTCTCGGTGTGGTGGCTGAGCCTTTGTGTGTGGGAGAAGTGTCACATCTGTCGCTAGCCTCTGTTATGCCAATCAAAACTCCTCCATCATGGCTTGCATATCCTCTCATGTATGGCAACTCTGACAGTGCTGGTGATAAAAAGCCAGACTTTATTGTGGCACTGATGCTGACTAATCTGAACACAAATGTAACTCTGTCCGTTCTTAGTTGGCATTCACATGTATGTACAGTATGTTTGGCATGCACACAAATGTATAGATTACCTTCCACATTGGTTATTTCATACTATTAGAGGGCCTGAAACTCAGGCCAGTCTAGATTTTTTTTTCTAATTGATTGTCCCTGACTGTTCTTGAATCTTCTTGTCCATGTTTGTTGTGCCACAGTTTGTCACCTCCTGATAGCATTTTCAAAGTTGACATTTTGTTCTACGTCTGCTCCTTGCCCCCCCCTTCCCTGTATTAACAGACTACACAGGTAGTGAGGAGAATATTGACATCTCAGTATTGGGTCTTCAGTCCAAATTGAATTTTCCACTCAAATCCCCCCTCTCATACAATCACAAGCCTGAGGCCTACCCCAGCAGGCCTGGATACAGCTACACAGAGCAGATACATGTGGATGGTGGGTATCTCTGTGACGGCGTGTGTGTCTGTGTATTAGCTTGTGTGTGTGTGTGACCGTACATGGCTTCTTCTCCCCTCCATTCTTCTAAACTCTCTGGATTCAATCCATCATGCTGTTGTTTTAGCTTGATCTGCATCACACCTGGTGTCTGTGTCCAAATATTGTTGCTCATAGCACATCATGATCTGCAAATGTAAAATGTCTGCTGTCACAGATAAGGCCAAAATTTGTAACACTTGGTTGATTGAATCCTGAGACATTCTTTGCTGCTGCAGCTTGCTTCATCATGTAATCCACAAACATTCATCAAGATTCACATAGTGCAAGAAAGAATATTAACAGAGTTAAAATTTACTTAATTGTCCATTTCCATTAAAAATCAGCAGTTTTGTGTGTCCCTGTTACTGTAGATGAGGATAGCATCAGCGATTGGTCCACTGACAGCTGTGGGTGGAGCGACGACGACTTTGGAGTGGATTTGGACATCACCACGCCTCCCCTGAGTGTGGACTCTGGTGCTGTGGACACGAACGACCAAGAGATAGTGCGATGTATCTGTGAGGTGGAGGAGGAGAATGACTTCATGATCCAGGTGAGCTGCTTGTTTTTGTCACCACTTTTAGCTTGACTGTTTTTAAAACACTGCAGGCTTTTTTCCCCCTTATCTCTCAGGGCTGCACAAATATAAAACACTCTTGTCTTTCTCACAGTGTGAAGATTGTTTGTGTTGGCAACATGGCACCTGCATGGGCCTGCTGGAAGACAATGTTCCAGACAGATACACCTGCTACATCTGCAGGGACCCACCAGGTGAGGGAAAAAAACACCAAAACCTGCAGTTATACATTACACACTGTCATCATTTAGGGTTGATAACATCAAAGCACTCATGTTTGTTTTATCTGCAAGAGAGCACTGCATTTTTCCTCTTTCGACAGACAGTATTATCTGTCATCTCAATGAGAAAAGTAACGTTGTATAATTAACAGTGGACAGCGATCCCTTTATGGAAAGGTACGTTTTAAATTACTGCATTAATAGCTATTGGACATTGCATATCATCATTGTGCTGTTTTACCTTAGTGTTTCCAAACTTGGGTGGCCTGCTCAGGTACATAAAATCCAAATTACTTTGTTTTTTTTTTCTTTTTTCCAATCAATGCATAAATGCATAGCCAGCTCTTACATTCTAAATTACAAACTAATTTACCATCTCTTTTCCATGGATCTGACAGTCTGTGTACTTTCTCTCCAAAGCTGTGTTCAACTTGTACGATAATAGGATAAACAAATATTCAGTGCATTATTTTGTTTTCCTGCTTATTTTTTTCTAATTGGAACTAAACCAAAACCAGAAAACAACTTGTTTTATCAGTATAAAAATCTGTGGGAAAAATCGTACATAGTACGAAGTCATAACCCAAGTAATTCATTTATTACCAGTTATATTGTAAACAACAACAAAACCTTTTTAAAAAACTGGTTAGCTTATCCTGATTTTGCCCCAGGTTTCATGTCCCAACAGAGCATTGTCCTGCTTCCTGATAGAGGATAAGAGTGTTTACCACAGGACAATAAACTGGGTCCCAATGTGGCAAGCTCAGTCAAGGATATGCTTCCACTTCTAGGAAATGAGGAGAAACAATTGGAGAAGAGTCATTGATTATGCTTCAGATAAGTCCTGAATTATTTGAGTCCCTCAACATCATAAAGCAGTGAAACTACAGACCCTTTCTGCTGCAGATGGCCTTTTGTCATATTGATTGTTTAAAAATAGAAAACAAAGCTAATGACCCTGGCATGAACACTGCTTGTCATTGTTTGTCAGGGGCAGTTGGGGGGGGGGGGGCTTACAGGTGAGTTCAAAGTAACTGGTAAATAGCTGCACAATTGAACAGTATCTGTTTTAACACAAAATACTGTTACACTTTGTCAAGGTGCTAAGACAGAGGAGTAAGCTGCTCTACATGACTAGAGCAAGTGAACACATACCTGTACAAAATGGAAGAACAAAGCCGTGTTACATTTTGTGTTGACCACTGTGCACCAACTTAAAGTGGCCTCACCTTTGAGTCTTCTGTGCAGCCTGGTGTATGAGTGCACATTGCATTTACATATAAACTCTCTATGTTTAAAGGAATGCAGTCTCTAATTCTCTTAATCCAAAAAGTGTTACACCCCAACATACTAAAACCTACAGCAGCAAAGAGAAACAATGTAGCTTTTAGAGACTCTTGATCACCCAACCACAGCTTTACTTACTAAACCTTTAGCAAGCACTCTTTGTCTGTCATCTCATTTGAAAACATTTCATTGGAATTTGTTTATTATTCCAGGTCAGAGGCAGAGTCTGCGCTACTGGTATGATCGTGAGTGGCTGAGCAATGGTCACATGTATGGCCTCTCCTTCCTGGAAGAAAACTACTCTCACCAAAATGCCAAGAAAATCACCACCACCCACCAGCTTCTTGGAGATGTGCACCACGTAGTAGAGATTCTCAATGGACTGCAGCTCAAGATGAGCATCCTACAGTGAGTGCAGGGAATTGCGTGTAGAGACTTGAGGGTGTTTCCTTTTAACTACTGAAGTCAAATTAAAAGTGGATCCTGAGAGAAAGTATTGTTATTCAGGTGTTGGTTTCATTAAACCAACACAGCTGTGTTTTAATTTCATTTCATGCGATGTTTACTCTGTGGTCTGATCTTTGCTTTGACTCTCCAGGAGTAATACTCACCCTGACCTGCAGCTGTGGCGCCAGCCCTGGAAGCATTTGGAGAGGTCACGGATCAGCTCTGACTCGTTTCGTGGCAGCGATGCAGCCCTTTCTCCTGTGACTCCTGATGAGGACATGAGCCGGGGTGAGATTTTAATGTCCAACGCCCTGGAGAAGCTGAGCCGGGCTGCTACAGCTGCCACCTCCTCCTCGTCCTGCTCTTCCTCCCCCTTCCCATCCTTCCAGGACTCATACATTACCAGTGAACATTGCTACCAGAAGCCACGGGCTTATTACCCGGCGGTGGAGCAGAGGCTGGTGGTGGAGACTCGACAGGGCTCCGAGCTGGAGGACAGCATGAGAAGTACAGAGGAACTGTTGGAGCGAGAGCAGCGTTACGGAAGCCTGCTTGAGACAGACAAGCCCAAATCAACAACCACCAATTACAAGGTTAGGCTTTCCTACCAACAGATCAGGATGTTTAATGTGCAGAGTTGTTACTATTGAGATATAAAGATGAGTGTTAGCACTCACACAGTTTTCAGAAACATTTCTTCCCTTCTGTGAAATCAGTTAAAAGTTTATTGAAAGTACAGTACGTTCCCCAAAACAAAGACATTATTTAAAGGGAATTAAAATCAGTCGAGTATAAATAGAACAGTTTCAACCTCGGTTACTGTAGAGAAGATGTCCACTAGAGGCAGGAATGTCAGATTTTAAGCATGTCTTATTGTTGTGGTCAGCAACCAAATGTTGCACCAGTTGCTTAATTGTGTTTGAGTGTGTTTGACTTCATTTTCAGCTCCTACTCTGTCTCCGCTCCTCTTTGTTTTTACTATAATGTTCCTTGGGACTCTTCAGTAATTCTCCTCCCAAAGATTATGTATGTAGTCTTGATTACAGAGTGGACCACAGAACATTTTGAATTTGAAGTAGTTCCATTGTCAAGGCAGCAGCCTTGGTTTTACCACCAGAAATTATTTAACTACTCCTTCATTTGCACTTCTTGTTTGCATAAATAATGTGCATTGATTTGGTAGAAGGCTTTTGCTGAATGAGGTCTAAACCTGCACGTAACATGATGATAATGACTGCATCTGATTGTCTCCAGGCTTCGATTGGTGGCTCTTGGTCCCAGGCTGAGACCAGGGAAGAGGGTCGAAGAGATGCCGTAGAGACTGCGGACAACAGCCAGCATCAGCAGAGGCAGATGAACCTGCTGGATCACATAGATGCAGTCCAGGATGAAGTCTCACACAGGATGGACTTCATTGAGAGGGAGCTGGATGGTAAGACCTGTGGTGACGTTACTTTGGGTTTTTATCAGGGAAGGAAACTTTGAAGGTTTAGCTGTTAACATGCGCCACTAAACATGTGAAGCATGATGGTATATTTCCATTAAAGACTATTAGTTTCCTACCGTACCTGTGGTGGCAGTAAAAATGTCTTGAAAGGCTAATGTTATTGATCCTCTGTTTGACCTCTGAACTTTGCAAAATTTAACAAGTTTAAAAGTCTTCAACGAGGTTTGTCAGTCCAAATTAATATACAAACTGAGAGCTCAAGCATAGGGCCTCTGATTGCCACTCTGTCAAGCACTGAATGTAAACTCATTTGCCTTTAATGACACGTGAAATTATTCAACAGCACAGGGCTCATAATGTACAAATGTTAGTGAGGGTTCATCTCACACCCAATCCAACATGCATACCTCTGTCAGGTCAAAGAAACCCATCATATGTGACCTTGTGCTTACCTCTGATAGACTTAGACTTAACTTTATACTTCTCGCCCTCAGTGCTGGAGAGCTGGCTTGACTACACTGGGGAGCTGGAGCCTCCTGAACCTCTGGCCCGTCTGCCTCAGCTCAAACACCGCATGAAACGGCTGTTGACACAGCTGAGCAAGGTGCAGCAGATTGCCCTGTACAGCTCCACATGAGGGCGCTAGAGAACAGCGGCCTCAGTCCCCTACTCCACACGACGTGCTGGAGCGGTGCAGCGGAGGAAGCTTACTGGTCTTTCTGACTGCGAAGATGGCGATATTAATGCAAGTGCAAGACTCGGATTGTTCAGCACCTTCTCTCTGACCTGACATGTGCTGCTGTTTCTCCTTTTTATAAGGTTGTGTGTGTGGTGGAATCCGATGCTACAGCCAGCCAGTGTCATATGAGTATTTATATGAACATTAATGGAAAGTCAGCATCATAAATCAGGATTAAACACAAAAAGTAACCTCGAAAATGCAGGAGAAAATCCTTAGGACCAGATTATACTTCTGTGGTTCCCATGCAACTCTAAACCTTATGAATGCCTTTTTGTCTGAGCTACTACTCAAGGTTGCCCTGTCTCTCTCAGTACACCCTGCTTTACATGCAGAAGCTTTATATTCAAAATTGCAACCGAGTTCCTAAACCTACACGGCCTCTTTGCAATTTTTTTTTTAAACCGTTTTCAAAATAGTCACTGTCCCAAAGTTCAGTTTTGGTCACCTGTCATGCTGTACTGCATTATAACTTACTGTAAGTGTGGACAGACAGAAACTTGAAGACAACCAGTATGTAACGGCACTGTAGAAGCAGTCTAATAAAAATAATTTGCTCTGTTTTTGACCTGCTCAATGGTTTGTTTTATACGACACTGTGAAGTTATTTTTGTTTGGAATCAAAGGCATCTTCTTTTCATTTATGTCATTTTTAGAGACAAGTGATTTCTCTTTTGTCTTAAACGGCAATGCTTCTTTCCCTACAGTCGTCTCATCAGTGTACCACTTTTCAGTTAATCTTTGTGTTTGTCATTTACCGTATCCCTTAAATCAATTTGCTCTTTGCATTGTTGTTGCCGTAGCACTTGACCTATGATTCACTGAAAACTGTAATGTGGACTTGTCTTTTCTTAACCTAGCATCTTGTGCTTTGTCTGTGACAAATACTGCATAGAAGACCTGTATATTTCCTTTTTTTCTGTTCTGTTTCGCTTGTTTATTTACAGCATTTTGGTTGTTTGTAAATATGTTATTAAAAAAAAATGTGCTCTTCTTTATTGAAAAACCATTCTCCAAATTCAGATATTGTATGCTACTGTACTTTAAGTGTCTGGCTTAGAAGCAGGGAAATGTCAAAAACAATGCAAACAGATTGGCTGGTACATAAATAAACTCATTGTTATTAATCACCATGGACACATTCTTGGTTTTATTTCCTCATTGTGCCTCTGATATGCTGGGTATCTGAAGCTGAGGGGTCTTTCTTGTCCTATTTATACAGCTGGTAATAACACAACCAGTGAAGTCAAAGGTCACATCACTTTCAGTCCAGAGTCTTTGTAATGCTTTTTTTCCCTTAGCAGCTGATTTGTGCTCTTACACAATCAGACTGAAATTTGGGGCAGCAGCAGCAGTCTGGAGGTTGGAGGCGTGAGCTTGTGACTGTAGTTTTCACAGAACTACAGGAAGCTTTAAATGCTTTCCTGCCGAGGAGCCACTGAGCAAGGCACTGCTGACCCAAAACCCCTGGTGGCTCTGGGCTGTGTGGAGAGCTGCATAAAAGAAAGGAGGGGGAGGGGGAGAGATTGTGTGCATACTTTGATGTAAAGTGTTTTGATTGCACAGTCTGATTTGTGCGGTTACATAATCGGATTGAAAATAGAAACTTGATGGGAATTCTAATCGGTTAATCTCCAAAATTTGAGCCAGCATCATGCGGTGACAGAGCTGGACCAATGATATCATGTTGCCCACTGTACTGCTACACAGTGCAGAGACAACAAGTATTAGAGAAGGCGTTAGATAAGACAGAAATACCCTCGATATTAATTAAATAAATATATTTGGAATTATCTGACTTCCTTCTCATCAAAAGTGGGCATTTGCTGTCAGGCATGCGCTGTCCGCCTTGTATTTTACGTTTTGAACACTGCAGCCGCTTCGGCTCACAACTGAAATAAAGCAAAAACAGAATAAAGCCGAGTATTTAATTGGGGGTAGTTTAAACTCGTCGCACATGTCGCTGTGAACTCTGACTCGTCCTCTACGGTTCTCATTATTTGTGTGCGGAGTGAGCCCTCTTGCCTGCTCCTCCTATCTGCGCCCATCACCGCCTCCTCTGATTGGCTCCTCCCCCGCTGCCTGCTCTCCGCACCGCCTCCTCTGATTGGCTCCTCCTCCTGTCTGCGCCCCGCACCGCCTCCTCTGATTGGCTCCCCCGCTGTCTGCGCCGCAGCGTGGAGTTCCGCCCACCGTCACAGCGAAATACTAGTTGAGACGGAGGAAGCGGTAGGCAACGGTGGCGTGTGCTCAACACTCTAATTTTACACACATCACAGCGTTGATATTTAGCTACACACTCGGAGAGGAATTGAGCGAGACGCACCGGACACTTATTTCAGCGACGAGGTGAGTCTTAACGTCCGTGTTTTTTGTCCGTGTTTGCCCGTTTCCAGATGTGCTCGATGCCACAGGAGATTATCTCAGCTCGGTGGATTTCCCAACCTGTTCACGTTAGTGTCTCTGTTATCGACAAGGGATATTTTTGTCGTTGTTTTCTTTATTTTTAATGGCAGGGTCTAACATAACAGCAGACCATTCGTGTACCTGTTAAACACACACGCACACAGTAAATCACCGGAGCGACCGACGGCACCACCTGAACGCGCCGCTCAGTCATGACAACTGGAGCTCAGATGAATTGAGTTCAGTGATGCGAAATAACATGTTTTGTCATTTTTATCAGCGCACTGCGTGTTGTGTTGGAGTTTGTTTCTCGCGTTACGTGCCTGCTGAATAATAACTCCGTTCATTCATTCTTATATGTATATATATATATATATATATATATATATATATATATAATACACCGATCCAATGCCTGTCACGATGCGTTTTATCGTAACCGAGCTAAAATGGCTAAAAACATGTCAGCACGACGGCCTATGATAGCTTGGTGTATTTAACACTGTCACACAATGCAAACTTAACAGCTAGAATAGATGTGATCCTTACACACTGGTGGATTTAGGCCATAAACCCGTCGTTTTACGTATGAATTGACTAGACAAACGCATCGCTGGGATCATCATTTGGAGTCTAGACTGGGCTGATCCATTACTCTCAGTCAGATCGACCCCCGTGATGTGGCTGAAGGTGTCACACCGTATAGAGACCACGTGATGACATGACAATGTCACTGGTGGCCACACGAAGGTCACACAGGTGGGAAGTGTAAGAGAGTGGGCATCAGGTGTTTCCCCTCACTATGAATAACCACTGTCATCTGGGGGACACTCTCCAAAAGGACACAGTGTTCCACAGTTTTCCCAGAAAACCACCAGGAACAATGGGGGCATTAAAGTAGGAGTAGTTGTAGGAAATTTGAACAACACAAGAAGGTCACTCTAACCTTTTCTTTGAAGTGCCACAGTGTGTGTTAAGGCCCTTGGTTCTGGTATCTGATGGTTTGAATTTTAGTACGTGGGGGTTTCATGGTGGTGGGGCTGAATTCAGGTGCTCCATCTCCCACAATGCCCTTGGCAGTGTCACGTGGTCAGCGAGGCTTGAATGACGCTTACAGTACAAGCAACAACCAGACTTTTGTTGTCACTCATAACACTGTGGCTGAAGACAGAAAGAGCCAACAGATCAGAAACCATTAACAGATAGAGTCTCTCTTTAAAGTAGTCTTTTGTTTTGTAAGCAGCAGAGAGAGCAGATAGTGGGTAGTTTGAGGTTTATTGCCATATCATTGGGGGCGCTCTGTTCCTGGTTGATTATTACACTGAGGCCCCATTGCCTCACTGAGGGAGGAGTCGAGAGTTGTTTATTAAGCCACACATTTTACTTGAGATGTTTGAAATCTCCAGGATGTGTGCTCATCTGGTCTCTCCTGGCTGTGATTGCCTCTGAGGCTTTAAATAACTTAAAATGGGTTTACTTGTTTGTACATAATTTTGTTTAAAAGATATTTTCACATGTTTCCAGCTGTGCCCAGAGAAATTAAAGTTACACGAGTAAAAACAAAGGCATTAGACTGTTGCAGCATTGCACTTTATGTTGCATTAACACTGGCAGTGAATGATAGAAAGTCATTTCAGTATGTGAGCGTCAAGGAATGATGCTATTAAGGTGCCTTTTATCGTGGATTACAACTTCCACATAATGTATTACAGGGATTACAGAGTGCATAAGAAGTGGAGAAACGCTCTTGTGCAGACAAGGATTTCTCGCAGGGATGAATGTCAGGGAATAACGCTTACTGGAGAGATGGAGACAGTAATTAAGCCACTGTGCTGACAGTCAGTCTGCCTCGTGTTCACTCTCACCTCAGCATTACAGTGTCTGTTGATTTGCCAGCTCTGCAGGGCAAAACATAACCTGCGCCAGACGTAGAACTCTTACTCGCTCTCAACAGTTCATCCATGACACATTTGTGATACTGTTTTTTTTAATTGTTTGGGTTTTTTTTCAGTCATCTGGTGCCAAGACCAAGAAACCAGAATAGTGTCTGCTCCATGTTATGTCTCACTCTGACCCTTTCTCCCAGAACTCTGCAGCTGCTGTGTCTTTGTAACTGAACTGCATCTGTAATTTAAGCTGCACCAGGCCTGGAGTTACAGCACAGACTCCGCACAGCAGCTTCAAGCTTTCAGAACAAAAACAGCTGATGAAAACACATACACCTCTGTTCTGGGTTAATGTCTTAAATTTCTCTTGACCCCAGCTGAACAGCCCATGCAGGCAGCTGTCCCAGTTCAGCTCAATCGAGGATAAATTAAGTTATAGCAACAAATGAAACACAAAACACCAGCAACGGTCACTGGTTGGCTGGTGTGTGGCAGTGGCCACAGTGTCCACTCTCTTATATCCTTGATCGCACCCCTGCTGGAGGGAGGGCTCTGTCTGTCTCCATTTTCTTTATCAACATCAGCAATAAACATCAGCAGGTGGCGATGAGAAGAGGCAGAGCACAGGTGGTAAGCTTGTTGATCCAAAGTGTTGGACCTGTGCCAAGCTGGACCTCTGGATGCCCTGGACTGTCCTTCAGTGCCACTTTTCATTTAGGATTACATATTTTAAAAACCTCCACCCACACACCATATGCATGCACATATAGTTTACTCTAACTACGCAAATAGAATCACATCAAGCTGCCTTTCTCTTGTCTTATAGTGTCTCTGAGAGTTGTTGTTTGATTTCCCTTCTCTTAGCTCTGCCTGGTGCCATTTTTAGTAAGAGAAACTGTTTCCACTTCAAAAAATCTTGCCATGTTTATGAATCTGTCTGTTCGACTAATAGGAAGTAATAAAAAGAGGACGTACCAGCCCTCCACTAAGAAAAACCCCAGTTTGCCATAGATACAAATAAGTAGACACACCCTCACTATATACTAGACTGTCTTGAACTCAACCGTGTACATAGACTGCAGCTTTATTTACAGCATTTCACGATAGGCTGCTCGTGAATCATTTCATAATTTGCTTGCTCTTGTGGTCGAGGGAACACCCAGGAAAGTTGTTGTTGTGATGGAGCATGTGGCAGATGAAGTGTCCAGTCGGTTTGAAGATCAGATCCTTCCCCTCAGGCTGTGTTCCTGCTGGAAGCAGAAAGATTCGGACAGAGACGACGTGTAAAGTCGCAGTCATCGAACGCTGAAATTCCTCTTGGAGAAGCTGTGTATGTGTGTGTGTAACTTGGTCTGAGTCGTGAGTCCATCACTCCATAGTACACATTACATTGTGTCTTGTTTTTGATAGAGATTTGATAGAGAGAAATAATGACAGTGCCTTTTTATGACTCATTTGAAGCTTTATTGCTGTGCTGAATGTTAAGGACGGCTTCCATGGGCATCCTGAGACGGATAAAGCATTCCACGTTGTGTTGGTAGTCGTGATGAGACGAGAATGACATTATGCAAATGGCGGTGAAAAAGGTCATTCAATTTCAGCGGCACTACTAGCCGAGCTGAGGAAGGCTCAGGGTGGAGGGGGGGCCCCCCCTTGGTGGTTGCCAAGGACACAGCTGACCTCCATGGCGAGCATTTGCAAGGGAAGGCGCCAGAGAAGCCACCTCTGTGTTTCTGTGAGAGATTGAGTTGTCAGTAATCAGTCATTGTGACAGCCAGACTGACCTCAAGGATAACTCTATTAGCCGGGGCTGTGTTCCTGTGAGGCAACAGGCCGCTTTGCACTGATTCATACACTGAAACATGCTGAAACACGTCCTGACTCAAAGGCCTCTGTGTATTCACAGGCTGAGTTCTTTACTATCTCTGGACACCAGGGCTCTCATGTCTCTGAGTCATGTTAATGTTTTATGGAAGTGGTTGCTAATGTTTCCATCCAGCTTGTTGAACTGATTCTGTGGGCGCGTTTTGGCTAGTCTGTGTGTGTGTGTGTACATGTGTGTGTGAGTTAGTGGCCGGCCGGTTTACACAGATGGTCTAACTGTTGCCTTCACAGCTGCCCTTCAGCCAGTCTGAGTGCAGTCTGCAGATCCTGCTGAGCCTCCAGCAGGATTCCACTGTTGCGAAAACTCAGCCTGCTCACATCAGCCAACTGGGACCCCAGGACACACGCACACACACACACAGACCCACATAGCATCCCTCTAACACTTTGTCTCTCTCCGTGCTGTCCTCTCAAGTGAGCGTGGCAGAGGAAATCCCCACAGACTGAGCGGCAGCTAGCCTAGTGTGGCGGAGTATGGGCAGGTACTCTGTTAGCAGCGCTGAGTGTAGGGCCGACAGCCCCGGCCATTCAGCCTTATTTATAGCCAGATACCAGGAGGAGCTCAGCCAGGAGAGACTCATTGAGCGGGGCTCACGCCTCTCTCTGACCTATCACAGCAGATTTATCAAGACCCATTTGCCTCTTGGCGCCACCCTCTTTAGTAGTGATGATATATTTTTTTTTCCTTTTACCTCATCCTCCCTCCATGCTTTCCTTTGTGTGAGACCTGTCTATGGCAGTGTGTATTGATTTATTGATGATGTTTGTCATGTAGCTACAGCTATCTAAGTTGCCTTCTGTATTGCCATTCCCTTATTAGTCTATTTATCATCATTTGAAAGAATGAGCTGTGGCATTGCCTTGCGGGCCATTATGTGGAGTCAGGAAAGATGAAAAACATGATTCATGTAATACCATTTATTGTGTATTGCAGTTGTTTGCACCACTTAAAACTTGTAATGTAGACCCACTCAGTGGTCTCTTTTGTAGGGCTGGATGTTGTGACCAATAATCTCTTTCATGATAAACGGTTACATTTACCTTAATAGTAATTAGTTCTAATAAGTTAATGATTATTACAGTCTGAGTTTATAGATTGATAGAAGAGAAAGAGGCTTAGGGGGCAAAAGGATGGTGACCCAGAGGACTCACTTAAAGCTCATATGCAGCTTGATGGCACGACCACTTCTGTCCTTAGACATGAAGACAGAAATCAAATGTTTTGTTGATCTATATAGTACAATGTACTGAGCTGGAGGAACATGGGAGGGAGCACTCACACACACTCTCAAACACACTTGAGGCCATGCTTATCATGCACATACAAAATTCATAGCTTCCACATACACTTCCTTGTCTGACACAGGCCTAATGGATAAATTGAGTTTCCAGTTTGCTGGTCCGAAACTTCACCTCACCAGAGCAAAATATTGCTGTTGGTGTCTGGGTCTGTAATAGTGCCGTAAATTTAGCATGGCGCTGGAAGTTATGACAAATAATTTTACGAACCGTGGCACTGGGAGTTAGCTGTCCTGAGGCTCTCTGAGGCTATGTGCATTTTCGGATGAGAGGTGAAGCATGATGCCCATAGATATGTGGTTATAAATCAATACAGTCAGACGCTGCTCTTTAATCTCATAAGACCATTAGCAGATAAAGTGGCCCCTCAAGGAATAATGCAATTCTTTAAAAGCCCTCAGAGAGTAATGAGAGGGGTCTTGCACTCGGTGGCCATGCAGGATTAGAGATGTGCTTGAGTGCATATACAGTACGTGTCACTGCGGGCGTACGGGCTCTGCGCTTTTAGTTGACTGTGTGCGTATCTGTATACAGAGTAGGTTATGCTCCAGTTTACGTGGACGTCTGTTTGTGTGTACAATAGAGGCTGTCCCCAATTCTGCACGAGTGTGGGTGTGTGTATTTGGGTGTGTGTAAAGGGGGCCCCCTCTTTTTGGCAGGCAGATCAGTGCGTTGTGGTTTGCTACATGCCAATGAATATCTCTGCTGATGAACTCCTCACAAACACAGACACACTTACACACACACACACACACACACACACACACACACACACACACACACACACACACACACACACACACACA
>JBAJHX010000096.1:22196326-22252340 GCA_037176925.1 Amniataba percoides
TGTGTGTGTGTGTGTGTGTGCATGTTTGCACGTCATTGTTTGTTGACTGGAAGTGTAACCTTTCCCTGAGAATTGATGGAGAATACGCCCTCTGTCCCCTTCCCAGCCTGCTTATATCATCATTTACATATCTCAGTAATCCAATGTGGAGCCGAGGAGATGAGGAACTTTGAAAGGAAAGAGAGATACTGCCAGGGCTCGACTCGTGACTTAGCTACCTGCTGCCACCTTTTTCAGCTCCATTAATCATTCATATATATATATAATTGATCAGTATCAGATGAGTAAGTTGTTTTTCCATGAACTGTAATGAGCACTGAAAGGATTAGTCAATTAATTGGTTAGTCTATCAATTGTTTGTGTTATTAATCACACAGACATTCCCTGGTACAGAGCTGTTTTTCTGTGTTTTGTGTCATCATGAACTGAATGAATTTGAGTTCTGCGCTACTAAACAAAATAAGGACTTTGAATATTTTACCCCAGACCTTTTCACTGTGCTCTGATATTTTGAAGTCAGAATCAGTGATCCTGACTTTTTATTCCCCCTTTTCAAAAGCTAAAAAACAAAGATTTCATTTTTATCATTGTCATTAACGATACCAGGGAATCTATCAATGAAATGAGTAAAAATGATTTGTATTGAAATAAACTAAAGATTCAGGTTGGCAAGATGATCTTGTGAGGATCAGAGAGCATTTTTATCACTATGTCATCACATGAATCATGTTAATGCAACATTAAGTCCACTCAACATTTTCCTCCCTGCTCCTCCCAGTTTTAGAACCACAAGTCTAAGCAAAATGACCATAAACCAGGATTCAGATATGAATTCAGACATCTTCTGTCAGTTCTGAAGAAAAGTCCAAAGAAAGACAGACATAATTAAAACTGACATCTTCCTCACCACAAATCGGCATGTGCATGTGTGCCAGCAGAGGTGTTTTATACAATGCTCTTGTGCATTTTCACTTTCCTAACTGCTGATTCTTATTATTATGAAGTATAATGTTGTGTCTTTTTCTTTTTGGACAGAGTGGTTTACAGTGACGAGACAGGAAGATGGATGAGCTGCAGGATGTACAGCTGACTGAGATCAAGCCACTGCTGACCAATAAGGTGAGTTGCACAGAGGACAGGATGGTGACAAAGCTGTTCAGGTGACAGGCAAACAACTGAGCACCTCAGCTATATGTAGCACCACCCATACAAACTAAACGAGACGGGGTGCACATTTCAAGTGAACGAGCTCCCCATATGCCGCCGCCCCCCGGCAAATACATACGCTAATACACTAACCATGCGCACTCTGCAGTCCCATTCATCAAAGTGAATTATTCATATCATGCTTGACTGTTGAGAGGGAAAAGAAAAGAGGGGCGAGAGCAAGTCAAAAAGAGAAAAAGGGTTGTAGATGGAATGAGGCAAGAGAGAAGAGAAAGTGGGGGTATATTGTAAGGCACCCAGAGAGTCAGAAAAGACAGTCAAGCAAGAACGAAGTGAGATCAAAGGAGAAGCTGGAAGAAACTCATCTCTTCATTTCTACGAGCTTGAAAGATTCAAGCGAGTGAGCAACAGCAAAATGGAGGCAAGTATGGAGGAGAAAAAAAAAACCAATGGCAGATCAAAGCTCTTCCCATCCACTTCTGGTCTCCTCCTCCTCCCTGCTGCATCTTAACAGCTGATTAGCTGATTAGAAAGAGGGTTTGTCTGTGGATACACAGGAGAGTTTTGCAAACCCCCAGGCAACTGTCACTGACTGTCTGGAGGGTATAGTGCCTCTGAGGAGAAGTGCATAATGAAGCATCAGGTCTGAGAGTATTGCATCACTGTAGCTGTGGGTCTGAAGAATGAGCAGGAGCACACTTCTGATTGTCGGTCTGCATGACGCATGAGGTCGTCGTCTTGTGTAAGGTGACAGGGTGAGGAACATATATCATAAAAATCATCTGAGGGAAGGGTACTGGCACTGACCTCTCACTCCACCTAGTGGCCAGCTCATTAAAAAGACGAGGCAGGAGTCTTAAAAGCAGAGGAGTGTAATTGCAGGATAATGGTGATGATGGAGGATTCTCATTTTCCCTGCGCTCTGATGTAGAATGGATGAAAACCGGCTCTGATTTTCACACAGATATCACATTTATGAATGATTAAAGGGGTAATCTCGGTACCAGGAAGAACTGAGCACCGTCTGAAGCAGCAGAGTAACCATAACAACGGTACAGAACAACACGGCAGGTTTAGTGGTCTTAGAGGGTTATGTATGTCCATGATTACAGCTGTCTTCAAAGAGGAGCATGCATAAAAGAAAAAACAAGAAGAAAAGATTGTTAACTTGTTACTGAGAGCAGCACTTGATCACAGTTTCATTTAGGGGCGGCAGTAGCTCAGTCCATGGCGACTTGGCTTGGGGACCAGAGGGTCACTGGTTGAATACCCCCACGGACCAAACAAAGGTGGTTGGACTGGTAGCTGGGGAGTTGCCAGTTCACCTCCTGAGCACTGCAGAGGTGCCCTTGAGCACGCACCAAACCCCAGACCTGCTCGGGGCGTGCTTATGGTTATGCCAATTATTGGCAGTATAATCAGTCCATAACTTGTTTGGTCCTTAAAATGCCAAAAAATAGTGAAAATTCTGAAGTGTCTTGTTTTGTCCACAACCCAAAGATATCAAGTTTGCTTATGCAAAGGGAAATAATATTCATTTAAGAAGCTAAAATCAGAGAATTTGGGACATTTTTTCTTAAACAATTAAGGGTTTAATCATATATTAGAATAGTTGGTGATTAATTTAATAATAATCCTCATGGAACTGTGTATAGAATCACATTTTGCGGTTCACCTAAAACCAGGGCACTAGTAGGTTTTTCCTGCACCTCGATTGTGTCGCTATAATACTTCAGCATGTGAAAACTGCAATGGAGCAATTTGATAGTGTGGATTTTGTCTTGAAACACGTTTCTATCATGTTTACTGCTGCAAAGCTATTTCAGTAGTAGAAGAAGAAAGAGGGAGCTTTATAGCCACCATCTGCCTCTATACCCATAAGCACCCTACTGGTCTGGCCTACAACTGAATCCCACAAGAATCTTTTCTGTGTTACTGCCCACTTTTGCTTCACTGCCCATCTAATCTGCAGGTTTCTGCTGTCTGAATAAAGACAGAACATTGCAATACTCTCAGCAAAACACTGTACTATTATTTGTTTTATACGTGTAAAGAATTGTTGCATGTTATTATATTAAAAAACAAAACTTGTGTCACGTTTTATGTACCCAGGTGTCAATAGTGTTCATTTAAGATGCATTGATGAATGCAGTTTGTTTCCTAACATTTTTCAGTTAGATTAGATGATAGTCAGAATGTTCTCACAATTATGTATTTTAGTGTCACAATCTGTTGGACCAGTAGATCCATAAACAATTAGATGCACTACTGGCCATGATATGTCACACCCAATTTTTATCAAAGTAGACATCGCAGCAGCTTTAGTTTAAATCTGTAATGCATTTTGTTTTTGGCCAACTAGACATAGTTCTTTACATGGTTCCCATTGCCAACATGTGCCTCACTTCAACCAATCAGACATTATTGTCATTTGTAGCATAATGACCAAATGTTTTCATCTAATTCTGACCATTTCTTTTATTAACCACAAGCTGTTAAACCTTGTAAAGAGTTGAACATCAGCTGCGCTATAGTGCTGTCCATCAACAACAAATTAACCTTCATCAGACTGTTTGACAAGCAAAATGTCTATTATCGTTATCGTATATAGAAACATGGTATCTATGTGGCTATGGTATATATAAACTCTCATGTTATTTTTCTTGCAGAATGCACGCAACTTTCAAGATTTTGACTGCCAGGTGAGTGTTGCTCTCTGCTCTTACACAAAGTGCTGTTGTGCCATTATTTGGGGAGGTGCTGGGTTAGTGAAAGGCAGTTTTGGCATTGGGAAATCTCCCCATTCTCACACTTCTAATGCTGAACCCATTTGTTTGCTTCCCCTACAGCTTAACGTTGCCTCTTACAGCTATTATGCAGCTTCACCACACACCACATGGTATTGCAGGGATTTTTATGGATAAATCAATGAGGGTCATCCACTACACTTGCCATTGATTATTCAACATGAAAGCCTTTGAGTGCTTTTATCATATGCTGTTTATACCCTCCTTTATGAAAGCAAATCTGTCTCATCAGAATCTGAATTTTAAAAGCCTTTGAATTTTCAATACTGAATTTTTTAACACCGAAATTATGTATGTGAATTTATTGGCCACCAAATTCAAGGCACTGGATTTCATTTTCACAGTCTATTTTTCAATGTAAAACAAATTTAGAATAAAAAATTCAGGTTTAAAAGATTTGATGAATATATTCTTGTGTTCTCAAATTTGGTGGCTCAATTGCGTTGTCTGAAATTTGCAGTCTTAAAAAAAATAAAGTTGGTCGGTGTTAAAAAATTCAGTGTTGAAAATTCAAAAGCTTTAAAAATTCAGATTTTGATGAGACAGATTTGCTTCCATACCCCTATCCAAGTTTATCCTTTGTATCTGTGTGTCTACAAAAAGAAGGCAAAAGTTCAAAACAATCCAAGTTTGAATTTTGTTACTGAGAAAGAACAAGGACAGCGTTTGTACTGATATGAATTACAGTGGTGCTTTGACTTTGAGTTTAATTCATTCTGTAACTGAACTCGTATCTCAAATTACTTGTATGTCAAATCAATTTTCCCCACTGAAATAAATTGAAATGCCATTAATCCGTTCCAGACCCCCCAAAAAAACAATTTTTTGTTAAATGTTTTTAAATAACAAAAATGTACTTTATTTAGTACTTAATTATTTTTGATTTAGAACATTTCTTCCTTTTAATTAAATGCACGTCATCCGCTTCTTCTCAGCACTGTCCTTCGCACTCACTTTCTTCGGACCCATTGTTGGGAAAATTAAGTTTTACAAAATAACTGCAAGCACAAATAGGAGCACAACACTAATTTACCATTGCGAGCTAACTACTTAAAGTGAACGAGTGAGACACGGGATGCTGTGCGGATGTTGCAGCGTTCACTGCGCCAAATAGTGGTGGGAAATCTGACCCAAATTTTAGCTCGCAACTCAAAGCTAAATATCAGCCGAGAGGCGGCTCATATCTTGAAAAACTCGCAAGTTGGGACACCCGTCAAGTCAAGGTACCACTGTATAATACATGACATTGGGGGTCTATTTGTTGTAGTTACAAACAATGTGAGTCTGACCAGACACCTCTATCCTATGTCAACACAATTTCTTCTGTCAGTCTCAAACCCCACAGTAAAGGCAAAATACACTAAAAATCAACTTTAAAAAAATAATAGGAAGTGGAGTTTTTGGTTTCATACAGCTTTTGGTTTCCAGTGCTGTGAACAACACACTGGGTTCAAAACATACCGGTCAAGTGGTCGAGACCACCTTTCACAGCACTTTTATATCACTAAGCTGGTATTATGTAGCACCAAAGACAGTTTTTTTTTCTTTATTAAGGTGTTCATTTCAAGCCCATTTCAGGAGGAACAAATATTGCTGATATGTTCTTTTGTCTTTGTGTGATGGATGTAGGTGATCTTTATAGAGTGTTCATTCTCAGTAAATGTCAAGGTGAGATATACAGTACAGGTGCAGTGTTTTCAGACATCTTTTAACAGTTGTCTCAGCCATTTTCTCCCACAGAAAAATTGTGTTTCTGTGACTGCTTGTCTTTTCACAGTATGTGTTTCAGCTACATTCAGGTCTTTTTTTGTGATAATGTAAGAATAATTATCATTCAAGAAAAATAGAGCATTGGCCTTGAGCAGGCAGTGTTCCAGATCCCATTCTTTGATGGTTTCTTTGCATGGGGGATGGAATTGCCGGCCGCTCGGCCTTTGTGCTCTGCAATCAGCTTTCCCTTGCAAGGAGTCTCTTGCATGAGCAGTGACTTCCCACAGGCAAGATCTGTGCTGTGTTTCATGAGCATCATGTCTGCAAAGGGTTAAATCTTTCATCCCTCTCTCACTTTCTGCAGTCATGGCTGTTTCCAGCATCCCACTAGAGCTAAATATAGCTGCTGCAGGCAGGGGAGGAGAGTGAAGCATGTTAGCTGAGGCAAGCATGCTAACATGCTCCTCTCCATCCATCCCTGTCTGCGCTATCACTGATACATTCACATTCTTATCTCTGCAGTCACTCAGGTGCTCAGATATTCTATGTGTTTCTTATTTCCTTCCCTCTGGTTGTGAGTTGTAGTTGTACATTAAAGAAAGAACTGTTCCAGGACTGGTCTGAGTGTTACTGCAGCAGACTTAAGTGTATTTGACCTTATTTCCACAGCAGCCATTTTGACCTCACAGTCATGTTCAGGAGTCTGAAGAAATTATTTAGAAAAATCCTTCAATCGACAATTTGGGGAATGCTGTTTGGACGTTTTCCCCATAAAACGTTCACCACCAAAGTGGAGAGTTGAAAGATATGATCGAAGACATTTTAAAATGTCACAGCAGAAGAAGCAAGGGAGTAACTAATACAGTTAATGATGCCTGAATTACACTTCTTAGCTGCTTCACTTTGAGGGTCCTGGTATTGGTATGCGTGCTCATTATGAAATTGTCACAGCTTACTTGGACAAATGAAGAGAACAGAGCAATGGTTAACATGTGCTTTTCCTAAAATTCCAAAATGACTACTTTGCTTTAAAAAAAAAAGAAATTACTAAAAATACTGCTGACATTAAAATGTGAACAGGCATTCCTTACAAATCAACAAATGGAGCACTATTACTATTTCAGTCTTGTGTATTTTTGTGTGTGGAATTATAGCCTGTTTCCTGTTGTTGAAATTATTTAAAATAATCATAGCACAGTCACACAGTTTTAGTAATACAAGAACAGCTGGAGCCAACATATAGTACAAGGCATAAGCAGCAGGCTTCCCGGGAATACACTCTGTGTGGGGGAGGGGTCCTCACCACTGCGCCATCACTCTGAACCGCCGATGTGACATTCCAGCAGCTGGAGGACAAATCCAGCTGCTCTCCACTTGAATTCCTCGCTACTAAAGCTCCTACCACAGGCAGTCCACCAGTACTGCAACCATCACATAAAAAGCCCCATGCACCTGCAGGAGGAGAGCAGCATTGATGGTGCTGGTAGTGAGGTGGGCTCAGAGAGGAGAAGAAAGTGGGTGTGGTGCTGCAGTCATATGTCCCTTAAGATGTCCTGCTTACGCCATTGAGAGGCAAGGAGAGGGAGGAAGGTGTGAGTCAGCCTCCCTCGCCCGCGTGACCTGCTGTGTTTTAAAGTGCGTACTTAAGAACACAGAGTTACTTCTTGAATGTTGAAAATGGCTGACTGTACACTTTAAAAATAGAACATCTAAGGGCTTGGTGGTGTTTGCTGTAGATAGTAAAAGGTTGAGATGGTATCCATGGAACCTCATTTCTTAGTTTATTCTTTCAAACCATTCAGCCATTTTTAGACTGTTGTTCATTTTACCATTGACAGTTATTGCACACAGTCTATTACAACCCTCATTAAGTTTCACATTTCATTGTTACATCCAGTTTTGTTATCAATGTTTTAAATTCTTATTCCATTGTATCATAACATACTCCAGGGAAATCTACTTCAGACAAATTGGTGTTTTTCATATTTCTTTGGCTTTTCACAGCCTCACTGTCTCATTAAGCCCAGCAGAGGGCACCACAAACCAGTTCATTGTGAAGCTGGAGGGCTGTGTTTTGTGTGATGTGCTTCTCTTGTTCCTGATTCACTGTTGTTAAAGTCCTAAAGGCAATTGGCCTTAGACATTCGATGAATGTGGACTATTGCACAGGTTTTGCATAGTCACCATCTTAAGAGAGGATCTAACTGACTGTCCCATGTGATGTGTTGTGTCATGTCATATGGTGGACAGATTGATACAAGTGCTCATAGGATTGTGCATTTTTAATATGTGTGGACATGTGAAAATTGCACTTTGCCAGTGTCTGGCAGTGTTGATGAAGAGCACTTCATTGATGCTCTGCAGACCAGAGTGTCACTGTGCGCCTTTACTCACTCTGCAGAGTCCTGCTGAGACATGCGCTGACTGTGCACCTGCACTTTCGAGGAAAAGGATGTTTATGTGTCTGTTACGCACGTCAACGTTACATGGGCTGATGTAACATATGACATGTCATATATGATTCAACATCACTTTGACTGCACATTTAGTCATGTTCTTACCACAATCTGGTTCAAATGATGGGAAATGGAAATAGACAGATATGTAATTTTCTGCTGAGGAAAAAATCTCTATGGAAATAAAATGTGCTACTCTCTTATGCTATCATACTGTACAGGTTATATGTTTAGTTTTAATATCTTTAAGCTAACTTATAACTTTGCATATAAGTGTTTGCATAACAAGTGTTTGTGTCTTCCCATTACATACGACATGTGTGTCAGTGGCACCCTCTGTGGGTTACAACAGGACGGATTTTGAGGAGAAACGGCAGTTTACAACCATACATGCTGCAATATTGACCAACCAATGAAGTTTCCCTTTGCCTTTGTATTCCCACCCACCCCATAATATGTGCCTGTGTGCCATTGGCTGCTCAGAGGAGCCTGTCTCAGACAAAGGCGGTACACCCTGCACTGCTAACAGTTGTGCAGATGACAGAGGAGAGTAGAAAAGGAGAAATCAATTAACTACGTGGATCAAATGACTCAGATTCAGAGGAAATGGATCCTCTCATGTTTGGTTGTAATGTGGAATAAAGATAGTAGCTCATTGTGGGTTTATTTGCTGATAAGCCTGGCACACAATGAGGGTAATCTTTTAAATGTTAGTACTGCAATGAATACTGGGGCTATGCAAGAAAATGTACATGATACAGCAGTGTTACAATATGATTCAACAGAGACTGCTGCATTTTACACTAGTCCTGCTGAGTGACTCACTATTTTGACTACAAGTCATTAATGGGTCTGATGATGGCTAAATACGTAGAAATATTTTTTCTATTTGGACTCAGATGTCATTTGCATCCTTCTCCCTCAGCAAGGTGACGCTAAAGTGCATCTGGAGACAATTGTTGGGGAAACTCAGTGACAAGCAGCCATTTTGCTGATGTAGAACACAGTCCAGGGTGAGCTGTCAAAGTCAGCCTCCTCTCCTCTCCCCTCTCCCTCTCTCCACTATCAGTATCACAGTGTGACGTCAGCAGCCTGCCTGTTTTCCAGGACTGCCTCTGCATTCTTTGCATCCATCACCCCTCTTCCATGCACCCATTCCTTCTCTTCCTCCCACTCTCCCTCTCCTCTCCTCTGTTCTTCTCAAAGCCACACCCTCTCCCTCTACCCACCTGACCCACCATAGTCCAATTAGACGCACCGGTGGCTGGATGCATGGACGCACTGTGACTACCAAGCACAAACTGCAGTCTCACTCTCCTCCCCCTCTGTCTCTTTCCCTGCTCTCTTTCCCACCTCTTGTCTCCGTCTCTCTGTCTCCTTGTCTCTCTCTCTCTCTCTCTCTCTCTCTCTCGTTCTCTCTCTGCATCTTATCCACCCCCTCCGTCTGCTTTCATTCAGATTATTTACCCATCTCCTCCTCACTCCCTCTGCTGTGTGTCTCTCTCCTCCCTCTCCTCCTCTCTTCCCTGTCGCTGCTGCTTTAGCTGCCTCACCCTACATCCCTCCCTTCCTACCAACGCTCCCTCCCTCCTCCTCCTTCCTTCTTTTGGAGATCTTCACTCACACATAGCATAACACACTCCTCTCCTGCGTGGGAAAAACATGTCAGCTATTCTGGACCTGGACCAGATTGCATGCTCTGGGAATGGAGTGGTGAGTGACAAATGCGTCTTGCCTGCCTTGACACACCTGGCTGGGTCCTTGCAGCACTGTGCTCTGGTTCAGATTGGGAGGGTAGGGGTGTTGCTGTGTGGTGTCCCCAAAGACAGGGGGACGGCAGCTGACTCTGGGAATGGAAAAGCTGGTGGGGCTCTTTCCTGGCTCACATGACACCACCTTCAGAGGACGGATTAGACTTAGGCTTTTTCTCTCCGGGCAGCTGCTAGTGTGGGGTGAACATTTGTTCAGTGAGTGTGTGCGTGCGTGCCGCCTACAGGTCACCATTGCCTGTCCGTGTTGTCTGCACAGCCTAAATATGCTCAGGGTACAGTGGTGCATTTTAATGTGATGATATAAAAGATGCATGTGTGAAGTGCTTGAGTGTCTCTTATGTGTACGTGCCTGCCAGCATGTGTGTATGCATCAATAGTGGGATTGGTTATGTGTGTGTTTCAGGATGCACATTTCTTTGTATTTCAGTCTTTAACCATAACTGCAGAGATGCGTGTCTTTCCTAGTGAGCGGTGCACAGCCATGGATGGTGCATAGTGCCAGCATTGTGTTGCTTATTCTGTTACCCCTGAAAACAGGCGGGGAGGTCATTCACCCATCCCCACACTCACTGTGACAACAACACACCAAAACCTCTTTAGCTGCTCCTTCACTCCCCTGCAGAGACCTTGAGTTTGCTACCCACTGCTGCGATGACACACACACACCATATGTGTACTGCAGGTGGAGAGAGCTGTGTTTGTGTCAGAAGAGAGCAGGGTAGCATGTACTGGTAGAATAGGGGGGCAACATCTCACAGGAGAACATGCCTAAAAGACATGGATGTGTGTGACTATGCATATGTTCTTGTGTGTACACTGAAGTCATTTTCAGACTGAGGCTGCTCTGTTTCTGCCCTGTAATGCTGCTCTCAGAGATGATTGATGACATTCCTGGTAGGGCGGGGAAAATGGGGAGGAAGGATTGAAAGACAGAGATTGCGGGAAGAGGAGCAGCATGACATACTGCTCTCCTTTTGCGCGCCATCCCACCTCCCTCACCCTCCTTCCTAGTGTGACCAAAACCCAACTTCCCTGTTTGCCCCGGGCAATCTCCCAAAGCCCCTCTCGTCAAAGCACAAACCACTACTCAGTATTCCTGTCTCACCTACAACACCCCCCAAGCATCCACACATACTCGTTGTCCAGCTAGTCATTACTAAGAATAAAAGGGATTGCTGTCATTGCAGTGCTCTCCCTCTTTTCCCCTTTAGCTATCAAGAACAGCAGCCACACCCCATGCCTATTTTCTTATGATGCTGCTGTGTGCAGATATATATTCATACATATGTGTGCTAACAGAAATAGTGAGAGACAGAGCTCTAAGATCAATGCGTCTTTTAAACCATGTCAAGAGCAAAGTGAACATGAATAAATAGAAAGTCTCCTCCTCCTTTCCACTGTCCTTCTCCATAATTCTCCACACTTGTCTGTGCCATGGCTGGAGAGCCATGATAAATTTAAGTGCTGCACCCCTTCTCTTTTAAGGCGCACCCTCTGTTAGTCATACAGGTCTCCCTCTATCTTCTCTCTCTCTTTCCTCCTGTCTCTGTCACTCTGTCCCTGCTTGCTTTCATGCTCTATTTCCTCCCATCCACTTCCAGACTCTCCCTGTGTCCTGTTCTCTCTGTCCTCCTGCACATTCTCTATTTCTCACCTTTTCTATTTTCCAATCACTGGTGCGGCACACACTCATGCTTTTCCTGGCACATGTACAGCACACACACATGACAGAATGCAGGAATTTGAGCAAGTGTGTTTGCCTTGTTTCTTAGAGCAAAGCCTCTCTTTCTACATAGAGTGTCCTTGACTCCGTCCTTGTCTTAAAATGAAAATTCTGCAGCAGCACAGCTATGGAGAGTTTCTTCTCTGTCTCTAACAGGTTGGTCTGCCCCACACCCCAACCAGACCGAGGTTGCAGAATCATTCCATTATCTGTGAAAAGGCCTCCAAAGAGCATAAGGCTTCCTGTTAGCAGTACAATTTGTTCAAGGTTTACTCAGCTCAGGAAGAGATATTATATTTAGCATAGTTATATTGTAGCTCATAGCCACTGAGCATTGCTGTGTCATTTTCATGTTTTGTGTGACAGGCTAATCTCAGTACCAACACCCACGCATATGAAGATATGTGATTCCATTGCTGATAGGATGAGTAGTTTCCCTCATGTGTCGCTGTGCAAATTGCTGCAGTCTTGTCCTTGAGAATTAACCTCTGTGTCCTCTGAAGCAATTGTGACACATATCCATCAGCCAAATGCCTGCAGTGAGAAGCCAGGAGGGGCAACAGCAGCATGTACCGTCAGAGTGTCTGTCAACCCTAACCTGTGTCTCGTCCGCTCAGGCTCGCTCTCTTTATTATTGATGACCACTGGGCCTTGAGAGCAGGACTGGGCGCTGCCTCCTGCTCCTCTGTGCAGTATACGCGCACACATAGCTATGTCATGCACATACTTAAATGTAGCACCAAGTCGTGCTGACCTTGGGAAGTGTGCATGTGCGATGAAAATTATGTAGTGATGTTTGTGAGGAAAGTCTGGAGACTGGTTTTGTCACTTCCTGTATATATTAACACTTTCCATTATGTTACTTCCTACACTTTGTGCTAAATATCCATAAGAACCTCTGATTGTTTTTGCTGTGTCACCCCCTTTCCCATATATCTTAGGTGGCAGCTAAAATGAACTTTAAGCCAATATTATGGTAGACACGTGAAGTAGTAACATGGGGCTTCCTCATGTTCAGTAGAGAAGAACATACAAAAGACAGCACTGGAGAGAATGAAGGTGGTGTGAGAGCTTTGAATTTTAATGACTCCGTCTGCAAAGACATTCATTTTTGCAGAGTCATATGGGTGAAAGTGATGCGAGTTTCAGATGGAGCCCATTCAATACTTTGTTTGCCTGTGAGTCCAGGGGATGTGCGATGAAGAAGAGCTGCATGCTTTGCATCCTTAATCTGAGATTTGAAATGTGTTGAGTTGGCCATCAGGTGTTTGTTTTCTTTTCACTCCACCTTTTCTTACTTTCTTTACTATCATAGTAGTTGGTAATACTTAATAGCCACAGGTTTATGTGTGGTTAACCTCTTGCTTTGTCTTTGGTTGAGATAATGTTCATGTAAAAAGCAAAAGCCCACACAAGATATAATTCTAATATAAATTAATTAATTAATATCCCGTTGCAGAAAGCCTAAAGCTTGAGCTTTATCATGGAATGTTTTGTGTCTAAAACAGCATTTTTGAATTTTTCCAGCTAATAAATTGTGTAGTCACAATCTGATGTACTGTAGTATATGCCTCCATGTTATGGTACTCCCTTGATGTCCAGAAATAATTTAAAACAGTTGAAAGACTCATACCATTGCATTGCATTACCATACCACTGATAATATTCTGTCATTACAACAAATAAGGAGTTTATTTTGATATCTAGTATGTAGCTTCCCCTTTGTACTCCTTGGTTTTACAAGCTGAAAGAAATAAACTACATTGGCAGGGTTCATTGTAATGAAGCACAATGTCACCCAAATGTAACAGTTTGGCTCCTCTAACATTTGTCGTGCCACAGAAAGGCTACAAATGTCACATTAAAGTAGTGGTATATTAAATTCTATGTGCGAGCCCTTTCTCTGTACATATATTATACATTGTTCCATAAATCTTTCTTCTCTTCTCTGTGGCTTCAGGAGCATGACATTGAGACTCCCCATGGCATGCTCCATGTGACGATGAGAGGCGTTCCCAAGGGCAACAGACCGGTCATCCTCACCTATCACGACATCGGCCTCAACCGTGAGTCAGCCAAATATAGACTCATCAATACACCGTGTCCCTGGTGTGATGAAACACTTTTTTATTTTCATAGCCTCTGCACCCAAAAGTCACACTCAGGTCCTCGACAGAGTTTAAACCCCTGAACTGTCCTGTGTTTGCACCTTTCTAGACAAGTCATGCTTCAACACCCTGTTCAACTATGAGGACATGCAGGAGATCACGCAGCACTTTGCAGTGGTTCACGTGGACGCGCCTGGCCAGCAGGAAGGTGCACCTCCCTTCCCCAGCGGGTTGGTGTCAGACTACTTTTACATTCACTCATGAATGGAATTTTTTTTTTTTTTTTTTCAGCGCTGATGATGGAGCCACAATCAATTTATTTAGTCTGAATGTAAAGCAAGCTGGTAGTTCATTTGCTAATGGAAGCATATTCATTGTACCATCCATTTGTCGAAACGTTTTTGAGAATCTAAATTTATGACCAACTGAGTTTTCTCTGATTAGTTCAATCATAAGGAAATGGTTCTGTACTTACTACCTGCATTTGTTTTATCTGTTCCCAGTTATCGCTACCCTACCATGGACGAGCTGGCTGAGATGCTGCCCTCCGTTATGACTCAGCTCAAGTGGGTCGATTGCTGATCAATAATAATGTGCATAAATTGACCATTTATCTCCAGTCCCACAGTAACCAGTGCTGTCTCTGCAGGGTTAACAGTGTGATCGGCATCGGTGTGGGAGCTGGAGCTTACATCCTCACCCGCTTTGCAGTGAGTCCTCATCAGGACCAGTGTTCACACTTACAGCCCTTGTATTTTCCTAATCTCATTCCCTGTCCCTGTCTTTTTTGTCTTTTGCTGTGTCTCGCCTGCAATAATTGAAGGTTTTCAGGCCACAGAGCGTGTTACACTGAACAGTGAAGCCTCCCATCAAGCCCACACAGGGCAGCAGGTCTCTCCACAGTCTGCTGCATATGCTGCCATTCCTCAGATGATGAATCACCTTGGTGATTCTCTCCTTTTTTAGCTGCTTTCATTTTGTTTCCAAAAGCAATGCAGTGGAGCTAAAAGTCCCGATCTGTGTACAATAGAGCAGAAAAAGCCAGAAATGACAGAGAGGAGCAAGGGAGCACTGAAAGATGAATAAGAGAAGATGGTGGTCAGGGGTAAAAAGAGAATGTGTGAGGATTAGGAATCGTACCACCAGGGTTTCTGCAGAGCATCTGCTCTTGTTTAGAGCTAATGAAGAAAATAGATTTTGAAATGCATTTGTTTTAACTGGCTTGGAACAAAATGTGTTTACCCCTGATAGATTTATAGCAGCTGTTGCTGCATTGCATTTGCATTGTGTTGAAAGTAGCTTCCGCAGTGTTCCCTCTGCATCAGGCGAGATGGATGTTAGATTTCCCCAGACATCCTCTGTCTGTCTTCAGGCAATTCCAAGACCACACCCCTTCATTTAAAAGCCCAGGATTCTATCTTCATTGTTTCATGTCTTCTTTTACACAAACAGACGTGATTCACTTCGCATCATATTAGACAACACTGCAGTGGCTTTTTCCAGGGGAAAAATTAACAAACTTCAGTGTGAAGGTGTAGTTATGCATAAGCGTATTTACTTCAATAATTACTTCAATAAATTATGCTATCAGAACTTCGCCACACAGTAGCTCTGCACAAAAATGAAAATTGAGAATTGCAAGCACACCACCCCACAGCATGCATTATGCAAGACAACACCCATATAGGTCTATCATTTTGTCAAAAAGGTACACTTGTTCACACTGACATACGTCCTTCCCTTCCCAGCTGAACAACCCCACCCTGGTGGAGGGGCTGGTTCTCATCAATGTTGACCCGTGTGCTGAAGGCTGGATCGACTGGGCAGCTTCAAAGGTTAGTATATCCACCATAAATTTGGAAAGTCCTCTGCACATCCTGCAACTTAACAATATTATTTAATAATTCACCAGCTTTTTCAGTTCCGTTTCCAGCCTTTTAGATTATTAATGAATGAGTTCAACCACTCTCCTTAATGCTTTCTCCTGTAGCCATATTATTTTAAGCTCACTGTTTGATATAATCTTTTTGTCACATATTAT
The DNA here is from genome assembly GCA_037176925.1 of Amniataba percoides. Classification (NCBI taxonomy): domain Eukaryota; kingdom Metazoa; phylum Chordata; class Actinopteri; order Centrarchiformes; family Terapontidae; genus Amniataba; species Amniataba percoides. Next base: position 22,212,111 of record JBAJHX010000096.1, read on the forward strand.
TCTAGTCTTTTCTGTAAAAAATAAGAACTAAATAAGATTACCAGTCATAGGAGCATGGATCCTGATACCAAGCTACCAAGTTACCAAGTTAAGCAACAGAACTGCCTGTCCTGAATCCAGCAGGCAAGGTTGCCTTTATAATGTCATGCATCAGAACTACTCTGTCACCAGGGCACCACATCCTTCACGATTTCCAAAACTTAGTACATACACTAAATGTAGACACAGCCATAGTTGTTTAGCCATACCCCTAATCGTAAGAGTCCTGACTAAATGTAAATTTAAAAAAAAGTCTCCCTTTGTCTTTGTACTAACTGGGCCTGTCTCTTCATCTCATGTACAGCTATCTGGATGGACCAGTAATTTGGTGGATATCGTCATGGCTCACCACTTCAGCACTGTGAGTTCCTCTATTAGTCACTCTGTGTCTTTTCTTATCATTGTTGTCCTTTTTCATTGACAGTCTGAAACAGTAACTCAACCTGGAGAGACTTTCCTTGATTTCCCTTGATACCTAGACCTCATTCTTCTCTTGTAACGGACATTTACTAATTAATCTATTTCAGTCCTCCTCGGTACATAGACTGGGTGCATCGTGATGTGTAGATTACAGTTTAATAACTGAAAGAGATTTAGCATAGAAAACTATATATACAAGTCCCACAATTGTCTGGATGAGAAGTGCAAATTTAAACGTCTCCATATACATTTAATACAATGAATGTCACTATTGCTAGCAAAATAGTAAGCATTCATATTTGGCTTTCTTTTAACTAAACTCTGTTCACCAGGATGAGCTGACAGAGAACCAGGAGCTGATCCAGACCTACCGTCTCCACATCGCCCAGGACATCAACCAAGACAACCTGGCCCTCTTTTGTGGCTCTTACCAATAGTAAGATGCCACACATTAGTATATTCTGTACATAAAAAATGTTTTTAAAAGCACCTTCTAGTATTTCTTCTCATTTTGCTGTCTTGCTTATATACATGTAGAAGAATGACACAATGCACCAAACAACACAAAGTTCATGGGTATAACATTAAATCTCAAGGCGTACAGAAAGTCACTTAACATTTCGTCCTATCACACAACTCTACTAACTAATCATGATTTGTCTCCCTCCACCAGCCGTCGGGACCTGGAAATCGAGAGGCCAGTCATTGGTCTGAATGAGGACACTGTCAACACACTGACGTAGGTTTTTAGACTGAGGAAAGAAAAATAAACATTAGTCTCCAAGTGCACGGTTTTGAAAATAATGACAGCTTATCCGTTTCCCCATCCAGGTGCCCTGCATTGCTGGTGGTTGGAGACACATCACCTGCTGTGGAGGCTGTGGTGAGTTACATGCTATCATCTCAGTAATCGGAGAATCCTTTGTAAGCATTTGCAATTATTTTGAGCTCAAGGATAACCTTATTGATGTTTCAGGTGGAGTGTAATTCCAGGTTAAATCCAACCAAGACCACACTGCTAAAGGTGAACATTTTTGTAATACATTTTTTAATGAATAATTTGAAAATTGAAAAAACATTTTTGGACAAACTCATGCACTGATGAGGCTGATCATTTTCTCTCAGATGGCTGACTGCGGAGGCTTGCCCCAAGTTGTGCAGGTGATTTTTTTGTTTTTTCTTTTCCATCACACAATCATGTTATCTAGCATTTTCTGCTTCCTCCTCCTACTTCTTCTTCTTCTTTCTAACTAATATCCTTTTATCTTTTCACAGCCAGGGAAACTTGCCGAGGCCTTCAAGTACTTTGTTCAGGGAATGGGCTACAGTAAGTTAAAATGCTCACAACATTGTAACAACATCTAAATATAACATGACACTGGGTCAGGCTAGCCGACTCTACATTGAGTGTCCAAGAAATGTTTACAGGCTCACAGTTTTGGGCTGACGTCTTTGTGGTCAAGGTTTGCCTGTGCTCTTCACTCAGTTTCCTGTTGACGTGAGTGCAAAGACAAAAGTTAGTGAAAAGAAGATTGTTTTCGCTGCACTCTCCTCTGAGCTGTTGCTAAACACCCCTCCTGTTGGGGTTTGGACTGCGGCCAGCAGTGCATGAAGAGACACAGCTTTTTTTGCCAGCCTGGTCGCAGCTTGAGCGTGGATGCTAACGCCATTTCCTCTCTGCTCTTTGCAGTGTGTGGCCCCCACAACCCTCAGTAGGTGAGGTGTAAGTGCTTCAAGCATGCTTCTAGTATAGCATTGCTTCTAGCAATGACAGTGGCACTTGAGATGTGCTGAACAGAAATTCACTTCCTGTTCAGTTTGAAGTGGGCGTCAAAAAATACCTTTTTGTTTTGTTTTTTGGGGAGCTTTTTTTGCCTGGTGTGATTTTTCTTTTCTATCCAGAACTGTTTAAAGATGCAGTCTCTTTCTAGAGAGACTTGAAGCGCATACTTAAACAGGCCCTCAGACTTTTACAGCCATTCATCTTCAAAGAAAAACAACAAATACATTTCTGTCAGACCATACTGACTTGCAGTGCATCAACCAGACTCTGCTCCATGGATGATGAAGTTTGTTCTGGCCATTCGGATGACGCCTGTCTGTGTGTCTTCTTTATCTGTTATGCTAATTATCTTTTGCTCTCTGCCTCTCTCCAGTATTTTAACATGGGAGGCACCCTCGAGTGTAGCTAGTATGTCAGCGCTTCAATGTTGCTTTAAAGGCCACCAAGCCCCTGTCGAGTAAATGCCACTGCAGGATTAGAACAGATTAAAAGGAGTGTTTTCACGCAGAGAAACTGGAAAATAAATCTTAACACCTCAGCATGTTTCTGAAAGCTGCTTTTCACTCATTAACACATTGCCATAGTGTGAAACACAAAAGAGGACTGGCCAAAAAGTACAGGAAATAAAGACTGTAGTCTGCAAACATCCTTTGATTTCTTACTTGTTGTTTATGGCAAACAGCTTTTCGTCTTCAGCAGCCACCAAGCAGAGCCTCAGTTTGAATCAGACATACACTGAGTTGGGATGAAGCAACATATAAGAGCTGCCTTTTCAACATTTCTGCCTTTCTCCTTCTTTCTTTCCCTCTTTAATCATTGCTTACAGTTCCCTACGTTCTTCTCAGTCACCTGAGCAACGAATCAGGTACCGGGTTCTTGAACGGCTGCCAGACTAGAGGGATTTGAGGCCAATGGCTTCTTAGCACTCCACGGTGGATGAATGTCAATGTATGCAGAAATTCCACAGAGAGCACTGTCTCATTTTTGGTGCAGCTCGGTGTGGTGGATGCCGTCAGTATTATACGTAGCGAGGTCACTCTGCATACTTTGACAAAAATTCATCTCCCTTCGGGAGTCTAGTTTGTCCTTTTAGCATGATCCTGTCCTCAGTATCTTGTTTAGTTGCATGACCTGCTGTTGTTGCTTCCTGTCAGTTTATTTGGATTGCAAATTCTGTATTCTTTTTTTTCTTACAACAGTGGGCACACATGCAATCATTTTCTGTTCCAAATTTAATTTGATTTGTCTCCATGTTGTCGCCAAACATGAGAATTGTTTGCATGTTGAGCACTTTCATTGTCGTTGCATTCCTACACTGCACTCAGTCTCTGTGCTGTGTGAGTGGAATATTAATGGGTGTCTGTCTTTTTCAGTGCCGTCAGCAGGAATGGCTCGTCTGGCACGCTCGCGCACCACTTCCTCTTCCAGCATCACCTCCATGGACAGCAGTCGCAGCCGCAACAACCTCAACAGCCTGCTGGAGGGCAGCGCCACCGGGGCCCTGGACAACCATGCTGGACCTCAGACCATGGAGGTCTCCTGCTAAACCCCACTCCAACCCCTGCACACCCTGGTAGTAACTTATGTGCCCCACCTTTCTTTCTCTCTGACCCTCTATCTATCTCTCAATTTCTCTCTCTCTCTCTCATCCCGCTCCTACGCAACTCAGTGCCCGGAGGATCTGTAATAAACTATGTGATTAGAAAAAAGGATGTAATAAATATATTAACAGATGCATATTATGAATTATAATATTGAATACACTGTTAAATTCACATTCCTATCAGAAACCATACCTATATGTGTTGAATATGTGTTGAATATTCAAATTGTCAAACCATCTGATTGACTCAGCTGTCTCACCCACCCACCCCCTGTATTTATTTTTTTCACATTGTCTTTGTTTTAAATGTCCTCACATGATCTGTAAAAATCTGCCAAGTGTTCAAAATAATAAGTAGATTATGTTTTCTTTGCACATTACAACACTGACTATTTTAGCTGTCCCCCTCTGTCGTGAACTCTAAACCTGTGGGCTACATTGATTGTGAGTCACTGCATCTTTGTGTTTTAATCTCAGACTTGCTGCAATGTAATGCTCTGTTGGCCTCAAAGTATAGAGGGATCTCTAAACCTATTGTAGCTGCAGAAATAAAGATAAAGTGATGTGGATTATTCAAGTCAAAGCTTTTGAACATGTTGGAAAGACACCTATTGTTTAAGAAAAGTCACATACCAGTGTGTCAACTGTGTCACTTCACATGCATTCATTTATTTTTACATTCTTTTTGTAACTGAACTCATCTTTTTCTTTCCTCTTTCTGTTAATGTTTTTGTTCAGTCGATGATGTTTTAATGACTTTTAACAAGTGGGTTCTGATGTGACAAGTATGAGTCCCTTCACTGAGGGGCCCAGTGGTGCTTCTCACTGTCTGCTGATTCAACTCATTTATATAACTACTGAATAAAGCTATAACATGACAACAAGACTGCTGCTTTAATTTCTCCATACATTAATGACAACTCTACCTGTCAAGTGATCATAAAGAGCAAGTGCAGTGAATTTTTTTTTAATTGAAAGAGAAAGTAAAATACTGTACATTTCAGTGCTGTGACTTTCTGTACTTTTCCACCTCAGTTAGTGGAAAAGTGCAAACACTGTGGTGAGTTAGTTTCCAACCACACTTGTCTTGGTCTTACTTCCTTGCAGGGTGACAACTTGATGTAGTCTATATTTAGCACACTTTTGAAAAAAAAAAACAACAATGATCAGCTGCAGCATAAATTAGATAACAGACTGACCTCAAATGAAGAAAAAAGACATTCGCTTCACCTGCTAAGGCTTCTCTTAGCATGCTGGCACTGTGCAGCACTACAATTTTCCGCAGCTGATGGAAAAGATGATAAGAAATTAACCTCACAGGGGCTTACAAAATAAGATCTGTAGAACATTCAAGAACTGTGCAACAAATAGTGTATGTCCAATGTTTGTGGATATTTGTGATGATTAGATTGCTGATCTCTAAACTATTTAAGATGACACTCCTGTATTTATCATTTTACCATATAAACATTTACAAATAGGAAATGTGCCAACTTTAGAAAACCGTGTGAGAAAGATATCCTACAACAGTATGTACTGATCACATTTTGATAAAAAGTGTTCTTTCCATCCTTGCTGACATATCATTCTTGGTGATTACAACAGTAATAATGTTCTGGTAAAGGTTCTTCTGTTGTTTCCATCCATGGCTGAGTTCTTCTTTCACTCCTACAGAAGCTCACAGTCACATCTGATTAAAGACTGCAACAAGAAGTGATCTAACATTTTTGTGGCCTCATCGAGGTCTTATTAGTGCCTCTCAGCAGAGACTTAAACCAGTGATTGAGATTCATCTCTGCCATCTCTTAAGTGCATGTGTGAATATGTGTGAGAAACAGGGCTGCACAGTTGCTGCACAGATGAATAAATGATTAATTTGAAAAGTCCTTTTTTTTTTCTTTGACCTTTTTATACTCAAATGATTTACATGAACAAACGACCTTACTGACAGTCACATCACTCCACTACTGCTCTGTTTGATTGACTATGCAGTGTCAGCACGATGGATGAGGTTAAAAGTCAGGGCAGGAGTAGGCTGGCAGGGGAACCTTTATAATGTTTCTGCAGAGGTTTCTTATCTGATGCTCACACTGATGGCATAATTTTAACATAACTGATGGGAATGTAATGAGAGCAATGAGCTGACAAGGAAAATGTAGTCACCAGTCATAAACTGCAAAATCTAAAATCAGATAAATTCAGTTTTGTCCAGTGTAAGCCTAATTTACACAAACAGACTGTGTGAAATGATGTCACTGCTTCAACCTACCACATTGCACCACAAGGTGCATGTACATGCAAATAGAAATACTGCTTACGTAGACATACAGTTCATTCCATAAACAAGTGATGCACTGTCTGCCCCACTTGAAAACATTCTGCATCAGAGAGATCAGTGCAAGCTGTTCTGTGTGAGGACGTCAAGGCCTTGAACGTCACAGGAAGCTTCAGCAGGGTGACACACATAAAGGCCATGCAGGAAGTCGCATCTCTTCAGTCAGCCCCCACCATAAACAGCTGCAAAAACAGAGTGATCTTCATGGGAACAGAGCAGAGGACAGAACACTAGTCATTCTGATTGATCTGCAAGCCTGAGTGGGAATCTGAGCTAAGACACAGACAACAAGCATCCATATGTATGTGTGTGTGCTGAAGGCAGACAAGCATTTCTCATCAGGAAGATTTGGAGTTTACCAGTTGATCGAAGACGGATCTCAGTCTCCGCATGTGCAGAACATAGTTTCTAGTCTTCAATACAGCATTTAAACGAGGTGAGTATGTTACTTGCTTTGATTATGTTTTTTCCTTTGACAAGTTTTATCTTTTTCGCAGCTTGACCTTTACCACTGGACATTAATAAACTTAATGCTACTAGTATCATATGAAATTACTTTCACTCAGCAGTCGTCATGCACTGCAGATGAATGAAGAAATCAGTTATTTGAAATATTTTTATTAACTTGCAGTAGCCAGTGCAAATACGTGGTGTGCATCACAAGAATAAAAATATCATCTTTCCATTGTTTTAACAATGCATCCATTACTCACATGTGTATGAAACCTTCTTGCTAACATATTATGTGGAAATTTAACACAGGATATCAATGGCTCTTGTTGTGGTTAAGCGTTTTCCTGTACCATCTATCCTTTGTTGCCAGGTTACAAAATAGTGTGAGGGACCTGTAAGCTGCTACACATAATTTGATAATTAGGGAGATAATTTAATTATGAATGTGAAGGTTGCGTTTGAGGCTTTTGAGAACAGAACGTTTTATAATTACGCTCCCCATCTCACCTTTTATTTTCTGTCTCCCTTTTTCAGCCACGAAAGCCATTTCAAATCTGCTAGAGAAGGCACAGAATATGGGGACGTGCCCCATCAGATGTCAATCAAACCTGACAATTCTAGAAAATTCATCTGAACCTGCATCACCAGGTGAGTTATACACCCAAGACACCAACACACAAAATAAAAACATAAAAAATGTGACAAGCTGAACTCGGTTTATTATATTCTTCTTCTATCATTTTTTTCTCTCTGCAGCACCAGTGGAGAGCATGACTGTATCCCTCTGTGACTACCCGGACTTTGGGCACACAGAGCTGAGAATGTGCACTGGGGAACGGCTCACCATCATATCAGAGTATGCAACACAGTTCATTCTGTTTCAGCTTTTCCCTTGTTTTTCACTAAGCCAGACACAAGTAATCATGGCTGCTTACTTTCTCCAACAGTGACGGTGACTTTATGATGGTGAGATCAACAACCACAGGCCACGAGTGCTACATTCCCACCAACTACACTGCCAAGGTGACATACAAGTAAGTCACTGCCATGAAGACATGTTCAATCATCTTTCTCATTTCTGTGAGTGTGAGAAAGCAGAGGTGTTGTACAGAAAGCTTGCACTGAAACCTGAAACGAAAGGCGGGGAGTTCCCTTGTCAAGTAGGAGGGGTCTATGTGTAGGTGAACTTTACCTCAGTGGAGACAGAGGTTAGGAACAAGGCTCCTGTCGTCTCCACATGACATCAGACTCTGCCTCCTGTAGTTTCAGTTTCCTCCTCCGGACGGGACTTTGCTCTGATATTGTTCCAGTGGATGTTCCAAGCTTGAAAACAACAAAAAAATATGTGTTTGTCTGCGTGACAGCACCGTCTCACTGTCCCAATATGTCTTCTTCTGTCTGCACAGGTGGCTGTTCACAGGCATCAGCAGGTACAAAGCAGTGGAGCTGCTCATGCAGCCAAGTAACCCAAATGGAGCTTTCTTGATCAGAGAGTCAGAGACAAACAGAGGTGAAGCTCTTTTTTTACACTGATAAATTATTGTATTGTTTATATAACATATTGTGTATATACACACACACACACACACACACACACACACATATATATATATATATATGTATACATATATATATATATATATATACATATATACTTTTTTTAGTCATATCATTAGGGTGGCTTAATTTGCTTTAGAATATAATTTAGCAAGGATTAGGAATATGAATCTGAGCTTAAAATTAAACATAATTCATGTATCATTTTCACGTTCAGGTTGTTATTCACTGTCTGTCCTGAGGAGGACCAACTTGTCATACATGGACTCTGTAAAACACTACCGCATCTCTCACCTCCAAAACAATTGGATCTACATATCTGCAGGACTCACCTTCCCCTCCCTGCATCACCTGGTGGAACACTACACAGGTTTGTGCTGAGTGTGTAATGCAATGTTTTCCTGCCTGAACAAACCAGAGACAGCTCAAACAGAGAAATGACGTTTAAATGCTGCCTCCCTCACCAGAGTCTGCAGATGGACTGTGCAGTCGGCTCACAAGGCCTTGCTTCATCCACGGTTTCGACGACGCCAGAGACGCCAGGCCGATACCCACAACTGTCAGGAGGCCTACTCTCAACTGGAAGGACATCAGCAGGTGCGGCCCCCTCTCTAGCCCTGTCTCGTGACTGCCACAAGATGTCACCCTATTACTCATTTCAAAGTAGGGGACAACCTCCTGGTGTCCTGGTTAGAGAACAACTGATAAAACTGAACTTTGAAAAGCTTTTTATTTTCTGTTTTTGTTGACATTGTGTCAGAAGGTTGTGTGTTCAGTTGAACAGTAATTTGAAATACAGTGCTGAGTAAACTGTGTGAGGGCAGTGTGGATGTAGATAAGACTGTAGTTCTACTGGATATCTGCCAGCTTTGACTGTGCAACTTCCATCTATGATACCAATTATGAAGAGCTCTAAACATAACGTCTACATTCAGGACAGTGGGACAAAACCAATATGAGCATTTTAGTAATTTAAGCTGAAAATATCTCTCCTGTCTCCTCTTAGGTCAGTGATCTTTAAGAGGAAGAGAACAGAGTCAGACAACTCTCTGGTGAGTGAGGGGCTGAGGGAGGCCATCACCTCCTACCTCCAAATGACAGAGGGTGACAACCACAGCTGGGATACCTGAGGACAGACGGTGGATCGGCCTGAGATGATGGAGTCAGAAAGACAGACAGACAGAGTGCAGTCACATGTGGATCCTCTGCAGTGAGGGCAAGCCATTGAAAGAAGTCTCATGAGCACTTAAATGAAGTTTTGTAGCCTGCCCTCAAGTTCACGGAGGGCTGAGACACTACAGCGTTTGGAGTTGTGACTGTATGTCAGCAAGAAGACTTTTTTTTCTGTCTGTGTGTCCAAAGAGGCACACAGTGGAGGTGTGAGCTGAAAAGTGAATGTCAGTGAGATACTTGCTCTCATTTAGTGTAAAAAGTTGAATGTTTCCCTTAATTTATAATTAAATACAAGGCCTACATGCTGTTTGAATGCAATACGCAAAATGTGAATTTTTGTGTAAAATGATTGTTGTCATGGTCATGTTTATTGGAATCCAATAAAATATGTCAGCTATGTGATAAAAGAGCAGCACATGCAAACGACCAACGCGAGAGCCTGGCCTCTTGGTATCATAATATGTGTTATATTACTAAATAATTTATATAAAATGTATATATAACAGTGAAGCCTCCTGGTCGTGGCAGAGTGTCTTTCTCTGCCAGCAGATGCCGCTTAATTGCCTCCAATAATTCATCAAAGCCTTTCACTTCCTGCCCGAGCAGCTCAGTTCAGGAAGAAGAAATGATGGCGACTCTTACGGGGTCCGACTCCCGTTGTACTGGAGGAAAACGGAGAAACTGCAGCAGTAATATCATCACAAAATTCACGGCCAGTAAAATCACCGGCCAGGGTTTCAGTCGCGGGACGCAGGTAAGAGAAAGGGCGCATGATTCGTCTGTAAAGACAACCGAAAGTTGGTCGACGTATGCCGGGGACTCTCGCTCCAAGTCCAGCCCGAGAGAGAGAACGTTGTCCGGGGAACGGGACCGCCCGCTCCTGTCGACTTTGCTCCGCAACTAGCTGCAACATAGTCGGGCGTCTTTTTAGGCATAGCCTCAAAGTTTTGTCGTGTTGACGTCCGGGTAATAATATTTGACGGCTGACAAGACAAATGACGTTAACTGTGCAAAATAAAGTGTGAAACGATCTCCGCTTCAAGTGGGTCTTTTGTTGTTAGCCACATTAGCTTAGCACAACAGGCCAGGTGAACTACGATTTAAAACAGCTTTGATCTGCAAGATTAACGAGCTGCCGTTCTCTTTATCGGGGAATGGGGTATCAGTGTTAACAGTGACACTGTAGGATGATTTTTTAAGCGCTTTAATCAAATAACGTACGGCAGAAACATTTTCTAATGTTAGCAGTCTTGCTAACGCTAGCTAGCTAAGCCAGCTGAACAGCTCAGATGATTACGTAACGACTCACTAACCACAATAACTATCTTCTCCATAAATGGGAACGACACAACAGCTGTCTGGACTAGTTAACAGGGGAAGGTTTATTTATATTTCCACACGGTATCTGTGAGTTTGGAGCATATTTGTTTGGACCAGTTTTGATGTAACGCCAGTTTATGTCAGCTGTTTGATTTTGACGGGTGTTGTGGACATGCATGTCCTGATAGCACTGCACAGCAAATACACATTTTACACATTCTTGACTTGAGCCCTTAAATGTAAAAGCTTATAAACCCAGTCATTCCTCTGCAGTCCATCTTTTACCTTCACTGCTGATCACTGGTGAGGTTATTTAATATCGTGAAGCAGACTTCCTCAGATCTGTCTTGTTTTCTGTGGCAGCTGATGAGTGTAGAGGCACCTGCCATTAATCTGAACACTGAGCAGACTTTTTTTATAAAGTCAGTCAATGTTACTCTGCCAAAAGCTGCTGTTAAGAGCTCAAAAACATTTCTCAGCGTCCTTGGTCACCTGTATGACACAGTTTACTTGGAGAGGGACACAATATTTACCTGCATTGATTCGATATGGAATGCAGATGTACATAACTAACCTGATTGATAGCTACACAGATGTGTGAAGGTTAACCACCGGTGTGTGTAAGTGCTCACCGTGCTGCATGAGCTGAGAAAGTCAAAGTTAGACACGTATCACTGAAGTCACTGCCTTTTATTCAAGAGTTTCGACTTAAACTTCAGCCTCCCCCCAATACACCCACATACGTATCCCCTGACTGTGATCCAGACTTGGACTCTCTTGTCCTACAGTTTTAGTTGTTACAGGTATACAATAAAAGTCTGCTTAAGTTGTTCTTAGTTTCTGTTCTCTTTGTAGCAGCAGAGCTGAGGTGTGGCTCAACTCTAATCTTATTTAAATTAAGATTCTTCTTCCTCTGGGGGCTTTTGTTTATGTTAAAGTTGTAAATATATATTTTCTGGGAAGGAAAATAATCTGCGATTGAGATTTAAATATGCAGTATGTGCTAAATATTTATAATTGGTCAACCATATAAATAAATAAAAACTGCATATCAAAGATGGGGAGGCAAGAATACTCTGAATAAATCCCAGATAATATCCTTCTTTAGGGTCAGGTCAGGTCAATGCTGACATAGACACTGAAATGGCAATAGACATCTTTTTAACCTAGCCTTCTCACCCCCAGCTTGTCATGTGGATGCTTGGTTCAGACCCTGAGGCGTTACTTTTTAATGCGCTAGGTACCTCTTTGACGTATGTTTTTGACCTAACCAAGCATCCATATGTGACGAGTTGGGAGTGAGAACATTTTGTGGAAAACACCCTCTTTGGTGGCACAGATGTTGCAGGCACACTGAAGTATGTCCTTGCTAATTTTGCCAGTTGGAATGTTATCTCTGGGGTTGATGTAGAGACCAGGTGCCTGTAGAAACAAATGAAAATATATTTTAAGAAAAGATAATACCATAAATCACAAACTATTAGACCTTATAAAATGCAATTTAATAATTATTCAAAAACTCATTGTCCATTTGTACTGTGTATCCATTTTATAACTGTGCTTTTCTCTGTATGAAACATGCTGGTAGGGCTAAAATCACATTTAGATTGAAGATTGCAGCCTGACATCAGTTAATACTATGTACTAATACTACCCTAAGTAAAAATAGACCTTTAAAACCTCTCTGGATCTTAATGCAAATAACCATACATTTTTCACTGTGTGTGTTGCACTATTTAATGTTGTTTTGGTTTTTGGGCCTTAGCTCCCAGGAGGCCTGCTTCAGGAGAGAGATAAACGGGCCAAGTGGCATGGCATCCCTACTCTGCTGCAGAAGCTCTATGAGAGCAGCCATCCCAACAGTGACCTCTCCCACGCCCACAGCTTTCTTAAGGTAATCATGCAGCACCAGTCTATCCAGCAGTGAGGTTGTGAAATGACTAGTTTTCATCACTTTTGTTCCGCTTTGGAGCCTGGCTAATGTAAATTTCAAGTGAACAATGGTTTTCGTCAGGTATTATCATCACAGCTCTCCATGGAGGCCATGTCTTTTGTTACGGAGGACAGGAAGACCGCTCAGGAATCCATCTTCCCCAACACGTATACCTTTGACCTCTTTGGTGGAGTCGATGTAAGTTTGACATTCCTAGTGCTTGATGCTCTGAAGTTGTTGGACTCAAAAACTTAGAAGATTTTTACCCCCAGAGAATTGTAGTACAGCTCATATGGAGACAATGCAGATCTAAATATAGTGTGGGCCCAAAGTATTTAATGTTTATTTTTCTGTTTCCCTGAAGCTGCTTGTGGAAATCTTGATGAGACCCACATTAACTATGCAGAAGAAAAAACCCAAAAGTAAGTGGGACTGACATCACATCTGTAAATGTGTTTTTACACGATGATGACTGAGTTCAATTTCACAATGCATTCTGCCAAGTAGACTAACATCTGTGTTTCTATTAATGTTCAGTGAATGATGACTTGGTCAAGGACTGCCTAAGTGTTCTCTACAACTGTTGTATATGCGTAAGTATACTCTTACACTTTTTGCGCACCAGAGAAATGTCAGAGGTGCATTGTAAGTTGCTTCAATTTAAAGTATTTTCTTTTACCCTTTTATGTGCAAATTTCATTCTTCATTGAAAACACAGACAGAGGGGGTCACGAAGAGCCTGGCAGCAAGGGATGACTTTGTTCTGTTTCTCTTCACCCTGATGACAAACAAGAAGACCTTCCTGCAGACTGCTACGCTAATTGAAGATATTCTTGGAGTCAAAAAGGTCAGAGTTGCACTTGTTTTAAATCCTTAGTACATCTGTGTAAAGATTGTTTTTGGCTCTTTTATCTTCAGAATTAAAAAAGCCTGAGATGTCACTTTTTGAATTATGCTGTGACACATTTGGAAAGCTAGTGATCTTCTTGAAGTGTGATAGTTTTACCTGCCATCTTTCTTAAAAGTCACTCAGTGGAATAATTAATTTAGCAATCTTATTTCCTCTAAAAGTGTAACAGCATTTTACATTTTTATTTTGCAGGTAAATGTATGTTGTCTGATTTTCATTTGGCACCATTAATGACAGATTTCACTGTCACTGTGTATTGTATATTCTAGAAAAGGAGTCATTTTCCCAATTTGTTGGCACATTGCCACTATGCAGTCTGTGTTTTTGCTTTTTCCCAATATTTCCTTGAGCACAGGTGTGCTATCCATGTGTTACTGAATCTAATCTAAATCTCAAAATATTACAATTATGCATTACTGTCCAAGGCTTTGCAGTGCTTCCATGTGAAGGCTTTGTGTACATTGTAAATGGAGCTTGTGCATCTCCTCAAAAATTTAAATGACTTCATTATCTAAATGTCAGAGCTTCATGTAGAGTTTAAAAGGTGGGTTGTTTATGTGTTGCCTCCTACATATTTCCAAGCTTGGTTGTTTGAAGACAATGAGGGGGCATTTGATAACAACTTTTAATAATTCTGACAGATTAATTAATATCAAATGATTTAACAAAAGTATGTCTAGTTGGGCCACCTCCTGTCATCATATCACAGATAGAGAAAATCAGTAGGAATGTTTAGGGCACATAGTGCCTAACATAGTGCCTAACATAACCTGATTATTGCTTTGCACAACAGTTGGCATTTAAAATTAGTTTTAAATAACTAAACTAAACAATATACTTTTTTCATCTCCATGACAAAAGTATAATTTAAATCAAAAAGTTTTTTCAGTGCACAACAGAAGTATCATTCTTTATAAAATTATGCTTTTCAGATGTTTTAGTGAAAATGGAAACGTCCTTATAAGCAACTACATACATACATACATACTTCACATTGCAGTTGTTAAGTACCTCATTCGAGCATTACAGTGACTTTGCTTTTCCCTGCATGGACTAATAGTTCCAGAGAAGCTAATGTATGCAGAAGCATATCTTGCATGGATTATGTACCAGGTCTGAGGAAGACATCTTGAGAAATGCTGTGTTTTAACCTGTCATGAGCATTTGCCATCATTTCACATCAAAATAAATCAAAACCTCACAGAGTGAGAAAACATTTACAGGACACAGTTTAATGTTTGTCTTTGTATCTCTGTTCTCTGAAACGTCAAATAATTTCATATTTGTTTATATTGAAAAGATTTTTTAGCTTATCCAATTTGATCAGTGTCATGAACTGTGTAAATGTTACATGTCGGGTATCTGTCTGCTTTCAGTTTGAAAACAGCTCATGTGTTTACGTTTGCTCAGGAGATGATCCAGTTAGAGGGAATCCCCAACCTGTCGGGTCTGGTCCAAAGCTTTGACCAACAACAGCTGGCCAACTTCTGTCGCATCTTATCAGTCACCATCTCAGAGCCTGATGTGGGAAATGATGACAAGCACACCCTCTTGGCCAAAAATGCTCAGCAGAAACGCAATGCTAGCCCCTCACGGGCCGAAGTCAACCAGGGTAAGCTGTCTTCAGAGATCAAACTGATGATAGGATGTGTTTTTTTCCTTTACAAAAGAATGTATCAGTAAATTCTGAACTATCAATACCATTGCTGTTTCACCAATAGTAACCCTGCTGAACATCCCTGGCTTCATTGAGCGGCTGTGTAAGCTGGCCACTAGAAAGGTGTCTGAGGCCACCGGGGCTAACTTCCTTCAGGAGCTGGAGGACTGGTACACATGGCTGGACAACGCTCTGGTGCTGGACGCCCTCATACAAATGGCAGAGGACGCTGAACAGAGCAGTACAGGTGAGACAACACTTGTGCTGCCATTTCCTCGCACTGCTTAAAATATTTATGAATTTTGATAGAGATAGAGATTGTTTCCTCCACCTTCAGAGTCATCAGATGAGAGCTCTCTGGCCACCAGCCCTTTGAGACATCGACTGCCCCAGTCCATGAAGATCGTTCATGAGATCATGTATAAAGTGGAAGTGCTCTATGTGCTGTGTGTGCTTCTTATGGGCCGGCAGAGGAACCAGGTATTTAATGGCACACATCTCTCCCCCTCTTGAGACTGAAGTTGGAGTACTGAGTGATGTTTATGTCCCTGTTTTGTCTCTCTGCAGGTTCACAAGATGTTGGCTGAGTTCCGTCTCATCCCGGGTCTCAATAACCTGTTTGACAAACTGATCTGGAGGAAATACACTGCGTCAAATCATGTGGTGCATGGCCAGAACGAGAACTGCGACTGTAGTCCAGTATGAAGTTTAAACCCAATAGTTTCCTCTGGGCAATTTAAACGAAACTCTTACAGTTAATATGATATAACCACTAACTGTCTTTATATTCTTTGTGCAGGAAATATCCTTCAAAATTCAGTTCCTACGGCTACTTCAGAGTTTCAGTGATCACCATGAGTAAGTGATCCATAATTCAATTACCATTGCTCAGTCTTCTCCTTTTAAGTTGTGTTTGTTTTTAATGTTTTTTTTTTGTCTTTTAGAAACAAATACCTTCTGCTAAATAGCCAGGAGCTGAATGAACTGAGTGCCATATCCATGAAGGCTAACATCCCTGAGGTGGAAGCTCTGGTCAACACAGACAGAAGCTTAGTGTGTGATGGGAAGAAGGGCCTCCTCACACGCATCCTCACTGTCATGAAGAGGGAGCCTCCAGACTCATCCTTCAGGTTAGTGTCACAAAGGATGAAAGACTGGATGGTAGAGATAAAAATGTTGATATTTTATGTGTTGGCTGTCAGAGTTAAAACATTCCCAAATTATGGAACCAACCTATTGCTAATTTTTTAAAAAACATTAATAAAAATATTTCTCAAGGCTTGTCTTTCTGCTTATGGTTTTTATAGCTTTGCTGAAGCTTTCTGTTCTGTGCATATGTGTGTTTGCGCGTGTGTGTAGATTCTGGCAGGCGAGGGCAGTGGAAAGTTTTCTCAGAGGTGCCACCTCCTATGCAGACCAAATGTTCCTCCTTAAGAGGGGACTTCTAGAGGTAAAACTACAAATATAGATTGTTTTCCTCATGAGCCATGAGGTTGGTCTGTGTACCACAGATCTGTGTTTAATTTAGACTTTTAATTGAATGTCTGCTTCCTTCGACAGCACATCCTGTTCTGCATCATAGACAGTGGCTGTACATCTCGAGATGTCCTGCAGAGCTACTTTGATTTGCTTGGAGAGCTCATGAAGTTCAACATTGATGCCTTTAAAAGATTTAACAAATATGTCAACACTCCAGAGAAGGTAGAGTTGTACATCTTTAAGTGATACATCAATAGATTAATGTTCCCATCTAACAAAGTTAAACACTGACAGCAATTTTGTCACCATGTGTGGTGTATCAGTAAGTGTGTCTAATGGTATAATTTGTGTATACAGTGGGGCAAAAAGTCTTTAGTCAGTCACCAATTGTGCAAGTTCTCCCACTTAAAAAGATGTGAGACCTGTAACGAGACAGAATGGGGGGGGGGGATCCAGGAAATCACGTTGTAGGATTTTTAATGAATCAATTAGTAAATTCCTCTGTAAAATAAGTATTTGGTCACCTACAAACAAGCAAGATTTCAACAAACAACAAAATTGTAGGCCTGTATGCTGAGTTGCATCCAAAGAAAACCATACCTACTGTGTAGCATGGGGTTGGAAACATCATGCTTTGGGATTGTTTTTCTGCAAAGGGACCAGGACGACTGTTTAAAGGAAAGAATGAATCGGGCCATGATCGCGAGATTTTGAGTGAAAACCTTCCATTAGCAAGGACATTGAAGATAAAATGTGGCTGGGTCTTTCAGCATGACAATGATCCCAAGCACACCGTCCGGGCAACGAAGGAGTGGCTTCATAAGAATGATTTCAAGGTCCTGGAGTGGCCTAGCCAGTCTCCAGATCTCAACCCCATTGAAAATCTTTGGAGGGAGTTGAAAGTCCGTGTTGCCCAGCGACAGCCCCAAAACATGACTGCTCTAGAGGAGATCTGCATGGAGGAATGAGCCAAAATATCAGCAACAGTGTGTGAAAACCTTGTCAAGACTTCCAGAAAACGTTTTACCTCTGTCATTGCCAGCAAAGGGTAAATAACAAAGTATTGAGATGAACTTTTGTTATTGACCAAATACTTAGTTTCCACCATAATTTCCAAATAAATTCTTGAAAAATCAGACAATATTATATTCTGGATTTTTTTCTCATTTTGGCTCTCATAGTTTAAGTATACCTATGATGAAAATTGGAGACCTCATCTTTTAAGTGGGAGAACTTGCACGTTTGGTGGCTTAATAAATACTTTCTTGCTCCACTGTATCATTATAATTTCTCTGCTGCAGTTTCAGACCTTCCTGACTCAGATCAACAGTTCTCTGGTAGACTCGAACATGCTGGTGCGCTGCATTGTCCTGTCATTGGACCGCTTTGAGAGCCAGACTGAAGATGTCAAAGGTAAACAGGAATACAGAAACTATCTGTATTTGTCAGAGCATTTAAAGAAGTGACTTATATAATTCATTGATTCATCTTTCATTTTGGATTGTGTGTAGTTTTTTGAATGGTTAAATTTAAGTTCCTGTTTTTTAGCAGCCATTTGGGACATTTGCTAAAATCATTTACTACTAGAAAAACCCACAGATAGAATGTACGTCTTTCCCCCATAATAAGATCACAAACAGCACAAAGTGCTCTTGCTATAAGAGGTCATTAAGCATTGATTTTGGCTGGTTTTTATTTTTCACAGTGGTGGAGGTACTTTCTGAGTGCTGTCTGCTGTCCTACATGGCCAGAGTTGAGAACAGGCTGTCTTTCCTCTTCCGACTGATCAACATCATCAACGTGCAGACGCTTACACAGGTTTCATCCTATTTCATCTTTTCACTGTATTCAGAGAAACTTCCAGTTGTTGGATTCACAAATTTATTCAAATGTATTCATTTATGCTTGCTACAGTCAGCATTTTAATGGATTTTTATTTATTCTTTTCTGCATCCACACCACCCGCTTTTTTCCTGCAGGAGAATGTGAGCTGTTTAAACACCAGTTTGGTGATCTTGATGCTGGCCAGAAGAAAGGCTAAGCTGCCCTTCTACCTCAATGCCCTGCGGGAGAAGGAGTATGCTGAGAAATACCCAGGCTGCCTGCTCAACAACTTCCACAACCTATTGCGCTTCTGGCAGCGCCACTACCTCAACAAAGACAAAGACAGCACCTGTCTGGAGAATGTGAGTAACCTTCATTTGTTCCTTTAAACAACTGAAACATCAGCAAATACCTTCATGTAACTAAAGTTTAGTCAAGCAGTAAGTCAGTCCTCTTTCGGCAGTAAGTCAGTCCTCTCTCGGTGTAACCTGTTTACATTTAGTCTCTTTTCTGTCACTCATTTAAAATATTATGACCCTGCTTACAGGGCTGAAACACAAGCTTGTGTCACTGGTTTGGACCTCAGAATTTGTAAAAAAAATGGAAAAAAAACATGCCAAGTGATAGAGAATACCATTTCTACTGCAGAAAATATTTCAAGAACCCAGAAAATTCTCACTAAAGGAAACAAGTTATTTTTTAAAGAAATAACCCTTTCACACAAGTAAACATCAGTGATGACCAACACAAGCATGACACGAATCCTCTAAAAACTCAACACTGAAGCAGTGGCAAATCTGTAAAGACACTGTAAATACAAAAAGGATCTAAAACTCATCGCATTTTGTAATTCCTCCCAGTGCCTGATTTTGTCCTTCATCATTCAGTCCAATCCAACTTTATTTATAAAACACATTAAAACGACCTAAATGCTGTAC
This sequence comes from Amniataba percoides, assembly GCA_037176925.1. Classification (NCBI taxonomy): domain Eukaryota; kingdom Metazoa; phylum Chordata; class Actinopteri; order Centrarchiformes; family Terapontidae; genus Amniataba; species Amniataba percoides. The sequence continues at coordinate 22,231,535 of JBAJHX010000096.1, forward strand.
AATCTGGACTAGTAAAACCCCACAAAGTTTGTAAGACAGGAAAACAATAACATGAAGCTGGTAAAGCACTTGAGAATACACAGGGATCATTTGGTGAAGGGCCTTTACTTTTGGTTTTGCATTCAGGCATTGTATTACACCCTCATGATGGCCAACATGATGCTCTAGTGATGCATGCATGAATTACAAATCACCGGGCAACCACAGATGAATACTTGTGCTTCTGTCTGTGTTGACAAGGGTTTCATGCAGAATGCAGTGCATGTGAATGTGGTGATGTTCAGTGACTCAAGTTGTGACTGATGTTGGACAATGTATATGTTCAAGAATGTGATGCAGAACATTTTGCTGCAGCTCTTTTGTGCTGAATTTTACTACAAATATCTATGGCCACCTTAAATATACAGTTTGTTTGGGCTATTAGTAAATGAGGTCTTGTCCCTTTTTTGTTTTAGGGAAAAGGCCACTGTATTCTGCTGTCCCAGCACAAAGCAGCAGATAGATTAAGCTTGCAACTAGCTGGTGAATATAGTGGAGCATTAAGGAGCTAAACAGTCTGATATGTTTTTTTCAAGAGTTGATTAGGGGCGACACATTGACCAGGTGGTCAGAAACACAACTTCAAATGAATGTTAATGCAGCTGGATGTGTGGGGGGAAAAAAGCAACCATTTGCTGACAAGGTAGCAACTTTTGTGATATATTTGCTTTGCTGCCCCCAAGTGGGCAAATGTGTCATGGCTGCTTCAGTATCACTAGTGCTTCTTTATATTTTCACACAATGCTATTGAACTATTGTGGGAGTTTCAGTCCATGCTGCTGTAGATGCTGAGACATGAAAACACAAGGCTGATCACTGTGATGCCATCTCATGTACTGTATTATGTAATTGTGAAATGATCGACTTGATGCACATATGTGTAAGAATTGGTGCTGATCTAATCGACACATAGCTGAAAAAGGCTGATTTCTTTGTTGCAAACTAGTACATGTCTCCCAGACTAATCCTGAGGCCTGATATTTTTCAGCTATGAACCACAACCACACCATATACTGCCAGTTAAGAAGCTGTAATAAGTACATAATCAGAATTATTTCATTGTTCTAAACACTCTCTGGTGTCCCTCCTCTCAGAGCTCCTGTATTCCCTTCAGCTACTGGAAGGAGACAGTGTCAGTGCTGCTGGGCTCAGACAGGACTTCCCTGTGCGCCATAGCGAGCTACATTGATGAGCCTTTCATGGATCTGGACAGAGACCTGCTGGAAGATTGACCTCCAGTCTGTCTGCTGGGGGCGGGACAGGGCAGAGGGTCATGGGGAGCATGGACACCTAGACCTGGTGACGACTCCACTGAGCCAAGCCATCCGGGGGGGGGCTTTGTGACTGCGCTCTGGATGTAAAGACTTGCCTGTTCGCCGTCTGTACTTTTGCATGGAGGCCGTCATCACAGGCGTGAGGGGACGTAATTTGCCTGGCTGTCATCTTCTCACTACGTTACTGTCCTCTTCTTCAAAGGAAGGGGGGGGGCACTTTCAGCCCACCCCAGATCGCCCACATCGTTTAACAAGACAATTAAGGGACCTTGTGAAATGACACCTGCATTGGTTGTTTGCTTTAGGTGACATTCAAATAGAGCCTTTTATATAACCTATACAAAATTCTATGAAAAAAAATATGTATGATTCAACAAATTATATGTAAGACAAAGATTCTTTTCACATGAACTGGGTTTTGGAAATGGCCACAGATTAAACTGTTGCCTAGATGTGCAGGTCAGTGGTGTGTCACAGGGCTGCCAGGAGTCAACAGCGTCTCTATCCACTACCTACACACTCTTGTCGACTCCACTGCCTGACCTGTGGGGGGAGGTGGATTTTTTTTGGGGGGGGGGGGATTATGATAGTGCAGGTGCAGGGGTCTTCTGGATGAACAGCATTTTCATTTAAACTGTCTGTGGGTCTATTTTATTAGGTGGCTATTGTTGATTGGTGCTTTCTGGCTCTACTCGGCACATTTAGGTAGCTTGTTGGCCGGCTGACGTGATTCACAAATCACACGAGGCTCCTCTCACCGACAACCATCCACTCTGTCGTGGCTTCAGAAGCTTCACCCAGGGACTCGTTTCTTTACCAGGTTATGTTCATTGATCTACTTTTGACTTGTTGAAAACAATGGCTTTTAGCTCTGGATAAACTGTAGAATAAAATATTGCACAGATTCAGTTGTTTTTATTGTTATATTAACACTTTTTGTTGATTAAAAAAAGACATTTTCATTTTGTAACAATTTGTATTCATGTTGTAAGAGATGCTTTGGGAAGAGAATAAACTATGCAGGCACTAGTGTTAAGCTACCACTTTACTGTTCCAGTCCACACAGTTTCTGTGAATTAGCCTTCTGCCCAACATCATCAGCGCTGGACTGAAGGTTTATTGCTTTCTCTGGTTTCTGGGATTTCTCCAAAATCTTTGACTAGAGGCTGAGAATGACAATCTTTGTGCTGACTCTTTTTTTGCATGGCGCAACTTGATCTTTAATTTGGATAGATGAAGATGAAGCAGTGGGGCACGGCTACGCTGACGATTTGTTCGCGGCCTGAATGTGCGGAAATGGAAGATTCAGAGCTGAACAGATATTTGGTGTCTCAAATGAAATGGACCCAAACTGAGATAAGTACAAATGGATGAGCTACCTCATTTTATCCTGAAACCGTACAGATCAAAATACTTCAAATGACAAGTGTACAGTTTTACTCCCAGCATGTCATGAGTCATAATACACGTTAATGTGAATGTATAAGGGCATTCTACAGTTGGCCCAGTTGATGCCATGAGTTACTAGTGCTATGCCGCCTTGGGATGCAAACACAAACGTCCTTTACACTCTGAAAGCCTTTTATTTGCTTTAAAGCTGATTAACCAGAAATATTTCTTTTTTATTTTCTAGCTTTCATTCAGCATGTCTTAAATCTCTTGATGGGTGTGCACATACTTTGAATTAGTTCATCTTTTGTGCTTTGCAGTGAAGTTAGTGCAACAACACTTTACAAGTGCTTCTCTCTTCTGTCTCTCTCTGTTTCTCTGCTGGATTCTTGAGATAATCACAATGGTTTCTTAAAACATGATGTGATTTGACACTTTGATACACATGTTGCGTTCCTAGTACTGATCGTGTGGTGTCATTGATCCAAATCCCTCTCATCACCTCGGTCGTCCACTGTGGAAGTCAGTGAGGTTGTCGGTGTAAACACATGAATGTTGAGCGCTCTTCCAGAGCAACTATATAAACAATCTCTGAGCCCTGACTTCTGTAGCTTTGTGATCGGGATCTCAGAGAGAGTGAGCCCTATGTATGATGAGAATTGTTAGTCAGCAGTTCATGCTGTATGTGGTGTGACGCTCCTTGTAGGCCTTAGACTTCATTCATTAGTTTGTATAGAAAATGATGAAATGTTATCCTCTGGGCCAAGAACATGCTGCGTAGTGTTAAATATAACACTATTTGGTTTTTATTTTAAATCCCTGATATTTTAACTTTATTAACTGGAGATTTATGTTATGTCTGGCATGATGACATGTTTTGCAGCCAGTTCTAAACCCACATTGAAAAATGGGACCATGTGGTGCTTTTTTGATCAGATATGATTGTGTCTCACCTCACTAGGATGGACAGTGTTTATAGTGTTTGTAGAAAAGAACGACTTTAAAAAGATGCTGATAGTGGATAACATTCATGGTGTAAAATCTAAATTATTCATTTTAGATAGCAGTCTTTTTTTGTTCTTTTGCATTTAAATTGAATAATGCATTATGTCTCACATGGTTGTGTTTAAAAAAATCTCACTTCAGTACTAATCCCTTATTAACTCTGTTTTACCATCAAACAATCAAAAGATTAATTTTTTAGTTTCACCTTCTACTATAGCTACTTCTGTAATCAACATTCACCCCCATGTTTCTCCTCTAATTCTGGTATTGAACTTCATTTTCCTTATTTAACAGTTGTTTGTCAAATTAATAATATAATAAACTCTGTAGACCTTGGTTGTTGGATTTCTATCTTTACCACACATTCACACTGAAAAAACAAAACAGTGTCGTATTTAAAGGCTTAATAGTCTTTATTTGGGTGCGTCCTCATAGTCGGGCACAGCTGTTGCAGCTGGCTGCCTGTGATATGTTTGGCTGCGGCGCTCAGCTTCACCACATCAGTCAGCAAGCTGAAATACACAGGACAGGGGTGTTTATTAGCAACCCAATACACACTGTCATAGAGTGACTCATGACCGCACCAGACATCACATGAGAGAGGTATGTGAGGTCATCTTCAACAGAGGATTACTTCCAGACTCTTCCAAGATTAGTTCTTGTAATGAGGCCTGCTGGCTAATTTTAATAAATACCTCCAAAGGTCAAACAAATTGACATCACACTGTAATGTGAAATGCATGGTGTATTTAGTTCACTAACCTTGCTACCTTGGTCCCGGGTGCGGGAACGGAGCTTGTTGACCTGTGACTCAGCCATGTCAGCCCTCTCCTCTGCATCATCAAGCTCATGCTGGAGTTTCCTGTACTTAGACAGGTTGGTGTTTGCCTGCTCCTCCTGCAGAGAGGAGGGAGGAAAATAAATGATTTAGTGTGCAGTGTACTCAGGCTCAGGCTCATGTTAATCATGTGGTTATGGTATTCATTGACACGTCCAATAACAATTAACTACTGATGACTCACCGCATCTTCAGTCTGTCTCTTGTAACTCTTCACCTTGGCCTGCAGCTTGTCAATGAGGTCCTGGAGACGGACCAGGTTCTTCTTATCTTCCTCAGACTGCAAACAACGCAGGGAGCTCTTACCATACTTTAACTTTGTTTTCTGTTTCAAATTTTACAGCCCAGCATGCTTTATGTGCAAACTGGTGACTTACCTGGTAGGTGAGCTCTTTGATTCTTCTCTCGTACTTGTGTACTCCTTTCTGATATTCTTGACTCTTCTTCTGCTCAGACTCCAAATCATTCTCCAGTTCTTTGACCTGATGGCAAGAACAGAAAATTAACATTCCACTCATTATAAATGACAACAAAATTCCAACCCCAATACTAGGATTGTAATAGATAGGACTTAAATTGGTCTCATCTCTCACCCTGGCCTCCAGCTTCTGGACCTGTTTCTTGCCACCTCTGAGGGCAATCTGCTCAGCCTCATCCAGACGCATCTGCAGATCTTTTATTGTCTGCTCCATGTTCTTCTTCATCCTCTCTAGATGGGCATTAGTGTCCTGCTCCTTCTTCAGCTCCTCTGCCATCATGGCTGCCTACAAATTCAGAGGTTTATTGTCAGATTGACTAATCCTTAACTTGACTTGAACCAACAGCAGCAGATGGATTTGAAGACCCAAACCCTCTGTAGATACATAACGAATTTGTATTGTAAATATTAAACATGCTGTAAACATTTTGTTTATTCATGACCTTACATCAGTGATGGCCTTTTTGGCTTTATCCTCTGCATTGTGGCACTCCTGCACAGCATTGTCCACTTCGTTTGACAGAATGGACAGATCACTCTCCAGTTTCTTCTTCTGGTTTATCAGTCCAGTGTTCTAGTGTCAAGAATCAATTTTAAGAAATCCTTTCTTAAATCCATTTATCTATTTGATTTATTTGTAATAAATGACCTGTAGGGTGGCTTTAAATGCACCTCCCTACCTGAGTGTGCAACAGGTTGACTCTCTCTGTGGCCTCCAGCACCTCATGCTCAGCTAGCTTTCGTAAACGGTCGTTCTGCTCCAAAAGTGCCCTAAGTTCCTCAACCTCAGCAGCCAGCAGGGTGTTGCGGCGCTCTGTCACTGCCACCTGCTCCTTCAGCTCCTCATTCTGGTGAATAGTGTCATCCAGCTCCAACTGAATGTCCTGGATTAACAGATTGTGTACCAGCAAAAGATTTCAATGACTGACAATGAAATGTATTCCATATACTGGTGAATCTAATATATAATATGCACCTTGATCTGAACCTGCAGGTTTCTCAGGAGTTTCTGGGACTCTGAGGCCTGTCTGCTGGCATGGCTCAGCTGCACCTCCATCTCATTCAGGTCACCCTCCATTTTCTTCCACAGGCGCACTGCCTCGTTGCGAGACTTGGCCTCAGCATCCAAGTTGGCCTGCATGGACTCCAGTGTTCTCTGGTGGTTACGCCTGAAAGGTGAAAAACAACCCGGAGACAAAAAGGAGGATGTAGTTTTTATCAAGGAAGAGTCACAGATGTGTTCTAAAGTAGGACAAAAAGAGTAATTGATGAATCTCACCGAAGGTTGTCAATTTCCTCATCCTTCTCTGCCAGCTTCCTGTCAACGTCAGCCTTAATTTGGTTAAGCTCCAGCTGGATGCGAAGACTTTTGCTTTCTTCATGCTCCAGAGTGCCCTGAGTTAAACAGACAAAAACTTGAAGATTTTTTTTTGTGGGGTCACCTCTGTCAAAAATATTCCATACCACAGAAAGAAGGAAGTAAGAGAACATGACAAACTGCTTACTTCAGCTTCCTCCAGGGCAGCTTGAATCTCACTTTTCTCCAAGTCCAGACCCTTCTTCATTTTCTCCAGCTCATGGATAGTCTTTGCTCTCTCGCTGATTTGATCTGACAGGTCGGCAATCTCCTCTTGGAGAACAGAAACATATACATTATTCATATTTTTATGAGATTAAGCTAAAATGATTTTTCACATATAATGCAACCTTCCAATTGGTTATTCATGATGTGAACAGCAGATACCTTGGAGATTCTTGTTCTCCCTCTTGATGGTTTCCAGATGATTCAGGGTCTCCTCATAGGAGTTCTTTAGTTTGAAGAGCTCTGTGCTCAGGCCTCGAGACTCTTTTTGAGATGTCTCAAGCTCTGACTGGCACTCTTCATATTTCTGTCTCCACTCAGCCAGCACCTGAAGGGAACAATAAGCAAAAGCCATAAACTGGCCTTGTTGTACCAGGTACCATGGCCCACAACAGCAAGACAGATGCACACTATTATTCTTCTGACTCACTGGAGAGATTTCCCTTAAGGACAATATAAGCAATCCTAATACCTTGTCAAAGTTGCGTTGTTTCTTGTCCAGGGCAGCAGCTGCAGCATTAGCTCGCTCCAGATCAATGACCAGGTCCTCGATCTCAGTCTGGAGCCGATGTTTAGTCTTTTCCAGGGAGGAGCATTTAGCATTGGAAGCTTCCACCGTCTCTTCGGCCTCCTGCAGACGTGTCACCAGTTTCTTCCTAAATAAAGACAATCAGAATTGGCACTCATGCATTCAAAAAATCATTGTGTGCCATCAGATTCAGCAGGTCAGAAATACATCTCACTCACTTGGCTTCTTCCAGCTCCTCAGTCCTCTGGATGGCATCAGTTTCATACTTCGTCCTCCACTGAGCCACCTCGGCATTGGCCTTGGACAAAGCTCTCTGCAGCTCAGCCTTGGCCTCCTGCTCCTCATCATATTGCTCTCTCAGAAGATCACAGTCATGCCGAGATGACTGCAGTGCATGGGCCAGGGAACTCTTGGCCTTAAGGGACCAATCGAGAGTTGGTTAGCAGTTAGTTGAGCTGGAGAGGTTATCATTTGTGAATGACAAACCATAGCTGATGCAGTGAAACAGAGTTCACCTTATTCTCCTCTTCTAGCTGTTTTTTGAGCTCCTCTGCATTCTGACTGAAGGAGCTCTTGGCACGCTGGAGCTGAGAGATCATTGCTTCCCGCTCCTCTAACTTCCTGCTCAACTCGCCTACAAGAGATGGAAAAAAAAGTGATCGTTATTAGTACAACTGTGAAATCTGTTTTGTGAGATTTACAATAAAAAAACATTACTTGCCACTCTCAGCCTGAGCGCGGGCCTTTTGGGTGTTGGTTTCGTTGAGCTGCCTCTGGAGCTCGTCAGCCTTGGCTTTAGCCTCGTTCATTTGGTCTTCATACAGATGACACATCTTCTCTGAAGTGGCCTACAGACAAGATATGAACATGACTTTTGTTTTGCCCTGTACTACTTAAAATGCGTTTTAAAAGTGTCCTTTTTTCTATCTACCTTGCTCTTGGAGAGCTGCTCCACTGTTGAGGCCAGGTCATCGGCCTCCATCTTGGCCTCACTTCTCTCCTTCTCCAGCTTCTGCTTGACCCGCTGCAGGCTGTCAATCTGCTCGCTCAGCTCCGCAACACTGTCAGCGTGCTTCTTCCGTAAGGTTGCTGTAGTGGCCTCGTGGTGCAGCATGGCTTCCTCCAGGTCTCTTCGCAGCTTCAGAAAATCTGCCTCTCTCTTCTTGTTGATCTCGACCTGGGCTGAGGTGGCCCCACCAGCCTCCTCCAAACTCTCGCTCAGCTCTTGCAGCTCACGAGCCACGTCACCACGTTGCTTCTCTACTTTGGCTCTATAAGCCCGGTCAGCCTCCAGTTCCTCCTCCAGCTCTTCTGTGTGAGCCTGGACCAAAAATCAACAGTAAGTGTGTCAAAATTATGCTTAATAACTCATTTATTAGTGGGCGAGAGACAAGTTCCTACCTGTAGCTCCTTTATCTTCTTCTGTAGCTGATTGACAAGGGCTTGCTCATCTTCAATCCGTGTGCTCATCTCATTCATCTCAAAGTCTTTCCTGATGGAACATATTTAGTATTAATAATTGCTTATTGATAGTAAGAGAGTATTTTTTGGTCAATATGTAAAAACTCTCACTTTTTCAGCTTCTCTTCAAGTTGCTGCTTGTCATTCTCCAAGTCCATAAGAGATTCCATGGAGAGTTTCAGATCTCCCTCCAGCTTACGTCTGACCCGTTCCAGGTCCATACGCAACTTCTTCTCTTGTTCCAGTGAGCCCTCAAGCTGATTCATAGAAGGAAGTTTGAAAAATGTTACAAGTTATGTTAATGATCTGTGGCTACATGATACAGAATGAACAGAATGAACAGAATATTATGTTCCTGCTTTTTTAGGCAATAAATAAACTCACATCATCTACTTGTTGCTCCAACTTTGCCTTGGCCTTGGTCAGAGTGTTGACTTTGTCTTCCTCTGCCTGAAGATCATCCAGAGTCTGCTGGTGAGCCTCCTGGAGAGCCTTCTTCTCTTTGGTCAGCTTCAGTATGGTTTCATCCAAAACTGCCATTTCCTCAATCAGATTCTTTACCTGCAAGCAGGACGACAAAATATATTTGACATCCATCAAAAGAGAAATCAAAAATACAATTATGCATTTGTTTCATCCAACATATACCCTCCACTGAATGTGTTGTGGATCTTTATGTGGCCTCTTAGCGCCCTCTGGAGGCAATTTACTAGTTTTCCAAATATCCTCACCTTGTTCTCAGTGGCATGTTTTTCTTTTTCCACTTTAGCCAAAGTAATCTCTAGGTCGTCAATATCTTTCTTCAGCTCAGCACACTCATCCTCAAGCTTGCGCTTCTTGGCGAGCACATTAGCACTCATCTCCTCCTCGTCCTCCAGCCTCTCCATGATTTCTTTCACTTTGGCCTCCAGCTGGATTTTTGATTTGATGAGCAGGTCACAACGGTCCTCTGCATCTGCCAGGTTGTCTTGCTCCTATGGGAGACATGAGAGAAATATTATGTCCTTATTGCTTTTCCACACTGCTGCAGTCAGCCGAATGTGTTAATACGTCAGGAGTGCCACTTACCGCCTGAAGTTGAAGAGAGAGGTCATTCTTCTCTTGGATCAGGCTGACCTGCCTCTCCTCCAGTTCTGTGCGCTTGACTTCAGATTTCTCCAGAGCCTCCTTGAGTTTGGCCAGCTCCTCCTTCAGAGAGGCCAGCTCCTTCTCGGTGGCAGCGCTCTTCAGTAGAGGCTTGATCTTGAAGAAGAGCTTCATCCAGGGCCAGTGCTTGACAGCGTTGAAGGCCCGAATGTTCCACTGGATGATCATCAGTGCCTCCCTAAAAACAGAAAATAAAAGGAGGGAATGGAAGAATAAGGATTTTTCCAACACTAAAATCTTTCTTTTAAAAAACAAAAAAACAAATCTTAAATGGCACCCAGACCAAGCATTTCCCAATTAGGTATCCTTGTATGTGTCTGAAATTATCGGGGGTACATGGGAAGATTATCTAATATTTCCTAAAAAAAACAATTAATATTTTAATTAAAAACTATATCTGCACACATATTGAGTCAGTTAAAAAACCTGCAACATTTAGGATTGACAGTTTGAGAGGTCAAAACAGTTTAAAATATAGAAAGAAAAATGCTTAAAATAGTTAAATGATTCAAATATTTGGCTAAATGTAACAGATAAAGTGAGATAGTTCAGCTCAAAGTACTTTATGAAACAATGGTACATAGAGTACATAGATAAATGGTTGAAATCTAGCTTCTGCTATAAGGGGTACAAATGCAAACATGAACACTGATAGAAAAATTGCATGAAAAATAGCACTGAAACGATATCTTGTTGATAATGTTAAAGTAACATACAGTTTAAATAAAAATAACATGACTTAGTGTCGATGAAAGGCTTATTGAGGTCTTTGGGAAGTGAAGTTCAGATCAAGTAAAGAGAAGAAGGTCAAAAAGATTTATCCTGGAGTTCCCCATCTATTTATTCAGTTACTTCTCCTTGGCACTTAATTTTTTGGCTCTAATCCTTGTATCTAATCATACACAGAGGGATGAGTCATGAAATCATACACCTGATGCTGCTTTTGATGTGACTGTGACCAAACAGGGCCACCAGATTGATTTAGTCTCAGCAAAAAGGCTTCTCACAGCCCTAAATATGGACCCAGAGCAGACTGGTCAAGGACTTCCTGTCACTGTTTAGAGGGTGAGTTTGAGAGACTGTGCACATGCAGGGGTGGGAGGTGACTGAGTGAGGGTGGGTTTGAGGTGTGTGTGTGTGTGTGTGTGTGTGTGTGGTGGTGGTGGTGGTGGTGGTGGTGGGGGCGGGGGGGGGAGTTGGTGGGGTGGGGACTGATTGCATTTTTGACATGACTCCATGCTGGGTGCCTCTCAAAGGTGAGCGTCTGTGTTTATTTAGAAACTAAATCCCTCTGTCCAACGACCGACTTTAATCCTCTGTCACCCGCTACATATCCCACCAATGCACTCACTTAGAAGTACAGGCGCCATGGACAAAAGGGGCCAGGGGCCATCGGGCACGAAAGGGGCCATGGTTGTATTTTTAGGGAGGACCCAAGCAGCTGTCACTTGACACATGTCGTCACCTGGCTCTGAGGACACCATCAGCATTGTTTAAGTTAGAGAGAGGGTGGATGGAGAGAATAGCCAGAGACCTGCGAGGGTGTGTGTGTTTGTGTTTGTGTGTGTGTGTGCGTGAGATGCGATGGGGAGGGATGTGGTCCTCATTAACAGTAGGGCCACATACATGCCTGATAACCATACAAGGGCAAGCACACGCCTCACACACGCCGATAACACTGCCCTTGCATGCCACACATACTAGAGCAAGGGAGTGACACTAAGGTATAGTGTATCACAAGCTGAAAGGCTCGTGGCTGGTCATGTTGCTATTGAACCTGTTCAGAGAGACAACTGCTGGGGAAGGGTTTTTTTTGTACTCCTGTCTTCACCTTCCCCTGTGGTATTAAGCTCAAAGGCATCCTGTGCCTATTAATACATTTATATTCATTCAGGTTCACAAAATAAATATTTTGTCTACAAAAGAAAAAGCTACTTTGGTCTTTTTACCTCCTCTCCATCATTTTCTGCAGCTCCATTCTCATTAGTTTGCCACGAGCAGCTGCCTGCAGTAAAGTCAAGACTTTGGCCAAACGCTCATCCCTCAGCTCCTCGAGGTGACCCAGCAGGCCAGCCTTAAAGAACACCTACATGAAGCAATAAAAGATTTTTTTAAATTTATTATTACAATAACACCACGCCTTGTTTCCTGTGTCAGCAAATGTGAGCAATGTGAGTAAATCTTAATAACAATATGCTGTGCACCACCTTTGTGTGTCCGAATCTATACTGGTTGTGGTCGATATCCAGGCAGGCCAGCAGCTTTTCAGCAGCTTTCCTGCTGTCCACAAACTTATCATCTGGGATTGCATGGGGGTTCAGGATGCGGTAGCTAGATGAATAAAAAGAGAGTGTTTTAGGACTAATTATCCCTGTGAACCAATGTCCATTCTGTGATATCCAACAAGTAATGCAAGCGTGATCTGTACCGCTGTTTGAATTCAGCATATAGGATGCGGTTGGGAAAGCCCTTCCTGCAGATCCTGATGCCTTCTAGCACACCGTTGCAGCGTAGCTGGTGCAGCACCAAAAATGGATCCATAATCCCTGCAGGGAAGAGAGCATTCAAATATGAGCCTGGCCCTTTTTTTAGCTACTGATGATATGTGCTAATTATGCTGTATATTACCTGGAGTCTTAGTCTCATTTGGGATGATGCAGCGGACAAAGTGAGGTTGGGTGCTGCGGAGGTTAGTCATCAGCTTGTTCAGATTTTCCTAGACAAAAAGAGACATGGCATATAAGGATAAATGAGTAAATAAAACTATATTGATTATTCTGCTGTTAAAACACCCATCAATTAAAAAATGGACAAAAAAACTCTTTGTGTGAAGCATTTTTGTTTTGTAGGTACTTGTGCTCCTCACGTGTGAAATCCTTGATGTAAAAGCGAGAGGAGGCAGCACAGACTTAAAGTGATGTTCATGTGATCATTGCCCTAAACATCACTGCAAGTCTTAACTGTCTCCATCCCCACTGTCAAGTGAAGCCCACAGTTCATCACACTACACAAAACACTGAGGGCTGAACCTCCTGCTGCATCAATAATGGACCCCGTGGTGTCAGTCTCACCTTATGAAGCTGAGACACGGTCTGGAAAGAGGCTGCCTTCTTCCTCTTCTCCTTGCCGCCAGTTTTGGGGTCGGATGCTGCAAAGTAATTATCAGAGTGATTAACCTGACCACTTTAAGGTGTCCCCCTTGATGCTGTTGTCCTCTGTCCTAATCCTGTTTGCGGTACCTGAGTCTGAGCCGACATAATTCTCATACAGAGATGCTAGCAGCTTGTTGGAGGACTTCTGGAAACATGCCACCACTGTCTCATTCAGGGGGTCTTTATTTTTATCCAGCCAGCCAATAATGTTATATGGTACCTGTAAGAAAACGACAGGTACATCTAATATATTGAAATATTTATATAAGAATTAACATTGTAAGAGTGACTCAAAGCTTTACTGAGAAGACACTTACCACTCCGGCATAGTGCACCAGCTCAAAATGAGCCTCGTACTTGCGCTTCTTATCTGGCCGTGGCTTTTGGAAATTAGGCGACTTGCCGATGTGATTATCATACATCTTAGCTTTGAAGCTGTTGTCTGTGGCCTTTGGGAACATGCACTCCTCTTCAAGGATGGACATGATGCCGAGAGGCTGGTGGGAGAGCAGAGTGTTGGTCAAACACATTTGATATATGATTCAACTTGAACTCTTATAGATTTAGCGCTTTGTTTACCTTTTCAATAAGATCAATGCAAGCTTGAAGGTCCAGCCCGAAGTCAATGAAGGTCCATTCGATGCCCTCCCTCTTGTACTCCTCCTGCTCCAGGATGAACATGTGGTGGTTGAAAAACTGTTGCAGTTTCTCATTTGTGAAGTTGATGCACAGCTGCTCGAAGCTGTTGAGCTGCAATGAAGGAGGAACAGGTGTTTAGAAGCATTAGAACAGCATAGAAAACATGTTTACGGAGATTAATTTTGTAGTGAAGCTAATTCATCACAAAAAAAGAGTGAGGCACAAACAGAGCACCCTGACCTTGGAAACAAAAAGCAGTGACTGTGATAGGTTTTTACAAATATACTGTAACTACAACCTCTGAAAAATAAATGTAGTATAGATCAACTTACTTCAAAGATCTCAAACCCAGCAATGTCCAGGACTCCTATGAAGTACTGGCGAGGCAGGGAGGTATACAGGGTCCGGTTAATCCGTCCCACAAGCCATTTGAACATGCGGTCATATGTAGCTTTGGCCAGAGCACCAACGGCGTAGGTAACCTACCGCACCCACGGAAAAATACACGCACACACAAGGAATGCAGCTGTCATTCACATGAATAGCCTCTGTTGCTTAGATACCAAATTCGAGTGTGTGTGGAGTGGTGAGTATATTGATCGACTGAGGATCGAGAGGCCGTCCCTCATCAGCATACAAGTCGTCCAGCAGAATGAAGTGAGGCTGAATTTTTCTATCTTGTAAGGTATCAGCTCTTCTTTTATACATATCAGATATTTATATTTTATTGTATATTTGTTCAATTGTGCCTCATTTGACACCTCATGTCATTAAAACGATCCATGCACTGTCTTTTGGTTTATTCAAACAATCAAACAAAACAGGATTTGCATCTCCTCACCTGTTCAACATTCTGTCCTTTCACCACATACTCATTGCCCACCTTCACCCTTGGGTGGAGGAGGCCCTTGATGAGGTCAGCTGAGCTGACTCCCATCAAGTACGAGGCCTTGTCCGCACCTGGTGACCAAATGGGACGAAAATCAGAAATTTGCTCTAAAATCAAAAGGCTTTTGGCCTTTGGTGCTGAGTGTCTTGTTACTCACTTTCGGTGCCATCGGCCTCCGCCTGCTCTTCTCGTTGCTTTTGCTTGAATTTCATGTTGCCAAAGTGCATGATGGCTCCAACTATTTTATAGCAGCCATACTTCTCTTCGGGCAGAAACCCAAGGATGTCCATGGCATGCTGTACAAGAAGACGACAGGATTAATCTCACAACTATTCAAATCTATTCAGTGTGTGGCTGAATTTCTCTCTGTGTGGGAAGAATAAAAGCTCTTACATCGGTGGCCATCAGCTCCTGTCCGTCATCCATGTTCTCCACGGTGGTCACGCCCTGTGAGCAGAAGTGGTAGTCGTAGGGGTTGGAGGACACCAGCAGCATGTCTGGAACAAAGAGTTTACAGGGTCATGTAACAGTCCTGTAGTGAAATGTGATAAAAAAAATTCAAAGTAGCCCATGCAACTAACCTAAAAGCTCTGCCTTCTTCTGTGACATGATCTGGTAATAGATGTGGTAACTTCTCTCACCAGGCTGCTGAAATATCACTCTGGATTTTTCCAGAAGATCTAAAGCACAGAAATAAGAGCAACATGTTCATATTAGATAATATAATAATAATAATAACAATAATAATAACAATAATAATAACAATAATAATAATAATAATAATAATAATGTTTGACTACCAACTCACATATGTCAATATCAGCTGAGGCTAGTTTGCCAGTGGGTCCAAAGTGGATCCTAATGAATTTTCCCTGTGGGAAGTATGCAAAATTTTTAAATACATATATGTGTGTGTGTGTGTGTGTGTGTGTGTGTGTGTGTGTGTGTGTGTGTGTGTGTGTGTCTGAACGCACACAGATTCTACATACAGAGAATTTTCCAGTTACTCACAAATCGGGATGAATTGTCATTCCTCAGCGTTTTGGCGTTACCAAACGCCTCCATGGCGGGGTTCGCCTCAATGATCTGATCCTCCAGAGTTCCCTGGGAGAGAAAATAAAATTAGGAAATGATCCATCACATTATTATGATTATTATTATTTTACAATGAATTAAAATTCTATTATTTTTATTTAATTTAATTTTTAAATTGCTTTAAAAAGTAGCTGCATGATTGTTTTCTGCAGATTAAACTCACCCCTGTTTTAGTGGCAGGACCTTGCTGCAAAATAACAAGGGCAAAAGACCATGAATGTCACATCAAAAAGCAGGATGGAATAATGAGTTCACAACCAAAGGGAAACATCATAATCAACTGCAAAATTAGATACTGGTTGTTAAGCTGTGGTGCAAACCAATGACCACCATGTTTTATGTGATGAAGTGTGGTGAATGCAGGGGAGACAATAGCAGGAAAAATCAACATAAAACAACAGAAAAGTAAAAAACAAAACTCAAAGCCAAGGGAAAGACAATGAAAATTTTGATTAAAAAAAAAGCAATGAAATGGAAAGGGGGATAGAAACATAGTTTAAAAAACAATACGGAGACTGGAAAGGGCTACACATGGAGGTGAAGACTCAGACATGAATGCATTCAGTTCTCACATTCACCATTTTGATAGTGAGGAAAATGTATGGAGGTGGTTTAAAGGGAATACACTGAAGGATTCCAGGATCAAAAAGAAAAATATATGATGAAAAGAAAAATAAAATACAGCAAAAAAAAAAAAGTCTGGGAAACGAAAAAAAAAAAAAAAGGGTTCAGCCACATTAGCCTTACTCCTTTTTTGGCAGGTGTGTCCCCAAGAGCTGCCACAATGGCAAAATACTGAATGACACGTTTCGTGTTGACAGTTTTGCCAGCACCGGATTCTCCGCTATAGGAGTGTGAAAAATAACAAAGTGTACATACAACAGATAAAAACTGGTAAAGGTGGCGTGAATCAAAATCAGTACACTGCATGTTACAAAGCAGAAAGAAAAAAAGAAAAAAATGAATAGATTTCAGTAAAAGCCAAAAACTCTGGAGGAAAAAATATATCTTTAAAGTGGCTGTGAGTGGATGTATACATGTTATTTAGTTACTTATTCAGTTTCTCCTTTAAATTTATGATTTCTGACAAGACAAAAGGCATATGAATTTGCAACAGTTAATACTTACGTGATGAGCATGGACTGGTTCTCACGATCTGATGAAAGGAAAAATAAAACAAGTGTTGCTACATACACATCCAGACTGCATTAATGTATGCTTGTGTTTGCATCAGAATAGTATTTTAGTGTAGGGGAACACTCACTGCGCAGCATGTCATTATATGCATTGTCAGCGATGGAATAGATGTGTGGTGGTGCCTCAGAGCGGCGTTTGCCTTTGTAGGCAGCGACCACAGGGGCTGTGTAGACAGGCAGCCATTTGTATGGATTCACAGTCACACAGAAGAGCCCGGAGTAAGTCTGAGGAGCCAGGACATGATACAGTGTTAACTCAGTGCAGTACATCACCTATGGCCACCAACAACCAGTCGGTACTGCTACTGACAGATTGACATTGCTAAAGCTTACAGTTGAACTTTGTTACTTAATCTGGATAATCGTCCTCTACAGGGAATTTGGAAACATGGGAGAAGAGAAGGACCATCAGTCCATAATGGGACACTCACATAGATCATCCAGGCAGAGTAGCGTCTGCGCAGGTTATAAAGCACAGAGGCCTCATTGAGGTGTGTTAGCATGGCCATGTCTTCAATCATGTCGTACTTTGGAGGATTCATCTGCTGGATGTCACAGTCCTTCACTGTCAGAGTCTAAAGTGATGGATAAAAGCAGACATGAGGACGGAACTGTGCACAGAATGCAGAAGAAGAGGGGTTTTCATTCATTAAGGCATGTAGAGGGGTGACTTACCCTCCTGTCTTTGGTTTCAACAATGACTTTGTCACCGCTGAGCTCCTTCATCTCAATCTCAATGTACGCCTCTTTTTCATCAGGGATCCAGGCTCGCTTCTTGCCTAACAGCAAAGCAGCGGAGGAGCAGGAAAAAGTTGGGTAACAGCAAAACTTTTGGTGATACCAATGTTGAAGAGACATAAAAACAACAGAAACAGAATTATCACTAAATGTAAGAATTTCACGACTTAGTCCATGCAGCAAAAATACTCTTTTCAACAAGTGTGTTACTGAAGAGGCTATTTTAAAGCTTTACTTATATAACACATTTCAGAAAAATAAACTTTATAATCAAATAGACATTAATTGTAACATTTTAAAAGTGACATTGTTTAATTTATTTCCAAAACAAATTCACTTAAGATAAGCCATAATACTTATACATGTTTTCCTAAATTTCCAGTCAGTTTATAGTTTCTTTGAAAACGATGCATCATTTGAAAGTAATGGGTATTTTTTTGATTGAACAATTAATAAAATAAATCAATACTGAATCCAGTTCGCACTTGAATTTTTTCAGATGTTTAGGCCTACCGTCAAAGGCAACGGTGTGCGCCGCCAGCAGCTCTAGGTCAGATTTGCGTAAAAACGGTGCAGCCTCCCCGAACTCCTTCATGTCAAAGCGCGACATAGTGGTGGCTTCTCACTGCCCCCCTGCCTCAAAAAAGCGGACGAGGTGATGAATTCCTTTGGTAAGAAAACAAAACTTTGCGTTAGGGAAAGTACTTCTTTGTGTGTTAAAGCTGTTTTTGTTACTTCAGCCTTCCCGTATACTGAAGAAAAACAAAACGTGCCACGGCCACTCTGCTTGTGCGTTATGAGCGCAAATCCACTATCAGCAAACAACAAAACAAAACAAAACATAAATAAAGAAATAACGCGTTAACTGACGCGTGACAGGTGAAGAATATCTCTAAAATTATAGAAATCAAATTATTTCTCTACAAGCCGCTTTAAAGGACAACCAACTCGCGCGTAAAATGCGCAAAAAACGACCTACCAAACAAAGGCAAAATGTTGTCCACTGACCTCAGGACGACCACAACGAAATAACAGCTTGGTGAGATGTGCCCTCCTTTATACTGTGTTTCTCAAGGTCATGGTCAGTGGACATTTGTCCCTCATTAGCATATGCCACCTCCTCCAACGCCTATTGGTGCCGAGCGCCTGTCTCAATTGACACAAAAGGAAAGCTACGTTTTTGTCATTGCGCTGAACCCAAGCCGGCTATTTTTGTATCCCAGTTATTTTATGCACTGTACACACTGAGAGGGAGTGGGAGAGAGTTGCATTAGGAGCATCACTGTAGGGTAGAATTTTTTCACTCTGTAGGTTTTGAAGGGCAGTGCAGCTTCGCCTCCAGGAAATTTGTGTCAGCTGGAGGAACAAAAAGGGGGAATTTAAGGGAAAACTCTCAGAAAAAAACAATGGATCATATACAATGGATGTTAAAGGAAACTAAAGTTACTGTCTTAAATACATCTGATTATTGTTTTTATCCACTCTCAACCTCCAGACACACACAAAATAACTCTTCACACAGGAGGTGACTGTGATGACTATCAGCTCATTTTGGCCTCTAAGTAAGCTTTTGTGTTGTTAAGTGTCAACAGGGATGTTTGCTATTGTGTGTGGCTGCAGAGGATGCAACCTTAGAGGAGATTATTTCAGGAGCTGTGCAGCATTAAACACGTTACTATAAATACACAACATCATATTAATAGAGAGAAACATGGCGCGCAGCCACAATCAAGCACCCCATTTGAACTGAAAAGTGATCGCGACGGTTCACCCAAGTTATTTGGTGAAAGATACAAAATGTACTTTAGGCTTTTCAGTTTGTAAATACAAAGATACGGCCACCAGTATCCCGAGCCTCAGGCCTCAGGCACAAATATGAAGTGTCTTCATAACTATCCTCTGATGGCACAGTGTGGAATATTCTCACATGTAGCTGCTGTAATTTTGGATATCCAGTAATTCTGGCATAAGCACTGCGCCTCTCACACTCTGGCTCCACCAGATCTGACCTTCAGAGCAAGGGGAGAGGTTGGTGCCTGGTATGAGAGCAGGGTGACAGTGCAGCACGAGGGGGGAGGGAAAGGGGACCACAGTTTCTCAGAATAGACAAAGCCAGAGTCCAGCATTCCTGATAGGAAGATTGACTGTTCACTGTTGGCTGCATTGAATATTGGAAAAGCCATGTTGATAAGCTGAAGACGGCCGTCCGCTGCCAGCTGAGACGCTGTAACTTTCGCACACCTTAAGAGGTTCGTCCCAGAGTTTGCAGCGTGCTCGTGAAAGGACAGCAAGGGTTCGCTCTGTTTTCTCTCAGCACAAATGCAAACGCAGGCAGAGACGAGAAAACAAACTTCAAAATGGATGTCTTGAGCTGTGAGGCGGCCATCTTTGTTGATGCCGCTATCTGTTGCCGTGGCAGACTGCGAGGTGTTGCCGTGATGGCTCAAACTTTCTTGGGCATCATTTAGATAGAGCGGGCCTGAGCTATTCTGGGACAAGGGGCTCTTCAGAGAGGCAGAGGCTGGTTTATGTACTCTGTCACTTGCTACACCATTTGAAAAGCTGGCATGCTGATAACACATGAGGAGGAGATGAATCCCAAAGTCCCTGGAGCCACTGGCTTTAAATAGGTCCACATGCTCTGGTACGTAAACACACACACACACACAAACACAGTGCCTGCTGTGTGGTCCCCCTGCACATCTCTCTGCACTGCTATACTGCAGCCCACTGCAACAGCTGACTGCTCAGTGCAACAGCTCCCCTTACGTCCTCGGTGTTCTTCAAAATCATTTAGACCCCAGTATGACGAGGCCCAGTAATGCTCCTGTTTTGATTATTGGACGTTTATGCAGCTTTGAATTACCTTCACATAGTAAGTGACCACACCTATGTCCAGCTGTAGACCTCAGCCCCAAAATCCTGGGACTGAGTTCATTCTGGGGGATGGCTGGTCGACAGTTTGGTGATGTGTGAGTGAGGAGCTGACATTCTGGGCATCAAGACTTGATCTGGGGGTCGGTCACAGTTGTTTTAGATCATCATGCGCCAAATGCCAGCAGGCTTAGGCTGCAAGATGGAGGGAGATTGGGAATTATGTGTGCAGTCATTCTCAGTAGTGTTTAATCGCTCACGGCACAGTCATATCTCTCTCCACATGCAGTGTCTGCACAGGTGGGACTGATCATCAGAAACTATACTGTCAGAGGGGACATACAAAATGTTCACTGAAATGAACCAACAGCTTTGTAATTTGTAACTTTATTCTGTTCTTCACATGCCTATCTATCTATCTATCTATCTATCTATCTATCTATCTATCTATCTATCTATCTATCTATCTATCTATCTATCTA
>JBAJHX010000096.1:22255652-22278141 GCA_037176925.1 Amniataba percoides
CACAGAAGGGCCTGCCTCAACCAGGAGTCGAACCCAGAACCCTCTTGCTGTGAGGCGACAGTGCTAACCACTACACCTTCATTCTGTATTAATTTGTAATGGAATATTAACTCAAATTTCATGATCTCTCGCTTTGTAATAAGCCATCAGTGCTGCAGTTATACATCAACAAATCATTTATCACTTTGTTTTTTAGTAATCCATCAATAGGAATCAAGAAGTATGATTGATAAGAAATGTATCATCAAATGTTCTCTTATTAGACACAGGGGGACAGACTGAAGGATGTAGACAACATGTTGTGAAGGCACAACAGCAAAGGCACTTAATTTGCATGTCAGATGTACTGATGATGATACAGGTATTCATATGTTGTTGGTGATATGATACTACATGCATCATTACATTATGGACCATGATGTAAATAAGTATTGGACTTTGTATTGCTATCCATGGCACTGTTGTGGTTATGTGTGATTTACTGTACTATTCTGCTTCTTGTCAAATAATCCCAACCAACACAGTCAATACTGTGAATGTGGAGGGGTCTAAAAAATACAAATGTTTTGAAATCCTGGTTTAAGGTGTCAACAGCTAACACATATCAAAAGCATTATGGATTCAAATCCAGCCAGGCATAGCTGCCACATATCACCAAGTTCTGCTTGTCCCATCTTTCATGGATTTCCCTTTTTGACCTTACACCACTGAGAAATCTAACTGGAGAGTTTCTTTCATCTGAGTAAAAGCTCAGATGTTGCCAAGGCTTCCCTGCTTTAATATAACTAATGATCCATTAAATGAATATTTCAAAAGCATTTGTTTTTGCCTCACCTCAAGTCAGTCATTTGTTTCTGGGCTCCATTTTTTCAGCAGCTTTACCAGCAGAGGGTATGAACCTCGGTCCAATGTCAGACCTCCTCCCTGGGCCTTCAAGAGATCCTGCCAACATTTAACAGCTAGTCACAGTTATGTGGGGCCCCAAGGATGTTGAGCAGTAAGAAGCTGGAGCAGGAGCAGGTGAGGAGGGTCCTGAGGGAAAGCCCTGTGCTCAATTCTCCGAGACGTAACAGAAGGATCAGCTCGGCATGCAGAGAAGTACTACTTCCCGGCAGCAGGCCAGACACTTGGACAGCTGGCACTGTGTGTGTGTCTCGGTCCTCTTCTTCTCTCACACTGCATTTAGCGCACAATACAACAGTGTGTTAGCAGTCTGTTGTTATCTCCTAATTGGCAGTACCAGAATAGTGTGAACATCAAAGGTTGAAGTCTCAGAAAGAGCTTCTAGCTGCAGCTCACACCAAAACCAAGGAGAAAGAAAACTTAAATCTAAAAGATTTTTGCAAAGAGGCAAATATTCCCTTCTGAGGGAGACTTTCAGGTCCTTTTGTCAAATGCATGTCAGTGAAAACAGGTTTGAAAACATGCAGCCAAGTGGGTCTTTTGGTGGAAACTATTATGATCCTGACTAATGCTACCCTCTACTGCCACACAGTGTTCATTACATGTCCCCTTTTTTCTCTGAATAGTGCTAATTACAATGCGAATGATGATGTTAGTCTGAACTTGTCTCAAATTAAATGAATGTTTTTTTATTACTACTTAACTTAATGTTTTCAATGAATAGAGAGATCTTCTTGAACTTTGGATATTTAAGTATGTAAAAGAGGGAAAAGTACACATAGAAATTCACATGAATTGGAAGAGGAGACTTTTTTTGCTTTGCTTTTTGTAAAAAAATGGTATCATATTACAACAAACTCCAACACTAAAATGTTATTTCACCTTTTGATCCACTTCTCCATAGCAGAAATCATCATATGACACAAATGACAAATGACAAATGACATATGACACAGCATTTTAAAGGAGGATATGTTTTGCAAGACATTATCATGTGTCACTATTAAAGAAAACAAATGTGTTTACACATTTCATCTTCTTTTTCAGTAACAAATGAGATAAAATTTGGATGCAACAAAGTGAATTGTCTCCAGGGTTTGTGATGTTTATCCATGTAATTTCCAGTCATTTCTTGGAAAAAGAAACTGGTGTGCAGCCATTGGACATGCTCTGAGGGGTGTAATCTGCTGTGTCAAATGACTAATGTAGTACTCAGTTTTACATTCAGAAATGAAATGAAATGTGTCAAATGCCTTTATAACATTTTATGAAAAAACAAGTTTTATATATAATATAATATAAATATATATACAGTACTATTATTGTTCACAATCCTAAACCCAACACAGTGACATTAGGAAAGCCGGTGAATCAAGAATAACAAGGCTGGTGATCCTACAATATAAGCCTTATAAAAGTTAAAGTAATAAAGAAAAGACAATATGGTGTGCATTATGAGATTGGGAAGAGATGTGCTTTTTAAATTTTGATGATGAAAGAATTGACAATGGACTATTTGCAGCTTAAAAAGTGATCATTTAAATATGTATTTTATAAATGAATCCCAACATAGACCTCTGTGGTAGTAAGTCTACTTGTTTACTAGTGAAGTGCTACACCTTTGCCAGCAGGGGGAGCCATGTTTCTGTACGTGACCAGATACCTCCCAGTTTTCAGTCTGCTCACATGTGGTCAGCTCAGCCTGAGAGGAAGCACAAAAGGAACCTTGTGAGTGAACTGCACCTTGCAAACAGCTGGTCCTGTGGCAGACAGAAAAGCTACATTTTTCAAAATAAAACTTGTGGTATATTCACATAATAATCCAGCATTTGGGTGCTCTGCTACACTTGCCTGCTTGCACTGACTGGTAGAATAAAAGCTCGTTCCACCCAACAGCCATTAACAAGGTGTTTCTCTGTGTTTCTCAATGACAGGAAGGGGCTATCTCATAGGAAGTGGAAGTAGGAGCGTCCCTCTCCCTCTCTCTCACACACATACACACACAAATATACACACACTCAGTCCCCCCGTGGTCGTCCACTCGCCTGCCTATCCTGTAGCTGTGGGCAGAGCAAGCCAGGAACACCCCCTCTCTGCAGGGCTATGGCTGCCTGCTAGTATTTTGGTAATCGTCATCCTCCCTGACCTGCTGGCCCGATCCTGGCGCCAGGAGTCTCTTCGCCTCCCCTCCACCTCCTCGAGCCGACTACCCCCGACCCCACGGATAATTCAGACCAGCTGTTGCAAGGTGCCTTGACTACTCCCACCCACAATACTCACACTTGCCTCTTTTACAGGCTTGAGTTTGTCTTGGGGAGGCTTCTCAGTCTTTGCATGGGGTCTCACTGGTGCATAAAATAAATCCAAGTCAATCGCAGCCCCAGTTCCCGCTCTGCAACAAATCAGAGCTGTGTCTGGATTTGATGTTGCAACATGGAAACACATATTCATTGGGTATCATGCTGTGGCTGACATTCGCTTTCTTCCGAGTGTCACTGGCCTGAATTTCTCTCATTCCTCGACCCGCTCAGACTTAATGAGGTGGAATGTGTGTCACTGTGAAATGAGCATCCCGGACAGAGTTGAGTTTTGTTTGTGATATGCCTCCACAGAGCCATCTCCTCATTGGAGTCACATGAAAAGCATGTGCGTCCTCCATGATCAACTGATACTGTGAGGGGATTGAGAGTTGCTGCCAAGGAATGTTCGAGGAGGATGAGGACAAGAAAGAAAAAGGCCCAAATTTGCCACAGATCGTTTTCCCCCTGTGTTGAATTTGTGTTAGCTGGGAATGGGGTTCGCAGTGCATGTGTGTGCTTCTACTCTCGTGTACTTGAGTGTTTTTGACATTTGGGAGCTCTGTGTAAAATAAGGTGCCTCTCTGTCTATGGCCTAACCACAGTGGGACTTTGGACTGAGATGGAGGGGAACCCCAAGCTTTTGATCCCCAATCCACAACCCGAGCACTGCTGAGTAACAGCCCACAAGTGAACTGCATACATGCATGTGTGTGTGACAGAGGTTTGGATTGTTTTTTTCACAGCGGTGGTGGTGGTGGTGTGTTTTTCTCGTAGAGCAGCAGTGGATGGTTGTCAGAGAGAAGCCTGATAGAGTGGGGCGGGGGACTGGTACAAAGAACTGTTCTGGTGGAACTATGGAGGAAAATAGTTCATGCTGCACTGGGATTTCCTGCCTTTGCCCTGGTTAGCCCCCGCCCGTCCTCCCCCCGCCTCCCTCTCCTGTCTACTCACTCTGTTCTCGACGCCCTTCAGCAGTATGGAAACTGCTCTGACAATTTTTCTGCTGGAGATGGGTGAAGCAAATGATTTAATGAAACGGACTGCAAGGATCATGGGGCGAGATATTCAGCGTTGATCGAGACTTTTGCAATCTGGTTTCCCCAATTCTACTTCCACCCTTAATCTGTCCACCTACAGGCTTTAGAGCAGATGAATAGTTTTGACTCTGCGCCGTGTCTCATTCAGGTCTCTCACGCTGATGTGCAACGTATGTGGATGGTGTTATCTGATCTCTTATCAGACACAGCTGGAATACACATTACCTCCTCTTGACATCGGCCCTGATAATGGAAGCACAGGACCACTGCTGCTTGTGTTAACTGTAGAAAGGACAGGTGTGTCACCATTTGGCTGCCCTCAGACATGTCGCGTGGGTGTCAAAGAGGAGGTGGACGGGGATGAGGGGGGCCTGGGTTTTTTTTTTATGTTTTAAACCAGACCCCTTTTCTTCCAGGGCTTTGATCTTAGGTGTCAGTGGCTGAGCTGGGGGGCATGTGTCACTCATTAGCAGTGTGGTGAGAGTGTGCTGGTTCGCAGGTTTTTCTAGTGTGGAGTGGAGCAGAGAGGATGCTGTGAAAATGGCTGCTCATGGGGTTTTCCTGCTAATAAACCCTGAGGGTGGCGTCAGGGTTTGGGGTGGGAAACTACAAAAAACATTCCTAGAGGAAAGTGGTGCAGTTTACTCTAATAACTGCGTATGTGTTGAACATTGCTTTCATTGCCCTTTGTGGTGCACACACTTATGCTAAACTGATAGCACAGGAAGTGGAATAGACGATTTCATTGAAAGCCCTGCTGCCAGCACTCACTGTCTTAGGAGAGGAGGGAAATGGAAACCAGATGTCTGAGATCCACTGTGAATATGTCAAAGCTCTCAGACTATGTCAGTTCCTCCACGTTCCATTGGTGGATTGAAACTTTTCTGCACTGTCATCAGTAATGTCTATAATACTCCCTCCCTGCGGACATCTCTTACAGTCTTGGCTGCAGCTATGAACCTGGAGACTTTGGGAAAGAAGCTTCACTGTTCCAGAAGATCATTTCTCTCTCTCTTTCTCTTCCTCTCTCTCTATTCCTTAAGTTTCAGACCTCACCACATTCTTCAGATTTCAGGGTAACTTCCCATATCCCAAAGCTCACTCGGGTGGCAAATCTCTCAGCACTCCTTTGTGGATAGATTGCTTTCTCTTGCTTGAGAAAATAACAAGCTATAGAGTAATGACTTAACAAGCAACAGGATAATGGCTTCAACATGTGCAGGACTGAGTACATGTGTCTGTGTGCGTGCATAGATTTGGGATTGTGTGAGTGCTTCCTTACTTGCCTGTGTATGTGTGTGTGTCTATTGTTTGGGAACCAACTGTGCAGAATCAACTGGTTCTCTGTTTGGTTGAAGTTGTTTGAAAGCTGGACCACTGATGAATAGATCGTTCTCCTCCATGTCTGGAGCCTCGGAGCCTTTTGGGAATCAGCAGCCTCCGGTGCGTCACAATGACAGGGACAGCCTGTGGGGTGTCAGTGGGAGTGCCGGGTGTTTTCCATCATAACCAGCTGCCGTACAGGCCTCCCACACAGCGGAGCACTCCACAATATGAATGCCCGTGTTTTCACCTTATGTCTGTGTGTTTTCATATGGGGATGCTGGAGACAAGTGTGACAGCATACGTGGTGATTAATGACAGTATGACAGCTGTCATATGAGCTGTCAGCTGTCTGTCTAGGAGTGCGTGAGCATGAGGAAGACTGATGGTGTTTACTATCTGTGTTTTGATGCCACACATCTGTTGCTGAGGTGCACTGCCTAAAGTCTTTGCTTTCTTTGATCTTCTCTGGAACAAATGGGAAGCACTCGACACCTCAGCCTTCAGCAGTGGCAAACCAAACTCTTATCCCTGCTCCAGACATGCCCATCTCTCATACTGGTGTGGCTTTAACACTCAGTGAACCTGTGGGGCAGTTCATGGGAAATGACATGCTACAGACGCTATCATGACTCAATTAACCATCCTCTTCCTGTCAGTGATGTGTGCGACACATTTAGCCATGACATGATCTGGCCTGCCCGAGTGGGTGCTTCTCCCGTTCACACACATCTGTCTTAGTTTTGACTAATCAAAACCTTGAAAAGTAAGAAGAAAGTGGGGGGGGCAGTCTGTTTCCCAGCGCACCACCTGATGCTGTTTTCACACTGTTACACTGTGACATGTCCCAACAGGTGGGCACAGATCTGCATTACCTCTTTCATAATGCTCCGTCAAGGCCTCCGGCTACAGCTCAACGTCCTTTTGCACCTTGTCTGGGAAAATATGCTCAGGTGCATTCCGGTATGGCAGACAGGTGATATTTCCTCCATTGTCAGGTGGAGAGGAATCTTAAGTGTGGGCTTACCATTTGGAGAGTACTTTCCCTGTTCTCTGTTTTAGCCTGCAGTTCAGTCGGCCCACCATTTTGGGCCAGACTGAAACCACTGGAGGGATTGTCAGTAAATTTAGTAGCAATTCTGGCAATTTTAGTGATCCCCTGACTTTTTCTGTAGCCCCACCCAGAGGTTGATGTTTGTGTTTTTAAGTGAAATCTCAACAGCTATTGGACTGATAGCTCTCTAGGTCTAATTAATTTCACAATGAATTTTAAGAATTTTGATGATCCTTTAACTTTTCATCAAGCAACATCATTGTGTCAAAATCTTCCTGATTTGTCGAGTTCTTTGATTTAAGCCCAAAAATCTACAAAACTAATGAAATTCCCATCAGCCTCAAATGTACTTTGTGTTTACTGATTAGCAAATGTTGCCATGCTAAATAAATGTGACTACATTAGCTGTTAGCTGTGATATTGTGAGCATTTTTACATGCTGATGTTTAGCTGAAAGCACCACTGTGTGTAGCCTCTGAGAGCCGCAAGCTGTGGCCTCTTACATTAGAATTATGATCATCTTTATTTGTCATTCTGTTGAGGTCGAAATAAAATCTCCCTTGTTTGCTTTTGTGTTGAGCAGGCATGCTACTCTTTAGCTCGCTGACATGCCACACAAGAATTTAGGAGTGATGATAGTTAAGAAAGCTGGGTCAGGATACTCTCTGAGAATCGCTTGTTTGCTGTCCCAGGCTAGAAGTCAGGTTTATTTTCTCCATCCGTCTCTCTTCCAATCCCACCAGCCCCAGTGTGAGGCAATGCCCAGAAGGACACACAGAGGAAAAGCAGAGTACTCAGGCGCCATCTATCCTTCTGCCCCCCTCCCAACTCCCCTCTCTTGCTCCGCTACTCACTGGCATCGAGTCCGCAGCAACACATGTCTCTGATCAAGTCCAGCCTGCGTCATCAGTTAGTAAACTCCAGGCTCCAGGAAAACCAACAGAGAGCACATTCATAGCCGGCGACCCTGTGACTGAGTGTGTGATTCATTACTCTTTAATATGCACCCCCTACCCCCATCCCCTAACCCACCCAACCACTTCTCCAATTCAGCCTTGGGGCAATTCCACGGCCTGATCAAATCCATCATTAAGCATACTTGTGGTGTTACCGCTGTTGGCCTTCTTATTTACCAGATGCAGCGGTTGTGTCTCTGGCCTGTTTGCAGCTCAGCGGAGCATTCTGACATTTACATCACTACTATGAACTGCGCAGTCAGGAGTGAGACAGCACGGCAGAAGAGACAGGAACACCCACCAAACGTTGTTAACTCTAAAACATCAGAGACTAATGAAGTGCTCTCCAGAAAGGTGACACACATTGAGAGGTGTTAATCTGGGTGGAGGAGGCCAAGGAAGTAATACATGAGGTGAGAGGTGCTTGGGGAGTACAACTGAGGATTAGATGATGGCTTCATTGTCATAAAAACTGCTACATCTCTCTATTCTTACACATAAAGCTTAACAGTTTTCCATTTGCCTTTTCACACTCTTGAAGTTATATTTTAAACGTCACAAGTCCCAAGTAACATTGTGATATGGTCATACTTTATTTAGACTTTCAACTGCTGATAATCAACTTAATATCAAGTAACATGTCAGACTACTGACTCTCAGGTGATAGTCACGTGTGAAAGTGTGAAAAGTGGTTTCCACATATTCACTGTCTGTGTTGTGGTTCATCTTGAGCAGATTGATGACAAGCACCAGACCGAGCCGCAGTGGGCGCCTAAAGGCTTCTCCTGGGAGACTTCTTCTCCAGGTCTTGTGGTGTCATGAGTGTGGGATGAGTCCTGTTTATGAGATGCTGACAGATCCTTCCTGTCTCCCAAGCTGTGAGCCCACACTGCTGCTGCGCTGAAGGACACTCTGTAGTTCCCGGCCACCCAGCTCCACCCCAAAAACTTGGCTAAAAGAGCAGCCATGGGTGGGACAGCTGAAGGGGGGGATGGGACATGGCGCTGGTAGCAGCAAAGTGCAGCAGTGGTGGCAGCAGCAGAAACAGCATTTGAGATCTGCAGCTCCTCAACCCGGGCTGCATTTTTTGGGTAAAGTAGGCCAATGTAAACTCCCACTTCCTGTCGGTCTTGTCTCAGAGGGGGAGAGACGATCCTTCTGTGAGGAGGGAAAGGACTGCTGCTCTGTAGGGACGCACATAAATAGAAATACAGCCATAGAGGCAGGCAAGAGAGTAAGTGGGAGAGAGCGAGTGAGTGAGAGAGCGAGGAATACACAAACACAGCGGGGTTCAGGAATGTTAAACACATGCTTTATGGCATAAATAGCAGCCACTTTTAGTAAATTACAGTGAGTGCTCTGGCACTGTAAAGCACACAGCAGGAAAACGCTCTCAGATTTCAGATCCAGGCCTTCCACTCTCCCCAAGGAACAAAAAGGGGAGCATGTTGTGTTTTCATTTCTCTATAAAAAGGCAGAAATAAGTGCAGTAACCTATGATGCAGCAGAGATTTGAAATGCACAAGTTTATACTGGCCAAATGAGGCTGTGCTGCCACAGTCATGGTGACCTCATAAGATTAAAAAAGCAGGGGAAAGCAAAATGTCCTGAAATGTTGATCTATAGAATACAGAAAAGGAAAACAAACTTTGACATGCTGCTTCTTCATCACTCTCAGCTACAAAAATTAGGTGATAACCGAAATGCCACAGATGAAAAACGCAGAAAAAATCAAATAACAAGCAAAGCTGAGAATAAAGTTTTTTAAATGGGAAGCTTGTTTCAGTTGTCTCCGCAGAGCTGACACCCTCACCTTAGGACATACCAGCTGACATCATCAAAATAGTCCTGAGCTAACCTCCAGCAGCTGAGATTTTAATAGCCCCTTTATCCCAGAGCATCCTGTGTAAAATACTCAAGAACGTGATGGCCAAAGGAGCCACAGTCAAGGGTTCTCACATCAGTTCCATGTTGGACCTGGTTGGTGTGTGTGCAGATGTTTGAGGATCTGTATAAGCAATTTGGTTTGAAGAAGTGACTGTGTGAGGTGAGTCAGTGCTACGTGCCACAGTGGTCATCCTGGCTGGTAGCTGTGAGCACATTTCCCTGACTCAGAAGGAAACAGAGAACTGTACCGTGGAACAATTTACCTCACTCTGTGCTGGCCTGGCTGGGCCTCAGCCCACACACCCCCGACTAACTGACTGACTGACTAGTGGCCTGAGTTACTAACTGAGAGCAGAGGAGCCATGGGAACCTAAAGCTCCAGTCTGGGTTGATTCTGACTCACTGTCTAGGCGGGGGAAGAAGAGAATGTTATACTCTCCCTGAGAAAAAGTCCACCTTAAGACAATTTCATTGTTGGGAACATGTATGAATTTAAATTTGGGGACTGACTGAAAACAGAAGTTGACTTTCACTCCAGTTCTCTTTTAACAATACATACAAGCACACTCTCAAAACGACAGGTCTAGCAGTGTTTGCACAGTGACAGTGAGAAGTAGATGGCAGGTGGAAACTGGAAACAGGTGCAATCAGTTGTTCCCGTCCATCATGCAGTGTGTTCACCTGCACATCTGTGGACCACAATGGCCCGTTCACTCTCCACACCTAATATCAAGATACTGAAAAGAAATTTCCCTGTTAATGATCAAACAGATCTTTTACAGCCAGTGTACTGACGGCACCCGTTTCCTCACTGCATCAAAGAGGAGATCAAACCATACAAGTGTGGATTTCTTTGTGCCAATGCAAATGACAGTGCAAGTTTTAATAAACATAAATTACTTTATTGAATGAAAATGTTTCAGTTACAACATAAAAGAAATCAAACACACAAGCATGGTACAAAACAGAAATAACATCATTTGTACATTGCACTATAAAAACACTGCCATAAAATGTTAAGGAAAGTTAAAAATTCATCTTTGTACTGTCCATTTACACAATCATGATCACATATTAGACATTAACCACATCTTCATGACGTAAACCTTTAAATTCTTTGGTCCCAGCCTTCTTACATTTCAAATGGTTTGGCTCTAATTTCTACTAATACTGTAACCATTGTTTATTTTAAATCCACAAATACTAACTGAGGTAAAACAGGCACATTTTTGGTTTCAAAAGTAATACAATTTCAAGGCACGAATTCATTTAAGTTACAAAATATGGCTTTGGCTGTTATTAACACTGTGGTAACCTTGAGTGCATTGTTAGCGATGCCATCTACGTTGCAGCAATGCTGCAAAGTGAAGCTTCTTTGGAAAAAAAAAGACAGAACGGCTTTTCCTATCTCTGAAAATCATCAGATTAAAGAGAAGGTTTGGATGTAGTCAAAATAAAGGTTTAAAATGATCCCACTGGTGAAAAGACTAACTGATGCCATTCTTTTGTGATGACATGCTTCCTCTTTTTTCTTAAGCAAACCAAGGGCAGTGGAAGTCACCTGCTATCAGCCAGTGAAGGTCATGGCTGTAGCACCTGTTAGCACCTCGTCTATCTACACCACAGTACCAGGGACAGCTGTGTGTGCATTTGCTTTTGTGTGTGTGTGTGTGTGTGTGTGTGTGTCTGGGTGTATGTGTGTGTGTTGTGAGGCACGCTGAGAGATTTATTCCACCCACGCACCCCTACCTCTCAGCAGCTGTGTCTAGGCTATGATCCTGAGCTTGCCGGTACCAGAACAGAGACAGGAAAGAGCACCTCTTACCCTGATGAGTTCACTACATATTTGGTCTTTGGAATGGGCACAATAGCAACAAAGGGGCTGATATTGGATGAGTGTCAGCATTGCTCTCTTCTCTATTTGGTCCAGCCTCAGGACCTCAATCTAGATTGGAAGAAAAAAAAAAGAATCTGGTCCTTGGGTGTTTTGGTTTTCTTTTTTCACAGAGCAGAGAAACTAAAAGGCTTGTAAAGTCATATCCGATATTGAGGCTCAATTCCCTCCAGGTCTCTTAAAGCAGGCCATTTCATTCTCTTTGTGGCCTTACAGGTCTTCAACAGGCCAGCTGGGCTTGTGTAGACCCCCATCTCCGTGGCCACTAGCCCTCCACTGCCCTAAGCTCTGAGTGTGTCTCCTTTGTTTCTCTTGTGGCATCTCACACGCTGGTGGAGCAGCACCCTGAGGAGCTGTGTTTCTGCAGTAACGACATGCGGCTGAATGTGCGAGAGCAGATGCCACACTGGTACTTCTTCACCTCTGCATGGGTCTGCAGATGAGCCCGCAGGTTAGAGCGGTCAGCGAAGGCCCTGTTGCAGTGGGGGCACGAGAAGGGGCGCTCACCTGGATAGACAAGGGGAGGAAATACACGTCATATATTAAAAAAAAAAACAAACATAACTGGCACTACCTTTAGATGAGTATGTAACAGCAGTCTTTACAGTCACAACAGTTCACAATTACTCACACACACACACACGCACACTGTGCAACAGACACACACACACTCTGAAGATAATGAAGAAGCACATGGTGGACTGGCAGGGTCAGAGCCTGACTGAATTAGCATGATTCAATCAGAGCCAAATGAGATTAGCACACTAACAAGTTGCTGCAGGTACTAAGTACTCAGTGATAACAGAAAGCCTTCTGGCAGTCTTTAATCCTTTTGTCACTCCTGCGTTCTCAATCTGTGTCTTCCCCAGCAGCCGTGATAAGATAATTAGCTGACAAGCCATTGTGGATGGGACATTAAACACAATGAGTGATCAATGAACACAGGGTCTATGGAGGGTTTCCCCACATGATGCGGTCTGCTGATCAAGTGCTGAGCTCATCGAACTGATTGTCATGGATATCCTGCTCCCTCACTTCATAGTACAAATGGTGACGGGAAAACATGATGACTCACAGTGACAGCAACTCAAGGGCACTGTAAATCGACATTTTTACAGTAACACATACACAGATTTCTTCACCCATGACTAAAACTAGAATAGAAAACTACAGTGAAGAGAGACAGATTTCTAATGGTGTTGTGTATCAGTGTACGTGGTTCTCACCTGTGTGTGTGCGGATGTGACCACGCAGCAGCCACGGCCTGGAGAAAGCCTTTCCACATGTGGTGCACACACAGGGGAGGGTGTGTGAGCGGATGTGCATCTTCAGAGCCCCAAGGCTGGTGTACTCTTTAGGGCAGTGTTTGCAGAGAAAGGCTGGCCTGGCCGCTGTGACAGGGGCCTCCCTCTCCTCCTCCTCCTCGGGGGGACTGATGTGAGCCATGACGCCGGTGCATTTCATCCGCTGGCGGGGGGCGTATGTGTGTACGGGTTCTGGGCTAGGGGGGTCTGAGGTGCGTCCTTCATCCTCCTCTCCACAACTGCTGGCGCTGCTGCTGAGGCTGGACGGGGAGCTGAGGTCCAGGGGGCCTGGGGCGACACTGGGCTCTGTCTGGGAGGTGGGCAGGTACAGGGCAGGCAGGACACTCAGGTCCCACACCAGACCTGTTGTGAAGCAGGTGGCAGTGGAGGTGTTGTCCCCTGATGTGAGCTCAGCAAGAGGGTACCTCTCCAGTGAAGTGTCTGGAACAGAGGGGAGAGGATGGTTCAGACACAGGCCAAACACAAGTCACATTCTAGTTGTTTGAATCACACAAAAATAGACTGCAAATTTATCATTTGTGCTTGTTTTAGACTTTCACTATTTATTTTGGTGAGAATTCCATGTTTTTCTCAGCATTTACAGATCACAGAGCTGGAGCCAAGGAACGGTTTCATGGGCCGTTTCCTCCCACGTATTCACAAGGGCTTGCAACATGAATGGAGCTCTGTCTGCTCGCAGAGAGGGAGGAAAGTGTTTTAACGGGCCCCGACTTGAACTGGGAGTTGCCGGGTTTGTAGTTAAACCAGGCACCCAAAAAAGCAGAAAACTCAATTTTTCCGAGATAGAGCGACGTTTAACTAAAAAGTCAAGACTACAAAACAGGTAAGTTTTCTATGTAGTTTGCGCACGGACGTAAAAATGATTTCATAACTCTAACAAGCCATAAAAAACTTCTCAACTCACCATTCTGACATTCCAGTTCACTGTAGTTTGGCTTTTGTTTGGCGAAGTACTTTTTGACCAAGAAAGACCGAGGCATTGTCCTTGGGAGCGTAGAATAACTGTGCGTAAAAGTATCCTTCGGCCGCGGCGTACAGTTCCTAGAGAAAAGCGCAAACCAAGTCCTCGGATACGCAGGAAACAGAGTAATATCCCCCTACAGTCCGCAAGTTGGAGTGGACTCCTGCAGACAAGTGTGTGTGCGCAGCTTTCACGCAGAATGACTAAATGCTGGCCTCTGTTCTGAAATACTCTGACACAGGCGGTAGGGGTGTGCTCGCCCCGAGGGCCCTCCCCACATCCCAGTGCCTTCATGCTCACACACTTCACAACAACAAAAACACGA
Source organism: Amniataba percoides (assembly GCA_037176925.1). NCBI lineage: Eukaryota > Metazoa > Chordata > Actinopteri > Centrarchiformes > Terapontidae > Amniataba > Amniataba percoides. Next base: position 22,269,618 of record JBAJHX010000096.1, read on the forward strand.
ACTTCACGGACCCTACACACGGGGATCCGCTGGTGTCGACCTGCAGACAAGAATAGGTGGAGGGACAGCTGCAGATTATTGCAATTACTCTATGCAAATGACCGTGCCGGCGTCATTAATTACAGTAGCATGCTGTGTGGTCCAGTTGTGCAAATGTGTAGATAGAAACCTGGAGATGTGATGACAAACCCCGTGACAGTTGTACTGAAAAGCTGCAACTCCCAGTGTGAATACCGATGTCAGGACTTTATTCAGTTTCTATAATTTGTGCTGGGGAACATCACCAAAGTGCAGCCCACAGTACAGCCAACAGACCATCATAGTGCAGAGACCAACGCTGTCACTTCCAAATGTGATTAATTTAAAGTCTGTGCACTCAGTCTGCATGTCTTTGGATAACTTGGGGACCTGGTTGCTTACTTGATCTCATCTGGTCAGGGTCCAGTGTTTCCCTCACATGAGGAATGATGTAGGAAATGAGGTCTAAACATACAAATGAGTGAATGAATGAGCATCATACCTCTTTAAAATAGCAGTTTTCATCACATTGCAGTTGACTGTGAATATCACTGTTGATTAAATGTGCTGCTCTCAGACTGGCTCCTGCTGTAAGGTGGTGTGATGTGTCCATTTGGAGGTGTCACAGTGTCTTCAGACTTGCCACTCTTCATTTAACAAAGTTATACCTTCACACACGGAGGCTCAGCCTCAGAGCCTCCCAACAACATGAGTAGAGTAACTGCTCCATCTTCTGGAGGAAAGGGAATAATGATGTTAGATAGGTACACAATGACTTGGGAGCTATTCATTTTAAAAGCACCCCTGTGTCCCATTGGTCTGCTCATTGTTAATAACTGTGGCTATTTTACTCCCACTGATTGTCCACTCCTCATCTACATTAAAATCCTGAACTTTAACACTGTGATGAATAATACATTATAGTAATCCAACAAGATGTTTTAGAAGGATTCAAATATCAGAGCAGAATCACCAGAAAGTGGAAAGAATATCATAGCAGATGAACAGGACTAATATGACATAGATATATGTAAATACACTCAACGCTGTATTCAACAAGTATACTGCAGGGAAATCACTTCTTCATCAGTGTGTATGCTGTAAAAATAGTACAACTTTTGTGCATATGTTGGCAAATAATGACACCTTTTCCTTTTAAAATATATAAACCAGCACAAATCTGAAAGAAATGAGAAATAATACAAATCTTTCTATGAAGATATCTACATAAAGAGAATGGATGATTCGGTTATGATAGGTATTAGTGCACTACAGGCTGCACAATGATTAAAAATTACTTTCGTCTTTCTACTTAAACAAAAAGGTTTAATTTCTCATCTTGATGCTACTTGTGGTGTTTGTCTTTCCCATGTCTGAATGTATCATCTGCAGGTATTTTGGGGTTTCTCCTTACCTTGGCGATAAATAAAAGAAATGAATATGCACAATATGCAAAAGCAGTATAGCATAGTATAGTATAGTGTTTGCACTGACATATTGCTTTGTTGTTGGGACATTACATGACACTGAGCATAGCCCACAGCCCACATGTTAATATGTATGAGCTAGATTTTGCTCAAGTACTCCCAGAACTTCTGCAGTAAGAGACAAAAAAAAAAGAGGTTGGCCAGGAGTGATGTGATGAAACCACAAAGACACATCAATGTTCCTGTCAGGGTTTTTTTTTGTCATAAATAAATAAGATCATTCTTTTTGACAACAAACTAGTTTATTCCAATATCAATGTGAGTCATTACATTTCTTAAAAAAACAACCTACTTATCTTAAAATAATGAGAATGTTTATCAAACATAATGACTAAGAATGTTAAAATAATGACCTCTAATATCTTCTCATTATTTTCAGATACTAACTCAGTATTTCGAGAAGATTTCTCATTATAATAACTTCTGGTCATCACGTTTGCGTATGTTAGACTACAGGTGTACAGCAATCTCTCAGTGAACCAATCTCCCGTGAACCAATATCCAATGAACGTTGTGGGGCAGGATACCCTCCCGCCATCTGTTCGAGTTGTTCTGTGAATTTTAGCAGCCTGTAAGACGACGTAACACGGTGAACTTCAAGTCTCTTCTGTTACTCACTAACAACAAAGTTTACACAGCTGTGCAGAGGACAAGAATAATCTAAAGACACTGAACACAGCCTGAACGTTGACGTTTTTTAATCTTGACACAAATGTTTAATCTTTTCAGAATCAAACCAAACGGCTGGCTTGGTCGGCGGTCTCTGATTGGCTGTCGGCTCCTGGAGGGCGGGTCCTCTGTGTCTGAGGTCGGTTGAACATTTGAATCAGAAGACAACAGACGTGTTTGGTGGCATCAGCTGTGAAGCTTCAGACTCTGATCATCGACATTAGGTGGTGTCAGGAAAAACTTGCAAATTGCGCGATGATCCGCGACTGAAATTGACAAACACTCGCAGCAGGTAAGGACACTGCAGGGCTGCAGCTTAAATACAGAAATATACCGCGGGCGATAGACTATAAATATGTAGGCAGCAGCACAGTTGTTGACTACAGACATACACTGTGGACCATAATGATCACAAAATGTGATGTTATGGGTCCTACTGGCTGTCACTGTTGGTCTCGCTTAGTTCAGGTGCAGCCAGGGAAGATGAAACGACATATTAATCCAAACTATTGAAGACTATGAATAAAGAGCTGTAGTGTCAAATAAAATACATGAAATTTAATTCAGTCAGTGAGACAAGCTGACTCAACAAGGAGCTGAATGTCTGTTTTCAGTCTTAATATTGCTCCCGTTATTTCTGTGGTGTGTACCTGACTGCATGACAGTGAGTGAAAACACAGCATAACACAATGATGCTATAACAACATTACCATTAGTGTGCACTGCAGGATAATGCTATAATTCACTGTCATTCATTGATTAAGTGCAGTGGTTCAATATCTATGAAACATGCAAACCAGACTTTGCACTGACGAGATATTTGATTTAAAAAATAAAAAAAGCCCCTCCCCCTATATCAGAGACAGATGGACCCTAACAATGAATTTCTGGGGGAGTGGGCATCATTATTCAAATCAGCGTTTCAAATGACGTCTCATTGGATATCCATGTCAGCTGACCCATATTGCTCGAGTTTTGAAGAATAATATTGAGCAAAGGGTCTTCTTGGCGTCACCCACTCCCAAACTGTTAAGAGGGATTAGCATTAATGAAGGGCAGAAGCTGCATTAACTTGATTATGGCACTGTTTCATATCTTTAGGGTATAAAGACTCTCGGTAACAGCAGTGGCTCGAGTGAGCACATCCTCCCACAACAGACTGTTGACTCTGGACACCTGAGACACTTCCTGCTAAACAAAGAAGGGAGAGACGTGAGGAGTGTGGGCAAAGACAACAAACACCTGAAGACAGGACAAAGAGAAAGCAGCAATGTTCAAAACGATCACCCGTCTGCTTTTTGGGGGAGAGGAGAAGACTCCCGATGATGTAAAGTATGGAGATGTTGTTGAAGAGGACTGGCTTGTCGTCAGCCATCAAGGTCAGTGATGGAGCATGTTATTCTTTTATTTAGAATATATTTATTATGAAAATACACACTGATTAATATTCATAAACTGTAATCCAGCATTATATGTAAAAACATGCCAACTGATTGTATTGATGTGCAATATCTGCATGATTGGCATGAGAGAGTACACAGAAGGACAGTATTCTTCCAATTTCTTGAATAATTGCCCATTTATATGACCAAACTATTTCCACAGAGGCAGAGAACCAGGATGCAGAGCTGACTGATAACCAACCATCAAACTCTGCTCAGTACGGTGACACAGCAGCAAACAGGGAAACTGATGACAGGTAGGAGGATGTGTTACATTTCAATTTCACATAATTATTACAATATTAAATTTGTGAGGAAATAATTCATATTAAGGTGTGGATGCTGCTTTTCTTGCTTATCAGATTCACTTACTTGCCTGTGTTTCCTTTCAGTGTGTTGGATTCAGACCCCACAGCTCAAAGCAGTAGCAGCAACAACGCCAGTCGAGCCATCGCCAGCCACGTTTCCCACCCTAAAGCTTTGGACGAAGTGTCGCAGTTAATCTGCATCCAGAAGGCTAAGGCCTGGACACACCGACATCACTTGACCCGTAATGCCATTCAGCGCCAGAACCGTGTTCGCCAAGGGGTCCAGCACCACTCCTTCCATCTTCAGCAGCCAGGACTCCGCAACCTCAGCCACTGAGGCTCCAATTGTAAACTGAAATAACTAGGAAATAGTCTTCCAACATACATAGCACACACTCCAATACATATAATTTTGTCTTGCACAGATATAAGCTATACATCTAATCTTGATATTGCATATTATAACACTTGACAAGTGCTACCAGGCAACAGGCAGCTACATGATAACTTGTACTATATATGACTTTGGCATGAAGATGTTCACCTTATGAAATGAGATACACAGTGTTTTCTTGTTTGTGTGCATGTGAATCTATACATGTGGATGAGTACAACTTATCCAAAACGTATCATTTAACACTTTGGACAAAGTGATTTGTGTATTGACATGCATTTCTTATGTGGACTTGGTTTAAAAACTTTTTGTATGGCAATAAAAATGATGACTTTGCAGCATGTGCATTATTTATAAGTTATGAGTAAGTGTAATGTCCAGAATGACATTGAACTACTCACAATTTGACAGATGCTAAACGTGAGATCTGATTGGTTGGGAGGTAATTGTGCCTGGTGTGTTCATTACATGTTTAGCTGAGGGAAAGGTGCAGTTACTGGGTTTTTGCGAAAAGGAAGCTTTTATTCTTCTATGAGTACAGTGAGGATGGATCTTACTCCCAAAACGAAACAAAACAAGCGGTTAACATCCAGTTACAAAAGCTTTGCTGGTTCATCTCGACTGGCTTATGGCTCATTGCCAATTGACCCCAGCTGTGACGTGAATAAAAACCTTGGTGAGATGATGCAACTCTCCACACCTGCCCCTGTCATGATGCTCATTTGCAACACTTTAGATGTAAATCACCTGATTAGATGGCATGGAGAAAACAGATGGGAAACTTGGGTGAAACCCAAAATATGTTGACACGACGCTTGGAAAGGTTATGGCACTGCACAAAAGAGGAGGACTCTCACCTAGCCTGGAAAGAGAGCCTCAAAGCATATACACTGAAAAAAATTTGGAGTACTGTTTACTTAGAAAAACCTAGGTACGTTTTTCCACGCAGAAATGTTGAGTAAATTCTACAAGGGTAATTTTCAAGTAAAATTTACTTGCGGATATGAGTTGTTCCTGTAAGAATAATGAGGTTACCTTTATTTGTAATTATAAATATTGTCATTGAATTTTACTCCCTCATTATTAGTAAGTTCTACTTCTACTACTACTGCATCAAACTGAAAATTTCACATTTTTCAATTCAAATAGCATTTCAGGGTGTTTTTTAAATACCTTTTCTGACTTTCATTTACAGGCTATATTCAAGTAACATTTAAACACCTTACCTAATTTAACACTAATGTCTATATGGCATAATGAGCCCTTTCAAAAAAGTAAAGAAGCTCTGTTTAAACAACACCACCTTTATTTTCCTTTTGCACACAACAGTGGCTGTTTTGTATTCATAAATACATTCACAAACACTTAAAGGTGTTTTCAAACAAAGGTTTTGAAACATGCTGACGGAACATTTGCATGGAAAAACCTTTTTGCCAAAAGGCACTTTGAAATACGACATCTTTCCTATCCGATACCTCTTATTCATAAAAAAAATAAAATAATTTTCTTATCATGTACATCACTAGACCTTTTAGATCAATCAAGTGTATCAACAATGAAATAGTTTAACATTTACCTTCAAGGTCAAGTGACCCGATGGCTGAAAAAGGCCCTTTGAGAGTGTGTGTTGTGTGTATGTGTGCGCGTGTGTGCGTGCAAGTAAGGTAAAAAGATGACACAAACACTTCATACAACAGAGCCTGTGTTTTATTAATTAATTCATAAATAAATTAAATAATTAATTAAATGTATCACTTTTTAAAAAAAATTATTTATATACTTATTTCCGTTTCTAGCCCTCGCGTCGTCCTCTGGGTGAGGGCGACCCGAAACATCCCCTCGCCGCCGTGACACAAACGCTTCATGCGACATGCCCCTTGCCTCGTCCTCTGGGTCTCTTCCTTCGGCGACCAGAAACATCCCCTCGCTGCCGTGACACAAACGCTTCACGCGACAGAGCCGCAGCCCCTCACCTCGTCCTCTGGGTCAGGGCGACCAGAAACATCCCCTCGCCGCCTTGACACAAACACTTCACACAACAGAGCCGCAGCCCCTCGCGTCATCCTCTGGGTCAGGGCGACCCGGCGACCTGAAACAAAACAAAAAACGAATTAAAAAAAATAAATAAATGCTCGCGTGGGACTCATCACTTGGTTTCTTGCTGGATGGCACTGGATGTCTCCGTCTCCCCCCCACACACACACACACACCCACACACCTCCTCCTCCGCTCCCCTCGGACCGCTTTTTTTTCTCTGTCTACCTCCTACTTTTTCTTCGGTCGGATATATCCGGAGGCCGGATATATTACGCGCGGTCGGACGAACGGGTGGGTGCGGGGGAACCCAAATAGTCCGAGGGAGGGACGAGTTATCCGACCAGCGTGGTCACACTGGTTCATTTCTTGGCGGCATGCCAAATTCCTTCAGGGACAGAGGGGAAGCTCCGCGCGGGGCGGGGAGAGCCGCAGAACGTTTTTCCAGAAAGACCAGGAACACGTTCAGTAGCCTCTCCCGGAACGGAGGAGAAGCGAGAGCAGAAAACGGAGACAGACGGGTACGGAGACAGATATTAATCACACACACACACAGACACACACACACACACACACACACACCGCTCGAAGGTTCACACAACAGCTCTTTTCCAGCTCGCCGTGTGACGAAGAATGCGACAATAACGAAGAAGAACGAGAAGAAGAACGAGAACGAGAAGAACGGGAAGGGAACGGTCAGAGGAAGAGAAGAACAGGACGACGAAGACAGGAAGAGGAGAGGAATCGAGAGCGCGCAGAGGAGCGAGAGGAGAAGAGGAGGGGAGGACGCCGAGGGAAGGGAGAGGACAACGGAAGACCGGAGGAGAGCGCTTTGCGACGGCCTGGGGACGGGAGGAGGACGAGAGGGCGGCCGCGACGGCGGCGGCGGGAGGAGGAGAAGAGCGACGACGGGGAGGAACGTGCGGGGTGGCGAAGACAGGAAGAGCAGAGGAACCACGGAGAGCATTTCGCGACGGCGAGAGCGAGAGACCAGGAGGACGAGGCTGCTGCTGCGGCAGCGGCGGGAGGAGGAGAGCGAGGGGCGGGGGAGACGGCCGCGACGGCAGAGGAGGAGGAAAAGGAAGAGGACGAGGAGGATAGGATAAAGCGAATGCGGGTCAACGAGTGTTGGACGAGGAACGGGAGAACGCGTTTCAGCCGGTCGCCGACGTATCAGAAGGAGAAGGAGAAGTAGACGTAAAAGACGACGGAGGAGAGGAAGAAGAAGAAGAAGAAGAAGAAGAAGATGGCGGAGGAGAAGAAGTAGAAGAGGAAGAAGAAGAAGAAACGCATCCCGCTGCACGAGAGACGTTCCCGTCGAGAAACGGGAAAATAACTTGGTCCTCTGCTCCATACCAAACGACGCAGCGGCCGCCGCGGGGGCAGCGGCAGCCCTGGCTGCCGGGACCCACGGCCTACATGGCTTCCAACGCCCGAGACATACTGCTACCAATCCTGTACAACCCCGGGCCTCACGTCACGGTGGACGAGCAACTGGTTCCGTTCAGAGGTGATTGCCGCGAGATACGAGCTGTTTCAGCAGCAAACACAATTCGCCACTACTCAACTGTTGCTGAAACGGCAAGTTGCTGCGACGCCATTTACTTTTGCTACAAATTCAATGTTGCCGTCCTGACTCCAGCTTAACAGTTAGAGCCGAGCTGTTTCAGCAGCAAACACAGTTCGCCACTACTCAACTGTTATTGAAACGGAGAGTTGCTGCAACGCCATTTACTTTTGCCACTAACTCATTGTTCCCATCACGAATCCAACTTAACAGTTAGAGACAAGCTGTTTCAGTAGCAAACACAGTGTTAAGAATTGTGCAGGCAGGCAGACGAGGCAGGACCCAAATGCAGGACACGCAAACTCCGGAACAAGGTTCACAAAAGGGTTTAATTAACAAAAAGAGTCCTTAACAAAAGGCAGAATCCCAAAGGCAATCTTCATAACAAAAAAACCTCACTTGGAGCAGGATAATCCATGGTATGAAACAAGGCATGAAAACAAGGCATGAATCAAGGCATGAATCAAGGCATAAGAACATGAAAGCCTGAGGCACAGGTACGCTACACATAACTCAACGATCTGGCAACAAGACAGGGGAGACACAGACTATAAATGCACAAGAGGTAACAAGGAACAGGTGGACACAATCAGGGCGGGGCAGAC
>JBAJHX010000096.1:22286239-22314578 GCA_037176925.1 Amniataba percoides
TCTCTTTGTTTGTACAGTGTCCTTGGGTGCCCTGAAAGGCGCTTTAAATAAAATGTATTATTATTATTATTATTATTTTTAAATAATCTCAAATGCAAAATAAGTACTCTCCATCTGAATGACATAAGTACTCTTTATTCACTGGCTAACACAAAAGATCATATGCTTAAAATGTCCTTGCATAAGCGGGTGTGTCTTAGTATTAACTCTTGATTGCTTTGGTGTATGCAGCTGTTCCAGTGTGTGTGTTCTTGTGTTTGCTCATGATAGTTAATGTATTTATTGCAGACAAGGATTTGTACCTGCTGAGAGTGTGATGAATTTCCGTAAACAGCTTGGCTGTGACACCTTCCAAACAGAGGAAAAAGGTACATACCCCTATCTTGTAACATATGTTGTTAAAATTATTTTAATAGGACTTTAGTCATAACATGTCATTAAAAATTTTGTAATAGGTCTTTAGTCATAGCATACACAAATCTGTTTCAGTTCTGTGTTTTTTAATTGCTTTGCTTCACTGCAGACCCAGAGGAGTTCATCATAGTCCTCTTTCAGAAGGTGCTTCGCATGGAGCCGCTGCTTAAGCTAAGGTAAGATCCCAAGCCCAAGTATTAAATGTCCTGCCTTATTTGAGTGTGTTAAGTTTGAGTTACTGATATTTCTCTCTCTTTTCAAGATCGAGACAAGAAACATCACAGGAAGCCTACACGTTCCAGATCTTTCTGGAAAAAGAACAGATGAGACAGATACCGACTGTCCAACAGCTGCTGGACACATCCTGCCTGTCAGGTGACCTCAAGTTTGAGGAGGTGAGCATGCAAATTTAAAAGAACAAGAGGCCCTGGTGAGTTTGTGTATTTTCCTCAGGACGGTCATGTAACCTTGGTATCACCTTTCCTATTTGTCCCACAGACACCGTCCTGTCTCATGGTTCAGATGCCAAGGTTTGGAAATAAGTATAAGATGTTTTCTCACATCATTCCCTCGACCGAACTGGACATCACAGATCTCCTCTCCAAATGTGAGCAACAGACCATAATAGGCAGCGATTTTAAAATCATGTCGGATGTTCTTGTTGTTTTTGCAGAGCTTAATCATTCTTAGGGATTACCTACTTTTTCCAAACAGCTCCAAGGGAATGTTTCATCTGTGGGCATTTGGCTGAGTACGAGTGTCTTCAGTGTCTACCAGATCGCAAACTTCAGCCAGGGAGAATCAAACAGTACTGCACTGCCTGCAACACACAGGTAAGCTACGTAGTCATTTTTAGATGTCAAGTGGCCCACTGACCAAACTTCAGTGTAAAACTTTGGACTTTCTTTTTTCTTTAAGGTGCACACCCATCCCTCACGGCAGGGTCACTCCCCTACAGTTTTAGAAGTGCCAGCAGATGTAGACTCTGATGCACCTGTGCTCAGACATACGCTGCAGTTGTTTGCGGTGCTCTGCATTCAAACCAGCCACTATGTGTCCTTTGTCAAATACGGCTCTAATCCTCACTCTTGGATCTTTTTTGACAGCATGGCAGACAGATGTGGTAAGACAGATTTCAGCCTTTTATTTATTTGAATTAATAGGTTTTTTCTTGGTGTGAAAAATGACATAAGTGGAGTTATGGACTTACCATAACTCCAAGCATAACTAACAAGTATTTTCATTTGAATGTTCGTGCAAACCATGACTTGTTTTGAATTTTCTATCAAGTGGTTATCCATGACTGTCATATTTTCTGATAAGGCAGCCTCAAAAGTATTGGATAAAGCCACACTCTGACATGTATGACTGCTCTTTATCTCCTCTTGAGCTGATATCTAATCTTAAGGTCACTCATTGTTGTAGGTGACGATCAGCATGGCTACAACATTCCCGAGATCCGAGCTTGTCCGGAGGTAGGTGACTTTCTGTCCCAGTCAGAGGAGGAACTGGCTTGGGTTAACCCGTCCCAGGCTCCTGAGCTAGTGCGAAGGCTGCTTTGTGACTCGTACATGTTTTTATACCACAACGCAACCACGCCACTTTCAAATCCAAACCATCAGGAACCTTAAAAGCATGAGAAGACGAGGACGCAACGTTCCCATAACGGTGTCGCAGTAACCTTGCATCTCCGCTTACTCAGCAAGATTTTGTGTTGTTTATTCCATCCAACCAGCAGGATCTGAAACGGATGCTTTTAAACTTCAAAGGGAGGAAAAAAATCAATATTGTTAAAGAGCAACAAGTTGCCTTTTTTGTGGTCTTAGTCACTGTATGAACATATATGGAGAGAAAGAAAGAGCAGTAAATATTACACTCTGGACCCCTCCACATTATCTTTTGATTACCTTGCTGTTCATTGGTAATTTATACCAGGGAATTAGGGGAATTGTTGCATGTCAGTAATTTTCATGACATTAATTTTGATTTTTATTAAATAACAGGCAAGAAATATATAACATGCCACCAAGTGACTCCTGTCACTTGGTGGCATGTTTGTGTGGTTTTTCATAATTTAAACTCTGGGTTGTCTATTGTGACCAAATGCTAACTGAGGTCTTTCAGGTCAAAGAATCTACAGGAAGATTGGAAAATTACATATGTGGTTGTATTGTATTTACTGTAAACACTTGCACTGTGTGCAGATTATACTTATCATACTTACTATCCTATTATTACTGGATTGTATTTTCATCAATAAAATGTGAAAGAAATTGCTGTTGTAAATCAATCAACTAACAAAAACACAGAATTGTATTAAATCACAGGTAATCACAATTACAGCTCAGATTTAGTGCCATAATAATCATTTTTTGTTTTGTTTTAATCTTTCTTTGCAGCACCATTTATGGTGTAGAATAAGGCATCTCTTCAGTCAGCTACATATGTTGTAATCTTAAAGTCTGAACAAATGTTTCTAGTCTGGATAAACTGGTGCCTTCAGGTTCTGTTGGGATGAGAGAGACCCATTAAGTAATAAAATGAACTGCAATGCCCCCTTGTGGACAAAAAATAATATGCCTTGGACTTCTTTCCGTCAAGTCTCATTCATTCATTGATGAGAAATTTTCACGTTGCTAGTATGTACGTGGACAGAAAGCCCACACAATTGTCATGATCTTTGAGGGAAAGATGATGAAAATATTATTTGCTTAAACAAATCCGTGTTGTTCAACATATATTAAAGTGCAAGCAACAATGCTGCTGTTCTAGCTTATAATAAATACAAGAACCATTCAGACACTTTTGTTTACAGATGCTGTTCTGTGTATTCAGATTAGATTTTAAATGGTTCAGCTCTGTCAACCAGCTTGGGAATCCCCATAAAAGCACAACACACATTTTCATTTGTTGTCTAAAGATTAACACCTAGACCAGTCGGCAGGAGACTGAAACTTTTTTAGGACATCTCAGGTGGTTATGATTCTGAACCATAACCTTAATTTTCAATCAACAACAGCCTGATGCGCTTTGCCTATCGGTTGTTATGCGATAGGCCTGCTCGCTCCCAAGGTTGAGAAGGGCAGGACGGGCTCCTGCCTGTTACGTGTCACACATTCTGCCCAACACCATTTTTCAAATCACTGAATGCACAACACCATTCCAAGGCCATGAAGGCTGGCTACCCTCACCCAACTAACATTTATGTCACATTCTGCTAATGATATCCACCACCATTCACCATCTTAGGTATGCCTTGATAGATAAATAACTCCATATGCAAATCCTCCTAATGACACAAGGGTGGGTGTGGTCTCGGGTGTGTACTGTATGTGAATGGACAGAACTTTTCAAACATCATGATGATAATGATTGATATGTGCAAAGAGCTGTTTCTTCCTTGTAGTCTCAGGTCAAGTGAACACAAACAGCACATGATATAAAAGTAAAGCTCTGAGCCTGGAGCTGCTGACACATGTGCACCTCACGACAGTGTGTGACAGGCCTCAAGAGCAACACGTTTTGAAAGGAGGAGGAGGATGGGGGGTGAGGAGGAGCCACGCTGCTCTCTACCATTTAAATGTAGGCGCATGCGTAGTAGTGCCGAATCGGGACTTCTCTTACACAACGTAGTCATCTCCTCACTCTATTGAGGCTCCTCGCCGGTGTGTGGCCAACTGACACGGCTCTCTATTTTGATTTCTCAATTAAACGACTCTTAGGAGATGAGCGGGGACCATTCCCACAGCGAGGACCAGGTAATGCTGAGGTTATTTCTGTAATGTCATCACCGGCCGTGGACGGGTGTTTATTTTAATCGAGGTAACTCGGCTAACTATTTAACAGACCCTGCTAGCGCGCGTTAGGCGAATGTGTTTGTAATTTGTTGTTAACAGCGTCCTGACGTGATTCATCATATTTTACCTGCACTGTTTAGAAAAGGTGGTGTCCAGTTAGCGTCCAGGTCAGTGCCGCTAAGTGTGAAGTTAAAGACAAAGTAGGACTACAGTTAATTTACCGTTAGCCAGTGTTAGCTAAACCGCTAAACCTCACTACTAACGGCCGGTAGAGCTAGCCAAGCCTAACCTAGCCTAGCTGCTAACAAACTGTCGCTATCCAGCAAGTTCAAAGTTAGTTAGCCGGCTAGTTAGCTGCTGCGAAAATTTAACATCTATCTGTTCTTTATTTTTACAGATCGACGGCGGCTCCCGTTTCAATGGTGAGTCTGAGATACGAAGCCAGCGGGTGTTTAAAGGAGGGTTTTCGCTCAGTTTCTATCCTTTCTCCATGTTAGTTTCTCAGCAGAGGACAGAAATGGCGTCCAGAGACTAAGTCCTCTGTCTCACTCACAAGCGCCTATTGTTCAAAAGGGAGCTCTATTAAAAGCTTTTCCGCATATTATTTTCTCGATCTGGATCGTTGTTGACACGCACCTGGAGGTGCTTAATCAGTTTGTCTCGCTGGAGATCCTTGTTGGCTGACTTTTGATAGCATATTTCCCCCTTGAAAGTGAAGGTTTGAGGGCTGAGGACTTAGTCTCTGCGCCATTTTCTTTTTCGCTGTAGCGGCCTGACTGAGCTGAACTGTGAGGAGGAGAAGCACGAAGGCACATTGCTTCATTAACATCACATGTGACCACCAACAACAGCCTGATCTCTTTTTATTATCATACCAGGTCTTTATTAGCTCAACTTATATTATTTTGTAGATACAGAGACTTCACATACCCACATTTTGGGAGAAGGTGGGCATGTTTAAGTTGATCCACATTTCAGCATGGCAGGTCATTACTCTAATTCATCCTAACAATGCAAGTTAAACAGTCTGTCAGAGGAACATGGCAGCATGTTAAAGTAAAATGTCACTTTTGAACACCTTGAATTTTTTTGTTACTTTTATCATTGGTCTGCCAGAAACTTTATACTGATAATACAACACACCAGCTACACCACTACCAAGAAAACATTTTTTTGAGTAGGTCCATGTTTTTTTAAAATTGTATTTTAGGGAACACACAAGGACAAAACCTTAAGCAAATTGGTTTCAGACAAGTTGTTCTGATGCAATGGTAACCACGCATGAATTATTTTGATCTGAGCTTCATTTACATGCACATCAATATTACTAAAAACATCGGTCCACTTATTTGGTTTTTATTAATCAGCAATGAGGCATCATCTGGGCGTGAGACACAAAGAGCCATAGCACTTATTGCTGTCATTGGTTTTTGATTCACTACTGTCAGGGCTGAATAAACTGCAAATTGACAAACTAAAAACAGCATCTCAACTTGGGCTTGGTTCAGAAAAATGACAATTATTACCACTTGTATTTTTACTTGTATTTTGTGTGAACATTTTGGATGGTGTAGTATAGCGTATTTGATGGATCACACTTAACTGTAGGGTCTTGAGCAAAAGCCTGGCCCATAATACTCTGTAGTTTGTCCTCAGCAGAGTGGTGTAGCACAAAAGTACTGTTTCGTTCAACAGTATCACACAGAGATTTGGTTTAGATCCGAGAGGAAAGCACAAATCAAACCCGTCAACGTCAAATAGTGAATGAACAAAGATGACTTGTTCTACAGCACTGACATGATCAAGGTGAATTCTGGAGTCTCTTTACAGACTCACTGATCAAACCCTTTTCAGCATGAATATTAGAACTGTTTTTGTTTGTTGTACACTGACATTCAAGAACAGTAAAGGCAAATTGTGTTTAGGCCTGGTGGTAGACTGGAGTGATAACTATTGTCTAAAGCCCCATAAGATGTGTAGATTTGATGTGGTTGTTATTGATAGCAACTAGTGAGTGACCTTTTTAATTTTGATGATTACCTCTATTTCCCTTCCCTGAGATTATTTTTTTCCTGTGGTGATAAACAAATTAGAGAGGAGAAAGCCTACTTTGTTCAGTAGCATGTTTCAACCTGTCAGATGTATCATATTGTCTCATAAACAATGAGGCTCATATGGGCAGTAGGAGGTGCTGTGCTACTGTGCAATTGCTTTTCAGCATATTCAAACCCTGTGTAGCTCTTTAATTCATCTTTTACTCTCTTTCTTAGGCTCCTAGGTTTTCTTTTAATAAGATTGTTGTCTTTCCTCAGTAGCACCTGGATGATTGTCTTTTCCTCTTTGGTATAAAATCTTACTGGTCCTTCTTTGGCCATTAAGTAGGTCTTTAACCAAATGTAGGTACACACAAATCCTGTTCTGTCAGTTGTTGGGGTTGTTTCAATCACTATCCATTTTTAAAGAGGGTGACACTATTTTCTTCTTTTAGACTCTCACAAGCATAAAGACAAGTATAAAGACAAGGAACACAAACATAAGGACCACAAGAAGGATAAGGAACGGGAGAAATCAAAGCATGGCAACAGGTATGGTGTGTGCTTCAAGACTTTTCATAAATGCACCTCTGTTCATAGGGGACAAAACATGTCACTTCATTATTGTTAAATTCTGGATTGCACAGTGAAACATTTATATTTGTGTATTTCATCCTATACTAGTGATCACAAGGATTCCTCTGACAAAAAACACAGAGACAAGGAGAAAGAAAAGATGAAGCACAAAGATGGCAGCACAGACAAATACAAGGACAAGCACAAGGAGAAGAGGAAGGAGGACAAGGTGAATTACAATGCAAATAAATCAAGGAAGAACATACATAGTTCAGGGTTCATCGGTCAAATTGTGTACAGCCATGTAAACCATGAGAAGAATGTGTAATATATTCCTTTCTATTTTAACCCCAATGTTTTTACATCTGTTTCAATTATGATAGATTTGACGAATCTGTCCTGCAACATAACATGGAAATGTACAAAATGGGTTCCTTCACTTTTCAAAAAAAAAAAAACATTTTTTGGTTTTGCATAATTTAAGTTTTGTTTTTGTTTTTTTTTTTAAAGCGCTTTGCTCATATTTTAGAACTAATAATTGGTTTGACACTATCCTTAAGTGAAGTGTCTAATGGGGTGGATGTGAATAGTAATGTGAAAATTAATTGCATGCGGTTTTCATGATAAATCATAGAAATGACAACATTTGGCAGAAACTGGACTTTAATTTATGGTAGATTATCACTTGTTACTCCTAAAGTTAGCTTTTAACAACTTGGTGTAAACTTTTCAGATGAAATCCCTTGATGGTAAAATCAAAAAGGAAAAGGAGAATGGTTTTGCTAGGTATGTATGAGCTCTACCTTTTAAGTATTATATACCTGAAGCTTTTATATGAAGCCTTTTCTGATTATTTTTTCCCCCTCCCCCAGCCCTCTGCATATGAAGTCTGAGCCTGAAGATGATTTTTACCATTCCCCTAAACATGAGAAGCCTCTCAAAAGAGAGCGAGATGATGATAATGAGTGAGTGATTAGACTTCTATGCTTCACACACACATTTAAAATTTCCTTGAGGGAGTAATCCCAAAGGGATCAAAAAAGTCTTTTAAGTCTTTATGTAGTTTGTGATCAAATTTGTGACATGTGGTGTTTTTCAGTTCTGAATTCAAGCCTAAGAAAATAAAGATTGAAAATGACAAGAAGGCCAAGAAAAGAAAACCAGATGAGGTAGGTGGATTTGAGTTTTAGATTTTCTCTAAACAATATATTCTGGAAAGCGCAAAACAAGGCAGCCCCTGCATAACAAGGCTGCTTTGGTCTCAGTTTTGTTGTATTGATACTTTTACTATTTATTTTCCTGCTCGGATTCATGCAAAAGAACTGAGTTTTTCTTCCCTTTTTTAAGGACATTAAGTCCAAAAAGACAAAAACCAAAAAAGGAGAAGTTGCTGATGGAAAAAAGAAAGCAAAGAAAGAGCCAGAGGAGAAGTGGAAATGGTGAGTTGTCCATGTCAGCTGGATGTATATCTACATGCTAATCAGTGTGGTGATGGGACAGTGGTGGATCTACTGCATTTCATTGTTGAAGAGATTTTTTTGTTTCTGTGCTATATCCAAACTCCATATTGGATGGCTTTACCTGGTTGATTACAGGTGGGAAGAAGAGAGATACACAGACGGCGTCAAATGGAAGTTTCTAGAACACAAAGGGCCTGTGTTTGCGCCACCATACGAGCCTCTTCCAAGCAATGTCAAATTCTACTATGATGGTAAGATTGTTCCCCACATGATCACTAAACTCTATCAGTCAAGGGTCATACCATGAAACTTTGTTAAATATTTCTGTGGCAGATGAAACCTGTTTTTGCATATTTTAGGAAAGCACATGAAGCTCAGCCCAGAGGCAGAAGAGGTGGCCACTTTCTTTGCCAAAATGCTGGACCATGAGTACACCACCAAGGACATCTTCCGCAAAAACTTCTTTAAAGACTGGAAGAAGGTAAGGGGAGAAAAATTTACCCCTTCTGGATAAAAGTATAAATGATGTGAAATAACTGCTCAGAAATGTCAGTTTTTGAGTGCACTGTTTTTCCAATGCAGGAAATGACTTCAGAAGAAAGGGCAAAGATCACTGACCTGAAAAAGTGTGATTTCACTGAGATGAGTGAATACTTCAAGGCCCAGTCTGAAGCCAGGAAGGCCATGTCAAAGGAGGAGAAACAGGTCAGTTACCATCTGTATTTGTACCAAAGCTGAGACTGTGCATTATAAGAACATAAGGTTTTACATGTGTGACCCATACGAAATGGATTTTTTTTTTCTTTTTCAGAAAATAAAGGAGGAGAATGAACGCATCTTGCAGGAATACGGCTACTGCATCATGGACAACCACAGGGAACGTATTGCTAACTTCCGCATTGAGCCCCCTGGCCTGTTTCGTGGCCGTGGAGACCATCCTAAGATGGGCATGCTCAAACGTCGCATCAGGCCACAAGACATCATCATCAACTGCAGCAAGTGTGTGAAGCTACTACTACTACCCCCCCCCCCCCCCACCCCCCAATGAGTTGAGGGAGTATTGTGACTAAATGTTAATGTGCTCTTCACAGGGACTCCAAGCACCCTGAGCCTCCACCAGGCACCAAGTGGAAAGAAGTTCGCCATGACAACAAAGTAACTTGGCTGGTGTCGTGGACGGAGAACATTCAAGGCTCCATCAAGTACATCATGCTGAACCCCAGCTCCAGGATCAAGGTATGTTGATGGGATAGTGAGGGTCCAATTCGGTTTTAAATGGGCCTATAGACATTCTGCTGTTTGAAACTAAATTATATATATTCCGACTACTTTACTACCTCAGGTTACATCAGCCTTTGTTCTACCTTAATTTGTTGAAATTTTTCTCTACTGGAATGTAGAAATACAGACATTATATTCTCCCTTATTCCCCCACTGCTTCAATAAAAATGGTTACATACACTGTCTCTGTTCAGGGAACATGCTGTCCTGTACAACAGCTTACTAAATTTATTTGACCTCGGATGACTTAGCAGTTTTTGGGCACACAAATGAGCCCATCTAATTCATTAGTTACACTTGTCCCATTTGTCCACTGTGTTTGTCCGCAGGGAGAGAAGGATTGGCAGAAGTATGAAACGGCTCGTAGACTAAAGAAATGTGTGGACCGGATCAGAGCCCAGTACCGTGAAGACTGGAAGTCTAAGGAGATGAGGATCAGACAGAGAGCTGTAGCACTCTACTTTATCGACAAGGTGAGGTGGATGATTACTATTGATGTTGTCCTGAGTGTATAATGCTAGAGGGAATTTAATGTTGTGTAATTGCTTTTCAACAATGGCTAACTTGTGAGGGGGTTTAGCAGATGCGTAGCCTGTAGCTGCTGTGAGGGTAATGTCTTTTTGTGAGCCGGCTTTAATCCAGCTGTCCGGATGTGCTTTAGCTGGCTCTCAGGGCGGGTAATGAGAAGGAGGAAGGAGAGACTGCAGACACTGTTGGCTGCTGCTCGCTGAGAGTCGAACACATCAAACTTTACCCGGAGAACGATGGTCAGGAGTATGTGGTGGAGTTTGACTTCCTGGGTAAAGACTCCATCCGCTACTACAACAAAGTCCCTGTGGAGAAAAGGGTAAGGACTGTAGAGCACTTATTTTGATTTTAAGTGTGCATTATGCAGTGCCTTTGTATTTATCTGCCTTCTGCTTCTTCTAGGTATTTAAGAACCTTCAGTTGTTTATGGAGAACAAGGAGCCTGATGATGATCTATTTGATCGCCTGAATGTAAGTAAAATATAACTGCAGGACTTTGTCCTTCCAGGTTAATCCATATATCTTTGTTTCTGAAATAACTGGTTTTCAAGCAGTGTCAAATGTTCATTTGGTATCAATTTCTTTTCTAATTGTTGCACTCATTGTTTTCCCCAAGACTTCTGTTCTGAACAAGCACCTTCAGGAGCTGATGGATGGTCTTACAGCCAAAGTTTTCCGTACCTACAATGCCTCAATCACCCTGCAAGCGCAGTTGAAGGAGCTCACAAGTGGTACATCTCCACCCACAGTCCAAGGATCTAAATCCACATTTTCTTTAGAATCCAGTTTTATTTAACCCCATGTGGATTTAAACATAATATGTCAGCATACAGCCAAATTACTTGTTTGGACTTGATAATAGGCTTCTTTGGGTGTGACTACTGTAATTGTTGAATACAGAAAACTCAATAAAATCTCTCCCTCTCTCTGTAGCGGATGAAAACATTCCAGCCAAGATCTTGTCCTACAACAGGGCCAATAGAGCTGTGGCCATCCTTTGTAACCATCAGAGAGCTCCACCGAAGACTTTTGAGAAGTCTATGCAGAACCTGCAGGCTAAGGTGAACATATGTTTTTGAATAATAAAAGAAACTTTATTTTTTGTTAAACCAGACAAGGAGTCTAGTGCTGACTTTCAGAAAATTCAGTCAGTTCTTTGTTTAAATATATGACTTTGTTAAATGGTAACTTGTTCAGGAAAGTTGGATTTTTTTTTTCAATTCCCAAATGCTTGAATCTTGTTGAAACCTATTTTTCATTCACTCATTTTCATTTGTGTCTGTCTTAATCAGTTTTGAATTCTCCACACACACACATAAAAAAAAACTCCTGTCAGTCTTAAGGAGTTACAGTGTTTCTCTGTGTGAGGGGACACTATTGATGGTCTTTTTTTTTTTTCTCTTCTTAGATTGATGCTAAAAGGGACCAGCTTGCTGATGCCAAGAGAGAACTGAAGAGCGCTAAGGCTGATGCCAAAGTACGAAGAGATGAAAAATCTAAAAAGTAAGTAATCTGAAGGTTTTGTTTAGATGAATAGTCCTCTCCATGGTTCATCCCATGTACCACATTTCTAACTTTGTGTGCTGCCTTCGTCCTCTGTAGGTCTGTGGAGACCAAGAAGAAGGCTGTTCAGAGGGTAGAAGAGCAACTGATGAAGCTGGAGGTGCAGGCGACTGATCGTGAAGAGAACAAGCAGATTGCCCTTGGTACTTCTAAGCTCAACTATCTGGACCCTCGCATCTCTGTGGCTTGGTAAGTCATTCATCTTCTATCCATGATATTCTATAAATTATTAAATTTTAACTTGTTGCCTAAGGATTAGTGTCTCTCCTGGATTTTTTTATTTTTTAAGAACCCAAGTAGCCCAAGTAATACAATGAAGCGCATTGGGCTTTACTTATCCTTTTTTTTTTTTTTTTTCCCCCATAGGTGTAAGAAGTGGGGCATTCCCGTTGAGAAGATCTACAACAAAACCCAGCGTGAGAAGTTTGCCTGGGCCATCGACATGGCAGACGAAGACTTTGAATTTTAAATCCCAGTTTGTGGTTTTAACTATGATACACTCATTTTTTTTATCGGATACTTGTTTTTTAGCTTAACCGAATTTTGCTCGATGGCCAGACCTGACTAGGAAAATCAGACAGTTTGAGCAGAAAATCAGCGGCGACATGGTAAGACAAGATGAAGCCATAATGAAGTGGCAAGCGGGTGTTGTGGGTAGTCTTTAACATCTGATCTGAGATCAGGCATCCAGGCTGAACTAAACCCACAACTGAGCACCAAGGCATAGTCCCCTGTAATTGAAGACCCTTTTTACCTTTGTCTCTGTCCTCTTGAGGACAAAACCTGACAATGCCTGAACTTTGAACTCTGTGGCCCTATAGCTACTGTATTCAGCAAAAATGAAAAATGCTTTGTATCATTTTATTTTCTCTGTTCACTTGCTCTGTATTTTATCCCTCCCATGTATTATTAATGAATTCTATATTTTGATAGACAAAGTTAAATCAAATGAATTCCTTAACTACACCCATGCGCCTTTCGAGGAAATGGAAATGTGAGCTTTTGAGGTGTGTGTGTGTGTGTGTGTGTGTGTGTGTGTGTGTGTGTGTGTGCGCGCGCGCGCGTGTGTATGAGGCTTTGCCATGGAAGCTGTCGGTTTGGGTGAATATTTTAAACTGGACTATGTTGAATTCTTTAGCATGAAAGAGGATGTCTGAGCAGGCAAAGGGGAAAATACTGCAACCATGTCAATATTTACTTAAGCAAGCAGAATGTGAATATTTTGTTTTACAGCCACCATCAGGGACTTCTTTTTCAGTGTAAATGTGAACCAATCATTTTTATCCTTTTGAGTTGCAAGCATCCTCTGAATCTCTTTGCATAGCCCTGTCTACATCTGATTTTAACTTAATTTTACAATTGTTCCAGTGATTGAGGGGAAAAAAAAGAAAGAAAATGCCCTTATCTGTTACTTGAAGATGCTATGATAATGTATTTAAAGTCAGTAAATGGAAAGTGTTTTTCTTCCCAGAAGGGTATGTGAGGGATATCAACTTTGCCAAAAATCACCAATCTGTTACGAGTTTTTAATTGTGTAAAGATTGAGGATAAAGTAATGTAACATTTAATGTGAATTATCTGTTCATTTTATTCCACTCTTATAGGAAAAATTGTAAGTAGCTGTAAAGTCAACATCCTATTCTTGTTTTACCTTTTATCATAGCCTTTGATCATGTTTCCTTTGAGTTTTTAGCTCATTGTAGGTTGAAAAATGAATAAAACCCTACAAGTAAATGTACTGTGTACTTGTGATTTTTTTTTTTTTTTTTTTTTTCATATTTTGGCTGATCAAAGGTTTACTCCACATTTTTAGGAAATTTTATTCTTGCGAGGATCAAATCCAGGTCCCTCACCCTGAGCAGAGGCCTCCAGGTAGCACAGCTGCCTACTGGTTTTGGACTAGCAGCTGTGGCTGAGATCTTGCCACAGTTGCAGTGTCCTCATACTTACTTCATCAAACACATTTGATCTCTAATCGGGAGACAAGCTGAGACGTTCTCTGAAAACTCAGTCTGCGGCAAATGTGAAGGAAAGCCAACAGTTCCAAGAATTAAATAAATCTAACCCTTTAAATTAAATGGTGCCTAGAAAATGTACTGTGTTCTCTGTTGAAAGGACTGATGTGACTGCACTCATTAGAGGCCTGTATGTTCCTGTGAAGTGCCACGCCTCAAGTCTCTCCTTGTGTCCTCAAGAATTTCATTTCTCTGTGCTCATCTTTGCCTATGGTGCACTTCTTTCTCTGACTAGAGAAGCCCTGGTCACCAACTGCATGCACATCTAAGACAAAGAACCTAATAATACAAAATAATAAAGAGGCTGTTCTGTAGTACTTGCCTGCCATGGAAACAGACTAAAATTTTCACTCTGGGCACAAACTGTATTGTCAGCTGTTCACCAGCAGGTGAGGCTGTATGCCTTTCTCCAACTCCAGTGCCTCACACGCTATTTTCACATTCATCACACTGAATAAATTGACTGGTATCCATGGTGCAATTCATCTTCCCTCCTAGTGCAAGGTACTGGGGAAATAAAGAGACATTGCTGCTTGGTGAGTATTCAGTTTATTCTGTAAAGATTCAGAAGTGTAGAAAGGATGATACAACAGTGCTTTATGATCAGACTATTTCATAAAAGTTTTTTAAGTGATCATAACACCGTAAGTCCAGATTCCATTTACCTCAAACCAAAATAAATTTGTAACATTCGACACAAGTGCATACACTGCTGGTAGGAGATCAACCTCCAATTTCACTTTGGATGGTATAGCACCGTTCTTAGCTATTAGCAGCTTGACAAAGATGCAGCTTAATAGGATTCATGTAGTGACTGTATGTTTATATAAACACAAGAAAATTCAGAGGAGAGCAAAGATCTCCTCATTTGGCTCTCTAGCTAGCACAATATCTCACTCTGTCAGTGTCTAGGGATCAAATTGATAATTTTGCTTTAAACAACATTTTGCCAGTAACAATATTTGATACAATTACAGCTTAAAGTTAAACATCTCCAAGTGTACAGAAAGCAGCACAAGAATTTTTTTTTTCACAGATATAGACGAACAGTGACCATCAATGCACTGGCATGTTTTTTTTTTCGTTCTTTTTTTCAGGACAGCACAGTAGCTGGAAAGCAAGGTGATGGACAGACAGGTCATATAAACACATGGACAGAGCTGAGTAAGGCAACGTTAGCGTGACAGGCTTCTCTCTGTTCAGTTTGCAGGGCAGTGTAGTGTATTGATCTTGACAGAGCTGTCAATACCTTTACTGTGGGGCAGTGTGATTTTTAGCATTACTGTCTTCATTAGTGCATTGTATATAGTCTCTTGCGTGTAGCTGAACTGCAAAGTGATCACCAACATTTATACAGATCTAAATAAACCATGTTTGATTGCATCTGGACTTACAGTGACTATAGAAGAGTAAATAGAATTGAAAAACCAAATAACGGAAAAAGTAAAATTCAAGGCAGTGCTGAAGTACTGGTTGCTAAAAAAGTAAAAAATATCACAAAGCCAACAATAACATTTCCTTGACACATCTTTTGTTTGTCCAGTCAGTACAAACCCTCTTTTATAGTGCAGTTTCAATCATATATATATTTCTCCCTCTGACCCAAAAACAATATCTCTCGGCCCTATCCTATCTTCGCTCATTCAAGTCAGTTTTCCAGTCAGTGTGCGTCTTTTCTCATTCTTTTCTTTGATCCCTTGTACTGACCTCATTGTGCACCCTCCCCACACATCCACAAAGAAGCATGAAAGGCTTAAACATCACAGGACTCAAAGGTGAGAAGTTCTTTCTTTTGACGATGGCAGGAAGTGATGGCAGATGGAAGAGGAGGAGGCGGAGGAGGGGTGGGGCGTATTCACAGTTACAGTCAGAGTCCAACGGTCCAGCTACAATCACATCTGCTGTCATTATGAACACTCTTTTTAGACCTCAGCCAGGGGAGCAAGCCAGCCTTTAAACATCATGTTCCTCTGGTGAGATCGGGCCTGCTTCATCACACCTCCAGCAGCTCCATCCTCAGGCGATCCCTACCAGCAACACAAACACACCCAAACACAAACAGGCAAACACAACATGCACAAATTGTGAGGACTTGCTTGGAAAGCTCCTGATGTGTTTATTACTGTTGTATAAGTGAGGTACTTTTTTGGGAGGGACTGGTAAAAAGATGACTGTGTATGGGTTATCTTGCCTCTTGGAAATCCATCCTACCAAAGACAATTGTCATGATTTATTCACATATATTAGCATGCACTCTCAATCTATAATTCAATGGCTCAGACTCCCACTTATCTAAAAATACCTTCTTAAACACGGACCTTTGATTGCCTGAATAAGCTACTCAGCATGAGTGTACCTGTACACACATCTCCTGCCTCCTTTTTACTGTAAATCATGCAGCCACAGCAACAAACAACAAGCTGTCATGCTTTCATCACTCCACCTGGCTTACATCATTTTAGTTTTCTTGATTGATAAATAGCACTTAGCTTGTAAAAGATCACAAAGTATGAATGTGAAGGGTGTCTTACTTTTGGAGCTTCTTGCACAATTTGTTATTCAAGAATTATGAGTGAAGTACCTGGCCTGATTGGCATCAGTCTGTTGTTCAATGAGTGACTCGCTGGTCACTGGCTGCTGGTGGTCCTCTGCTCTCTCTGACCAGGGATCCCGCAGTTCCCCCGTCTGTGCTGACTCCTCAGCTCGGCCTCGCTCACCACTCCCCTCGGACCCCATCAGACCCAGCAGCGGTGAGTATGAATCCTGCCACACAACCCGCTGCCCTGAATTCAGTCCTGCTTCTTCTTCAAGGTGCTTGTTCATGTCTTGCTCAACAAGTTTCTTTTTGGCCACTGGGGAGTCCTTTGGTGACTCAGCTTCAGCGTCTCCATGGCCCCTTGCATCCTCAGAATCTAAAGGTGGTCGCTGATAGGTCTCCAGCCACTTCAGCTGCCCATTTTTGTGGCTGTACCGGCTGTCGCTGAACCAGCGCACCACCTCTGATTTGGCAAGGCCAGTCTGGACACTCAAGTCCTCATATTGCTGACTGCTGGGCCAGCGGGTGTTGGAGAAAACCTGCCGGAGGATGTGCAGCTGCTGGGGGGTCTTGTTACCTCTGGGGGGTGAGAAAGAAGGCTGAGAAGCAGACACCTCAGCTATCTCACACTTCTGTTCTTGATGTACAAACTCAGATGTAGCCTCTGGTTCATTCATCTTCAGCCTCTTGAAGTTGATCTTCATGGGATCAACTTTGAGCTCTGGGCAGCTTCTGTCCCTGGCAAATGGGTCCTCCTCCTTAATGAGTTGCTGTAAGATTGACATGCCTTTTATGGGAAAGTCCTTGTTGCCTTTACCATCATCTAAAATGGACGAGCTGCTTTTTGTAATGACAGTAGTGCTGGTGCTTTCAGTTGGGGATTTGCTGGCATGGTTCAGGTTAGGAACACTGTCATTACAGGTGGTACTGGGGTATTCATTGCTAATACTGCTGTTGTTGGACTTGTGGATGTAGTCGTTGCGTTCATCATTGGGAGTTGTGGCTTGGGCCTCCTCTTGTGGAGTGATGATGCCACTGTCATGATTGTTACAGGTGATGTTGGATTTGCTGGTGTTATCGATGATCACTTGACTCTTGGTAGTGTTTAAACCTTCCAATCTGGTTGGTGAACTGTTATTCTTGACATTTGGTTTTCCATTGGTGTCAGCAACACAGTGCTCATCATTATTGCTAATGTTGGCAGAGAAAGTGGCAATGCTGTTGACGTTGTTGGTCTGGCTGCTGTTATGCACTGGTTTTCGGGTGACAGTCTCACCACCATTACTACTGCTAGAATAGCTGCTGATGCTGCTGCTACTACTGCAACTACTGCTGCTACTGCTGCTTCGACTGCTGCTGGTGCTACTGACGCAACCGCTGCTTCCAGCCATGTCCAAGCCGAGGCCATTGCTCTTGTCTGGCTCCACAGTGGGTTGAGTATTCTTGGTCAGTGCCTTTGTTGCTCTGACTGCAGATGGAAACTTTGAGGGGACAATTGGAGTAGAATATGAAACCCTAGTGACATGGGGGTTGGTTGACATGCTTGCCTGTGTAGCTATGACTCCGACAGGCCTGGTTTTTACACTGCCATAGGGAACTTTGGCCATCTGAAAGTTTGGTCCTTTTGAGCCTGGATGGGCAGTGACAGTGTGGTGGGTTACAATGTGATTGACGTGCCGTTGTGTAGTGGGTTGCTTTTGAGGTGCTCCACCCTGGAACACTGTGTTAAACATCTTCCTCCTGGCCTCTTCAATCTCCTCAGGAGACCAGCTTATGCCCTGCTTGAGCCTTTGGGCAGTAAACCACAGTTTGATTTGCTCTTCGGGGAACTCTGAGACCACCGTTAGGTAGCAGAGTTCGGCTTTGGTTGGGTAGGGGAACTTGCCAAAGGATGTCTTGAGAAAGCTGCTGGTGTCCATGGCGGCATCGTAGGTGGGGATGCTGCTGAGAGGGATCATCACCTTTGGAAGGTCTTTATTGGAATTGGAGGAGGGGGGAGAGTAAAGGGAGGGAGTGTGCTGGTGAAAGACTTGGTTGGACACTGTCGTTGTAATCAAATGAGTGACAGTGGTCCTCGGCATAGCTGGGGCGCCAGAAACACTGAGAGCCCCGTTTTGGAGTTCAGGCACATTTGTCAGCATGCTGGGGTCTACATCCTTTCCAGTGTCTATCTTCCGTACCTCCACGGTGTGAGAAACCACAATCTTTTTGTGCTCCCCCTTGGCTTTCATCATCTTTGCAATCGGAGTTTTGGTGAAGGAGATCCCAGATTCTCTGGAGTCTTCTCTGCTGTTTGTGAAGAGGCTTTGCTCCACTGTTGTTACCCCATCCCTCTTGTTGACAGTAAGGGAGGCAGTGACCAAGCCTTCCATTATCTTAGGGTGGGCGTTAGCATTATGCAAAGCCAGAGCCTCAAAGCGGATGACTGACACCCCACAGTTCAGGCAGTAGAAGGTGGGCTGGGCTCTGAAGTCTAAGTGGCAGTTATGCATGTGATCCAAAAAGTAGTTTAGATCTCTGGACTCAAAACGGCACTTTGGACAGCTGTATGTACCTCCTTTCTGCATCTCGATGCCACTTTCGGATTTGGAGGAGCTTTGAGAGAAATGGCCAGACTCTTCTCCAGAGATGCTGAGTATGCTATCTTCTGGGATTGTTGGTAGGAGTTCTGGTAGCGAGCCCAGTATGATTTCCTCACGCACATGTTTGGATTTGGATGGTATCATGCAGGGCACAGTGGATTTCCTCTTGCTGGCCATTGTGCTGCTTTGTGTAGATGGGAGAGTGAGTGATTGTTTGTCCGGTATGATAAAAACAGAGGGTGGGTGAAGAGTGGAGAGGGTTGAGTGGAGTTTAGTGTCATGGACCAGCCACTATGATATCACAGTGTTGCTTCATGCCCTCTGCCACGTAAGGACTCCTGTCACATGGACAAGTCTAACAGCTCCCAGGGAACCTGTGAGAAAAGAGCACCAAAAAGAGAGTCAAATTTATTGATTATTTAGTGATTACAGAAAAAAGAAATTGCAGTGTGGTGCCTGAACATTGTTAGCATGACAGATAAAAAAGCTACTCTTTTTGCATTGTAGATTTACAATCTATGTTGTGAGAAAATTCAAAACATATGAAATATTTACGCATGACATTTACAGAAGGCAGGATGTAGAGGAAGCTAATAGCCCCACACAGGGTAATAAAGTGTAGGTGGAAATACAGTGTGATAAGTGTAGGTGGTATTTGTCAGCAATTCAGGTAAAATTGAAGTAAAGGAGTGTAGTGCTTTTCTTTAAAAAAGAAAAAAGGCCTTTTGCATTGTGCTCATAATAAAATATGAAGGTTATATGAAATTACTGTGCAGAAAGTGGCAAAGTGGATCTCGCTCACACATTAGACACAGAGTTCATGAACAAAATTTTGATTAACATTTTAAAATTACATTTGGCTGATTTTCTTAATATTCTAAATATTTAACATTAAATATATAATGAAAACTTGAAAAAGGCTTTCAATAATAAAAAATACTTCAGGGTGCACATACATAGAGACACACACACATACTCCATCAATCAAAGCAGCCTGTCAGTGTCCTGGTTATTTACTTGGATTTACAGACTTCTGTCTAGCTGTCGCTTTTCATGAATTCAGAAGAAAGAGCATGAGAATTGGCAGAGCCAGAAATGACAGTCTAATCTCAGTGATATTTGTTGTTTTTCTTCACTGTTGCCATAGGTCTGGCTCTTTTAAATATTGATGGCATGTGTCCACAGAATTATTTTTGGTAAAGCTTCACGATATGAACAACACATGTAATAAAAAGGCTGGTTGGCAATAAGACTAAAGCTAAAATGAATGTCACCTAGATGTGATGTCTTGTGTTTGAATCAGTGTTGAGATCCTTGTTGCCAGATGTCACCTGCTCCCCTCCACGAAAGACTTAATATCAGTAAATAAATATTGTCCACAGCTTACCTTGGGGATTTTGTACCTATTGAGTGGGATGCACTTCACCGCTTCAAAATGTTAGTGCATCTAACCTTACCAGCTGTTTCACATTGTCTGCAGCAACTGCAAATATGCAAAATTATGCACATGGGTTTGTATTTGTCTGCACAAAATATTTGGTAAATTTGTTTTTCAAATATCAGTATTGTTATTTTAAATTATTTAAAATTTTATAGAGGGAATGAGGGCATTATTTTACTCAATATATCCAACATTTGTCACATGCTCTGGGTCGTGCTGCCCTGTTCCTCTTTGGTTTGATATCGTAAAGCAGACATACAAAGGGTAAATGTCATTGCTGGTTAGAGTGAGTATTTTACTACCACACTTGGACGTGAGCCATATGTTTTACATTGGACGGGTACAGTGTTCCTTCCTGGCATAATGTGGCGGGGGGGGAAATCAAGTGACTAGTGAGTGTGTGTGTGTGTGTCCCAGCAGTCAGCCGACAACAGTGCTCCTAAGGACCTGAAACTGCTTCTTAAGGTCTGAGAAGGTTACTGCAAACACATCCATAGCCATTCACAGGCTGCAGACTGAAACCACCTCATCCTACTTGTGTTCAACAAGCAGCATGGTGTCACATACATGCATACAAACACAATACACAGATCACTGGGCACACAAATCTATTAGCAAACCACATCCATAGGCTGTGTCTTCCTGTAGCACTCCAGTCATGAGGATGGATACAGATTGCCTCTGCAGTGTTCAACATTTCTCCTCTCTTTTCTTCCGCATTGTGAAAAAAAGAAGAAAAAAAAACATGCCTCTGTTCTCTCACAAAGCCTCAAATATTTAACAAAGTCTGTAGGACAAGACAACGGATACAGTCCAGCCAGTGTTTCATTAGTGATGCAGCTGTTTTTATATTCAATTTAATGTTGTAAAAGTACAAACATGCAAAACAAATGATGACAAAAAATGTCAAAGTGGAAGCTCTGCACCCTCTGCCCTCTGCATGAACTACTGACACACGCACAGGCAGACACACATACACGGCCTCTGCATATCACTCTCGTCTTTGCTCTCAGAGACTGGAGAAGCGAGACATGCCGTTGAAAACTAGTCTCATCCTATCATCATCAATCCATATCGCCCAGGCTTTACCTTTTCCTGCAAGCTTATCCTTCTGGGAAAACATCAGCTGCACAAATTCAACCACCCTGCCACCCAAAACGTGGTGTGTGTTGAAATCCAGCATACCTCAAAATCTTGTACCACATTTTGTTGGATACAAAGAAATCATTTCACATACTTTGAACAGATTTCTATTTTCTTTTTTTGTCATGCTGCCTTTGTACACACTGAAAAGCACTTTCACAGACTTTACTGCATCCACGTGCATGTTCACCATGGCCGGCTGGATGGTAAATAAAAGATGAACCTGTTCCAGAATTAAAACCCTCAAATGACTGCTCAACAGTACACACTGATCCCAGACAGACTGTGACGTCCTCCTTGTAACAACCTTTTTTTTTATTTCTACTGATGGCTGCTGCTTTCTGACAAAAAAAAACTAAAACAAAACAAACAACAACAACAAAAAAACTAGGTCACCAACATCTTATGCAGTAATCCCGGTTCACTGCATCCAGACACGGGCATGTGCTGTATGTTTTGCCGCCAGAGAGGTCATGATATCCTCTGACGGCACACTCGATTAACCCCTGGTGAGGACACGGCGTTCATTGAGTTTGTTCCACTGACAGAGGGATTTAGAAGTCAGCTTTCACGCAACACAGGGATGTAGTCATGCACATCTGACACATCTGTGTGCGAGGTGGCACTATGCTATATAACTCTGTGAAAACTCTGTGTGTGTTGGCTTGGTTTGACTGCACTGCAGTGAAGCATTTTGTTTGTCCAGGGGCAGACAGCCCCAGAAGATAAAGTGATGGAGGAAGGTAAGCAGGTCATGGTGGTGGGCTGTGGCCATTGCAGCAGCCCTCAGAGGGGGACGCTGGCCTGTGACGAGACAGTCTCTGGCCTAGTACAGACACTCCCCTCCCCGGAAAAACACTCTACTTCCTGCAAGAAAAACCCAAGACAAGCCAAAAGTTAAGAAAGGTTACATAAAGAATCAGGTCACCTATCAAAAGAATGGGCTGCTTTATCTGGCGAGCGAGACGTGCGATCAGACACAAGACAAGGGCTTCCCAGACAGGGAACCATTGAATGGTTCCCTCTGAAAAGCTGGGCCTTGTGTTTCAGTGGCGAGGTAGACAACGCTCAGACAATCACTGTCCCCAGTGTGTCGTATGTCCTCGCACTGGCACTGGCTCCGTGGCACAGGGGGAGGGACACATCACAGCAGACCAAGGGAGCCCTATCTGAAGTGAGGGAGAGTGGCGGAGCTCTCAGACGTGCTTTCTGAACACCCACGCTCAGCGTGAGCAGCAGGGCCTTGTTCGCCCAACTAAAACCACGCTTGAACCATTCAATTTCTCAAAAACAAGCGTTTCAAAACAAATGGGATTAGGCTAGGTTTAAATTCTGATGGGGTTTATACGTTCCGCCTGATTTAATGGCAGCTTTAAGATTTACAGGAGGGCCTCCCTTATGTGCTCTTGCACTATGATTTCCATAACAATATAATATTTACATCTCATTAATATTTAATTATATTCTCCATACTTTTACATGGCGAACAGCCGAGCGCACTGCTCCCATTTCAGCTAACCAATTGAAAGAAAGCAGCATGTATTCCCTTTCATCACCTCATAAACTGCTGCAGTAATTACAATTCTAAAACACAAAAAACATGCCCAATCTACAGCGAGCTGCTACCAGCAGGAAGGGAGGTGAGGCTGCAAAGTGGTTGCTAAACATTAAAATTTAATTCAAAACAGTCCACTGATTCAGACACTCCCAGATTGTTGGGTCACCTACAGTTGACATTAACAAACAGAGATTGGTGTTTTTGTTGTGCCGCCTGTCACATGAATGAGAATGTGAAGGCTGGAGGAGGAAGAAGGACAAAGGAAGACGAAACTCAGACATTTGGGAGTGAAGTGAGAGGATGACTGATGATGATGACAGGCTCTGCTGTTTCAATATTCCTCCCCGCTGACACCTCGTAGGCACACATTTCCACGCACACACTCCCTCCTCACCTCCACAACATTTAGCACCTGCACCGTTCTGAAATTCTTTCTCTTTGAACTGAATCACTGGCAAGGAGTCTCTTGATGCGACAGTTGCGCTAGAAAAAAAAAAAGTCTCACTTGTGACAATATTTATTTTGCATGTAATTTGCTTTGACAGTGATCTGCGGCTGTCTTGAGAGTCTGTTTCAAAAAATCGGCCCCAAAAAATGACCTGGCGTCCGCTGGGGGTTGGGGCAGAGAGGGGGAAACTCCTGACAGATACATTTGAATGACCAAAAAATCTGTTTAGCAGGAACATTTTCTGCCAAACGTCCATTAAATAGATTAACGTCATGTGAGTGGATCAGCTGGACACCCAAATATAAGCCAGAGACAGAGAGCAATTACTGTCTTGCACAGAGAAGAGATTGGGAACAATGGCGCCTCATTTATAAGGGGAAACGTGATCCAGTGCTGGGAGCCTTTAGATGGCTGAATGTCGAATTGTGATTGTTCTGTTTCCTGCATGTCTGGGTGTCTCCTGTGTCCATCATGCTGCTAGTGTGGACTAATGTGGGGGTTTTATTGACAGTAAGGCTGGACAGGTTTCAGTTTGGGGACATCTTTGTGCGTGAACAGCACTGTACGCTTGCCAGAATGAATAAGTGTCGGGCTCCAGTGTTACGTGTGCTGAAAAACAATTCAGAGTCATCAGGGTCCTTAGCACAGTGCTAATACAGCATGTGAGTCCACGCAGTCTCCACCGCCTGTCCGGCGTGACTTCAGTGTGCAGTCTCTCCACTGCAGGCTTATTCTTTTTTTCTAAATGGGTGTGTTTGTGTGCGTATTACTGTCTGAATGTGTGAGATGCAGGTGTTTATCAGCCATCTCGTTGTCCTCCTTTTCCTCCTCCTCCTCACACACAGACACACACACTCCCCCCCTTACCTCCATGACTGCAGCCTCGTCCACTGGGAGACCGGTCGGTGGTGCCACTCATGTGTTAACATCGCCATGGCAACCCCTCTCTTCCCCTTGCCCACCACGCCACACACACAGCGTAGTCACTCGCCCACACCCACCAACCTCAAGACACACACAGGCAGATGTACACACTGAATTGCCTGCACTGCATCCGGTGCAGGACAAACTTAATCCACATGCCCTGCCAGCCATCTTTGAAAAGTCCATTCATGGTTGAAGTCTCTTTCAGATAACTTTGGGTGAGGTCCGCAACAACAACTTTTTCTCTGCTTTTTCTTTTTTCAGTTTCGCCGTAGCAACAAGAAAGCTCCTCTGTCCTCCTCTGTTTGTGACAGAGGATGAAAGAAACATCGCGACTGTATGAGCTACAAATGACCTGCGTCTGCATTTTTTTGTCTAAATTAGCACAGAGGCCTGGAGTTTGTGGTGGTACAGTACATACCTCCTGCACTCTGCCCGTTTGAGCATCTTTGCTGCACGGTCCTGTTTCGTGTTAGGGTGAGCGCTCATGGTTGAAATCTTACATTGTTCTCCGAACCCTTCTATCTGTGGCCCCGATGAATGACAGACAAATAAACCATGGTGCGCAGAGAAAAAAAAAATCTGAGTCATGCATCCTTTTACATCACTTTTGATGAATAACTTCTTCAGTTCTGTAGCCAAGACTACAGGCATTGATTTGGCAACTTAAGAAGAAAAAGAAGAAAGATGGCGGCGTACAGCACAATGTACTGTCCATCCTAAAATGGCTGACATCACAGCCTTCTCTAACTGCCAAAGCCTGGCAAATGCCAGCTCCTGCTGACCAAGCCTTTCTTGCATGGGACAGAGAAAGTGGCAGGGGCTCTTTCCCCACTAGCCCCAAACACCCCCCCCCCTCCCTCCCCCTCCCGCCACTGCACGGGCGTTTCTTTTGGTTGGAACTGTGCAAACATGCTGTTTTAGTGAGGCTTTTGAGCGGTCTGGGCTTCGATACGGCATTGGTCCGATGACAAAAGCAATACCAAAAAGGATGAAAGACCCAAATAAAAGTGAACCTGTATAGAACACCGTCCTTTCTGGTGGGAAAAATGGGACTTTACATTGTGGTCCGGAGGATATTCTGTGAGGATCATGAGGTATGCCGTTATCATGAATGCTTGTTTGTATAAAAATGGCCTGAAAATAGATTTGGTTGGCATTAGATTGTTGATTTTCTTCTCTGAACTCAAGGAATGTTATACACTCCATGTCAGCTAAATCTGCAAATCATGACCATATGACCTTCCTTGGTATTCACTGGCAGGGGATTCATTTTGAGCAGTGGGAGGCACACAC
Source organism: Amniataba percoides (assembly GCA_037176925.1). Taxonomy (NCBI): domain Eukaryota; kingdom Metazoa; phylum Chordata; class Actinopteri; order Centrarchiformes; family Terapontidae; genus Amniataba; species Amniataba percoides. The sequence continues at coordinate 22,311,835 of JBAJHX010000096.1, forward strand.
AAACACAACATCTACAGGCACTGCTGCTAGAAAACAGAACAGCAAATCCTGAAAAGTACAGTTTTCCAGGTATACGGCGGGTGGCATGCACTGAGACGACGCTTTGCGGAAAGGGGAGTGGGCAGCTTTGGCCCACTACATTGTATCTGTGTATACAAACACTCTGCTGTGGCCATAACGAAAACTGTGAGCTGTGCCTAATTGCAGGGAGTGAGGAATGAAAGGCAATATGTCTGGCCTCATTAGAGCAGTTCCGAGAAGGGAGATGGAAGACCGTTCCCAGGGATCCACAAAGGGAATTGACATTCCCCCAGTGTAAGTGTCCTGCTGGAGTGAAAACCTCCACACGCACTGAACTCACTGGGTCAAGCTGAACCCAATCTGCCGGATCCGCACAGCAAGAGCTCATTTACCTTTGTTTAGCCGGTCATCACACACGCCTGAAAATTAACTGTCAGAGTGCACAATCGTCCACTGGAGACCAGACTCTGTTCCACACTTGGGAGTCACTCTCCATACACCTACACCCTCAGGAAAACCTCAGCAGTTCAAGTGTTGCGCAGTCATTTCCATGACCTACATTATATGTAACAAGCTTACATGGTTAAATAATTAAAATACACTCCCAAAAATTGCCCATGATTCATGCTCATCTAGCTGACCGCTTGGATAACACGGGGCTGTCTCCTGTGTTGTGGACCCACGCATGATCCAACCTTAGTCAGCACAGAGGTCCCTCCCCTGAAGGCAGAGGGACACACATGGCATTCAAAGCTGGGTCAATATTTATGTACTGGTAGAAAATGTGACCTTACAAGAACTGTTTTTTTAAACACAACACCTCACTGCTAATCCACAGTTTGCAAAATATCCCCAGCTCTCCCTTACTGTACTGTATATGCCTGTGTGTGTGTGCGTGCGCGCGCCCGTGTGTGTGTGTGTGTGTGTGTGTGTGTGAGAGAGAGAGAGAGAGAGAGAGAGAGAGAGAGAGAGAGAGACTAGGGCAGTAGCAGCACATGTTGGCAGGAGGAAGAGGAGGAAATGAAAGAAAACGAGTCCTGTGCATAGACGTACAGGGCCTACCTTTCTGCTCGGGCAGGAGGGAGAAATGTGGAGAGAGAGTGAGCGATCGATATATGAAAATCGAGACTTGGCGTGCAGTTTGAACATCTATGGGGTCTGGAGGATTGGGCTGGGGGGCGGGGGGCTTCTTCTACCAGCCTGCAAGCCTGCTATGCTCGCAAGTCTTTCACAACTAAAAAGCAGTCGCGGCGCAGCGGGGGAAATACAGCGCGTTGTGCAATAAAATAAGCAGATACGCCACATTGTATAGCGCGAAGGGGGAGCGCAGAGCGGCTAGACGGAGGATCCGCTGGTGTAACTGTAACAAACTGACGAGTTAACCCATTTCTCTCCATTCACACGGCTGTGGGGCAACACACACCGCCTTGGAGCCTACTTGCCAAAGACGATCCGGCACTCTATATAACCTTATGAATATTCCCCCCAAAAAAATCCTCCAAACCCTCCTCCTCCACCTAGTGTCGCCATTTTATACATTGGCGACTTCATATAAACTGCCTTGACTACGGCACCAGATGAAAATTCAATGTTCAATAGCGAGGCATAATTTCAGTAAACAACTTCGGGAGATCGCGCCTCGCCAATAACGAGAGCAATTCGCGTTTCGGAAGAGTAGATGTGTCCTTACCTCAAGAGTCGGTGGGAAAAAATGGGATCCGACATTAATATATAAATGAATAATTTTGGATTAGCTCCGATCGTTGCGTTTTGAGAAGAAGAGGAGGCGAGCAGGGGGTGGGAGCTCTCCTCAAGTGAACCCAGTGAACTGGCGTGAACCCGTCAGTGACCACGGCAAGGTACATTACATTACATTACCTTTCCACCCCTCTGCCACACTGTATGGAGACGGCAAAAACAACTATGGTCGGCGGCGCAGGACAAGGCAGCTCCAAAAAATTATAGCGAGTGTATTTCCTATGAACACGTGATTCGGAGCGTCATCCAAAATCCAAAAGCCCTTTCATCTAAAATTTTGGAGAGGGGCGGGGATGAGATGGGGATGTGTGTGTGTGTGTGTGTTAGAAAGAGTGTGTGTGTGTGTGTGTAGAAGGGGTGGAGGAGGAGGAGGGGGGTACGTATACTGAGCCCAGTGCACATTTGGGTATGTCGTTAAAGGGGTAAGGCAGTGCTCTAACAGATTGGGTTATACATAGCTACAATGGCGCCGCGGAGCAGGCTGAACAGATGGGTTGTATTGTGTAAATTTGGGATTTCACAGGAGTTTGGTGATCTGCGCTTTCAGAGAGCTTCATCACCCAAAAGGTTCCCTTAATTAGGTCACATGTTTTTTTCAAGAGCTAGCCGTCTTTAGAAGAAAAAAAACTCTTGATGGGCTACTGTGAATATTAATCGTTGTGGGAATTATCATTTAAAGCACAGGCCTATTAGCCTGCCGGCTTAAAATAGACTTTTACGCACACGGGTAATACTGGAGGAGCAATTTACGCACGTGCACAGTACATGTAGCCTAGTTATTCATGTCCATTTTATTAAAGAGAAAAGTACTTATCTTCCTGTAATCAAATAACAAATGTTAGTTTTTCTCCTTGTGTTGAATTATTAGGTTGTGACCCTCATGTGACCCACTTTATTGTTGTATGTTTATTTTTATTTATTCTCTTATTTATGTTATTTTCTTATTTTAAAGTTTTGACAATTTC
>JBAJHX010000096.1:22314678-22325882 GCA_037176925.1 Amniataba percoides
TATATTTGTACTGCACTCTGGCACAACAATTTCCTTCGGGATGAATAAAGTTGTCGTATTCGTATTCGTATTCGTATGACCTTGTTGGCCTCTCTGTGCGTGAAAGCGCAGAGAGAAGTGGAGAGCCCCCCCCAAAACAGATACCAGTTAGAAATGACAGTCTGATGGGATTAAAAAGGCAATTGTAGAACTATGCTGAAATACCTAAAAATATTCAGAAAGCACTTCAGCGAGTCATATCAACAAGGGGAATTGCATATTGTAATACCAGTACATAAATGGCATCATGAGTGATCATAAAAACACTGAATATTATGGACGCATTATGTTTACTTATAAATACTATATTAGCATAAGGACTTTAAACAGTGCATTTGGCTTTGTGTATGTGAAGCAAGGACAATAGCTGGAGCACGTGCAACATAAAACACGCTATCCTCGGTGCCTGCTGTGAATCCTGGACATGTAAAGGGCTCCTACAGACCTCTAGTATTTAGGAAACAGGGATTTGTTGTCCCCTCCCACTTTGTCCTGACTGGGTTCAGACGTTGCCCGTAGCTGTGGCTGTATACAGTCAGGAAACACAAAGATTATCTATGTGGAAGATGAGTCACTCGATGGTAAAACAAAAGCCCAGCCCGTGGTTCCGGTCTACAGGGTCAGACGTGTCGTTGAGCATGATCTGGTGTAATAACCGGGCTTATTACACATTCGTCTCGAATATGAAAATAATATAGTGCTGGAGAGACACGTTTGGTGCGCATGGTGATACTATATGGTGAATTGTAACGGACAAGGTGAGAGGGATGATTATACTTGTCAGTGTGTGTATACCCATACCGTGTCTTACAGTTTGATGTGGAGTAGGACGACCGTCTCTGGTCCTGTCGGTCCTGCGCGCAGTACATCAGATCAGAAGGCGCCGAGGCGCAATTTATTTTCCTCTTTATTATCTTCTAATAAAACACGTGTGTGAGATCGTATGTTTTCAGTTTTTATAGTACTTTAGATAACGCATTCAGCGGAGAGCGTAGCTTTAATAAAATGATTTTACTGGATTTGCTGTCTTCACGTATCAGGGAATCTTTTTTTTACGCACGCACGTCGTAAACAAGCTGGGCCCTGTTCAAGCAAAAAGATACATATGTTATCATTTTATTATAGTTTGTAGTCGGTTTGAGTTCACGTGCAGCATCCAGTGGATGTAGACACTGTTGCTATGGTGACCCGCAGGCGTTGCATCTCGCGCCGGATGTTTCCCGGTGAAGAATCGAAAACACTCTCCTCTACCACTACTTCTCTCTGTGACTTTGGCGCAACTTGTGTAAGCTGAGCTGTTTTATCTGAGAAAAGATGTTCCGCCTCGTGTTGTTGGTGAGAGACGCGCCGCCTGCTCTTCCTCGGTGTGGGCTCTTCCTCAGCCTGGGAGCGTTTTACAACCTAAACCTCAAACACAGTCATTATGCTGCCTTGTTTTTCTGCGCTGTAAACAAACAGAACCACTGGTGAGCTCCGGGCTCGGAGACGCTTCACACCATCAGAGAGCGGCTCCTTCTCACTGTAAACAGCCTTTCAAGCTCTGAGCTGCTCACTGACAGCTGACAGGCGAGCAGGCAGATGGCGGGAATGACTTCCTACATGTTTATCTACAGTCAAAGAGAAACAGAGTGCTTATTAAAAAAAGAAAAAAAGAAGAACTTTTGATTTCCCCCCCTCCACATGCTTGAGACAGACTGACACCGGCTGTGTGCGCAGTAGAAAGCGTCAGAGTGAGACCTCCGTGCTCTCTCCCTCTCCTCTGCGCGCTGTAACCGGATCAGGGCAGAGCAAAGGGGCCGTGTGGGAGGCTTGTTTGCTTCCAAACGAGCCAATGAGGCCGGCTTTACATTAGACTGACAACCCGCCTCAGCGAGCCCGGGGCCGCCGTCCTGGTTTAACGACCAGCCGACAGCCAATGCGGATCCGCGGCGGACAGGAACGGAGGGAAAAAACAAAATATGAAGTGAGGCTTCGGCGGGTCCAAACGTTACCTGCACCTGCGGAGCTGAGTGAGGGGGACACAGCAGCCATGGCTCTGTCTCAGCTGCTGGACGACTCGCCCCTGAGGCTGGGTCTGAAACAGACCGGGGCCAAAGACCTGAACCCGCAGGAGGTGTACAACGAGAGGCACCGACTGGCTCTGGAGCGGCTCCTCTCGGGGGGGCTGGAGCCCTTCGCGGACTTCCTCCGGGAGGAGAGGATCCCCAACTTTCTGTCGGACGAGGAGATCCAGCGGATCCGGAGCGCCGCCGTACCTCCCCCGCGCTGCGCCTCCCTCCTCCTCGGGCAGGACCAGGCGCCGGAGCCGTCGCTCAGCTGCTCCCTGGACTGCTCCTCCCTCACCTACTTCCCCGAGGTGTCGGACGTGGAGCCGCCGCTGCTGGAGATGGGCTGGCCCGCCTTCACCGCCGGCTCGTACCGGGGGGTGACCCGGGCCGTGGCGCACTTCCAGCCCAGCTACGGGGAGAGCATCTACAGCTGCAAGGAGGCTGCGAGGCGCCTGATTAAAAGTGCCAGAGAGGTACACACCGAGAAGGAATTAAAAGCACAGCTGCACACTGGTTCACCTGATAATTACTTTTCATAATTATTATAATCAAGCAGCTAATTCTATGATTTAATTTAAAAACATACTGTCAGTATTTATGTCTTATTTTGACATTCATGAAAAGACACCCTGTATGGTGAATAGTTGTGCTTTATTTATGTGTTTCACTCCCTCATTATATAACATAGCAACATTTCTATAGTTCTTCTGGTGCCGATACAGTGGAACTGTTACAGTGTGGTATCATCTTGAAACAGGATCATTATTTAGACAAATTCACCTCATCAAATTGATATTTTATCAAATAGCCCCCCACCACAAAAACAGATAAATGAGTGTGTGTATAAATATATAGTCACGTATTGAAACATTTTTGGAGGGAAAATGTTCTTTGAATCATCCTTAAAACACATGCCAGATTGTCCCCATGGAATTGTGCTGATCAGTCTTAAATTTAGATGCTCTTTTGAAATCTTGATCAGAGAGGAAGCAGTGACCGAATGGATCAAACAAACAAACAGCAGAGCATGAATATTCATGCCCATGTTCCTGACAGGAGTTGTCAGTCCAACCTCTGGTTTAGTGAAGAAACATTTCTGCATGGAGGGAGTATGTGGCTCCCACAGCACCTCAGGCCTGTGTCGGGCCTGCGTGCCAGATGTGCCTCGACTTGTTTTACTTCCTTGCATGAAAGTTTGCGTTACCTCTTTCATTAAAGACACAGGGTTTCCACTCTGGTTTGCAGCTAGGAGATAGTGGTGTGCTCACACAGTGTGCTGGAAACCAGTTGAAACCTTAGAGAAAGTTTAACTGTTAGATCGTCTGTTCCTTTGTAATGTTGAACTGCTCGCAGTACACAGTCTTTGCTGTGGGACGGCACTGGCTGTAATAACACACCATGCGTCTATATATCATCACTGCTCAGCTCACAGGAACAACCTGTCTGTTTATTTCTGTGACATTTAACTTAACCCATTCACACACACTAACATCCAAACAAGGAATCTTGACAAAGCTGCATGTCGATCACACCAGTCTGAAACAATCAATCTGAGATATGTAAACATCCGTGTCTAATCCTTGACACACAACCTTTACCCGCAGCATGTGAAATTCCATACTCCCTTGCGAAAAAGAAAAATCTCACACGAACTGAAGCTCGGGGAAAATGGAGGCGAGCTCTACAGTGCACCCACTTGTCTCCTGTATAAAAGTAACTTGTTTGCTGACCAAGTGTTACTGCCCATTGCCATGGTAACAGACCACAGTCAATAGAAAGCTCATCAGCACACGCATTACTAGGAGTGTGTCTGACAAAGATTCGTAGCTCTGTTTGAATAAGGCCTTGCATTTGATGATAATAATAAAAACAGTCATGTGCTACATCGAGGAGAGCACAGCTGCAGCCCTAAAAGGAATTCTGTTATATTACCTCTGTAATTTTCCACTGCAGGTGATTGCCATAGTTACAGACTCCCTGACAGACCTGGATATCTTTAAGGATCTTCAGGAGGCATGCTCCCTCCGAAAGGTCCCTGTCTACATCCTGCTGGACCAATCCTGTGCTCCAGCCTTCCTCAATATGTGCAGAAATGTCAGCGTTCGCCTGGAAGACCTTCGGGTATGTGGTTGGCTCAGTGAATCTGGGTGTGGCTCTGTGTGCACAATGCCGACATCAGATGTCATCACACTGAAATATGTCCTGTAAGATCTGATACTACCAGGGCGGATCCTGTTCTCTCTGTTTTGTTTTTTTTGTTTTTTTTTTATCCCTGCAGCAAATGAGAGTGCGAACCATCACCGGCACAACATACTACATGAGATCAGGAGCGAGGATTACCGGGGAGGTTCATGAGAGGTTCATGCTGATTGATGGAAACAGAGTGGCTACAGGCTCCTACAGGTAACAGCCTGCTAACCATTTAACCTTAAGTCAAATACTTAAGCTGGCTATTACAGAGCTATGGGACAGTAAAGTAATACACTTGTCTTGCTGGGTTTGGATGATTGTGGCTGCTTCATTTAAGTCATACTTCTTGTTACATCCCATCTCTGTGCAGGTTCAACTGGACTGATGGGAAGCTTAACAGTAGCAACCTAATCGAGCTTTCAGGTCAGATAACGGAGAAATTTGACGAGGAGTTCCGCATCCTCTACGCCCAGTCTCTACCTTTAAACAGTCAAGGACCTCCTAGTGTCTGTAACAGCGCCATCTACGAGCATCTTCTCATCAAACATTCGTTCTCCTCCCCTCGCCTAACCAGAGAGAGGCCCGGAAAGCCAGTGTGTCTGACCAGCACACCCAGCCGCAAACCCCATTCTCCAGCTATCCAGCACCCGCCTGTGCCCTTGACTCCAGATGGTTTCAAAGCCGACCCTGGAGCCCCTCCAGTGTCCGACTCCACTACTACAGGTGCGGACTGGACGGAGCAGATGGAGGAGGAGATCCTGGCTGGCTGCAAGGCTCGGCCTATCCCTGCAGATCAGCTCATGAAGAAAGAACCAGCAACCTACAGTGTCGTCTCCTGCCATGCCTCTACTCAGACCAGCTGGTCACTGACAGAGAGCGACACCCAGGCCGACCTCCAGCTCACAGCACAAACCAATCTCATCGCACCAGCAAGCGCAGCGCCGAACCACTCCTCCGCCTCTCCCAGGCAGACATCGGCCACCCAGGCAGCTCCAGACGGCACCTTGAGGGACTGCTTCCACAGGCTGACCAGGGAGCGTCAGCACCACTACTCCACCATCCGCTCCAAGCTAGAGCACATGGTGACCGCCCTGTCCCAGAGGCGAGAGCTGGCAGACGTCACCAACATGACTCAGGGGCCTGGCGCTCACAGCAGGCAGAGGGTACACAAAGACTGTGGACAGGAACCAAACCCCAGACTGCTTGTTGAAAGTTCGGGCATGGGCACGTGGCCAAGAGCCAGATGTGTACACTAGTTTGTCTTCAGGGATTTTCAGTGATGGAGGGCAGAGCTGTGGCAAGATTTCTTGTGGATCCTCTGTTTCAAATAAATGGTTTTGGCTAATTTAGTAGAATTCCATCTTTCTTCTATTCGTCTTCTTTTCCACAGTTGCCACTTTTGTCCTTCTCATCCTGTGTCCATGTCAAAGTGATTTTTCCTGTAATCGTAATAATGCAGAATTGTAATAGACAGTCTTTGCAGAAATTATTATGTTATCCGAAGACACGGTGCAATAATCATTTTTTTACCTATCAGTTTAATGAATATTGTTTGCTGAGGCGGTGAGACTGGATAATATGTGCTGTAGTATGAGTGAAAATACACTAAAGTGCTGTTTTGGTTGTTTAATTACATTTGGCTTTGCTAATAAACAAAGTATTTTGCTAGGTGAGTGCTTATTCTTTGTCTTCTCTAACACTTGTTTGTGTTCACTTTTAGCCCCACTGCAGTTGACACTGCAATCACATTGTGAAAAGATTCAGTCAGAAGTTCCAGGATACACGAGCAGGAAGCAGATGACGCCAAACCGAACAAGCACCTGCGCCTTATCCTCTGCAGTGCCTTCATGCAATTAGTTGAAACAGCATCTGTGATATTGGCACCTCTGCTGATTACGCAGCCAATCACAGTTGCTGTCCAGGGTGGATTTGGAGGAGAAGAGCTGTCACAGATTAGAAGCATAGATTAGGATGAATGCTAAATGAACACTTCTTTACACACAGATGGGATTTTGCAACTCCTGATTCCTCTCTGTTATATGAGGTTTTATATTTGTTTTCAACACAGATTCTTGTCAACACTGCTCTTGGAAAAAGGGATTTCAGATGGCTGAACAGCCAGACGAAACGGCACACTTTCATGCAGCAGTGAGGGTTGGCATTTTTTAGCTGCTCTGAATCTGCACATAAATTGACTCATGGTTTTACATGGGCACCATGTATGTAAACAGAACTGCAGTCTTTATATCTGACATTTCTGAGATATGAAGCACAAAAGTCCCCCCTGGGAGTGTTCAGAACAAGTCAATGTCTTGGCTCTGAGAAGTGTGCTCAGAGTTATAAATATACTACTCACTGAGCTTTATGGGACTAATTTTTAACTATACTGAGGAGATGGGGTGTGGGTATCTGATAGCTATATGTACAGATATCTTTATTGACAGGAAGGAGACCTGTTGGATGTGGCTTCACTACAGGATGGAGTAGGAAGTGGTAGGTGATCAAAAGGCTGGAATTCATGAATGAGAAAGCACATTTCTGTCACGTAGTTCAGAAGTTTTAAATCTTTCTGTTAACTTGATTATTGTACAACAGACACAGTTATACACAGACAGAGAGAACGTCATTTCAACAAAAAATATGGTAAATGGTGATAAATTGTATTTCAAATTTCTTTAGATGGGCTAACAGAACACTTCCAAAAACATCATCTACAATATATATGTTTTTAAGTTTGACAATGAGTTACATTTAATATTTAGATTGAGTAAACATTTAACAAAAGTTTATTGGTCAATTACTTAGGTTTATTGTTTCTTGTGAAATCAATCATTTTTATGATGGCTTGTTAGTCATTTGGTGGTGGAAAGTAACAAGGTACATTTCCTCAGCTGCTGTATTATTATGTTATTATTTTATGGGTAACTATCTATTACTGTCCTGAATACTGTGCGACCTGTATCTGACAATTATAATTACTTTACAGACTAAGATTTTCAGATGATCATTTCAGATGATGATTGCTATTTCTTAAGTCTTTGTTTTTTGTCCAATGTACAGTCCCAAACCCCAACATTTTCAATTTACTATGGTATAAAACAGAGGAGGAAAAATCATCATTTTAAAGGTAATATGAATATGATGGATGATTTCATATAAGGCAGTTAAACTTAGCTCTACCTTGCGTGAGAGTAGATATTATTGATTGGGGGCTTGCTAAAAAGTACATGAAGCTACATAGTTTTACTAAAGCAATTTTAGTACTTCTTTCAGCTCTTAATAATTTACCTGCTTGTTCTTATAAAGGGTCATACACGTTGTACCTCATATCAACTTGTTGATTGGTTATTGGAGTTTTTCCTATGCTGGTACTGTGTAATGTGTACAAAAACTGTATATTACCTTGTGTTACAGAGAAATGCAGTAAAAAGTCATAATGCATGATTATTGCCACTCACTACAAAATACTGCAGTGAACTACAACTTTAAAAACATACCTCAGCATTATGAATGTTTTTCATTTACAAGATGCCACATTATTGCCATCCTGACTTAACACAGCTCACAATTCAAACCATAACATGGCAATAAGGTTGGAACAGCAGGGCCTTAGGCAGCTCCACCCATGCTGCGTATATCTCCTACCAGGCAAAACAGATCAAAAGTCTCTGCATTCATTATGTAAAATGGCACAGCTGAAGGGATTTGATCTACAAGTAAATACAATGGTGGTAATATGTGAGAGAATGGTATTTGATTTTAATTGGCTGCTGCAAAGCAACCACTGCCAGTAATCAAGGAAGCAGTAGGGGATCCACAACAGTCTCTACCTATTAGACTCGGCTCACTGATAAACAAAGAAGCTCTCAAATTCCACTTCACACATGACAATTAAAAAAACTGTAGTTATGATTTACTTTTTAATTGTTTTTTTTTTTTTTTTTTTTTTTTTGCTGCTTAATAGAAAGTGCCTTGTTATACTCTTTTACTGGGATCCCATTTGTGATAAGCATCAGATGTAACACTAGCAGGGCTCAGCCACCAGAGAGAGCCCTGTCCTTGGCTAAAACATGCTCACTGACTTGTTTTTCTCAGTGTGTCCTGCTTCCCTCCACTTATGGAGTATTGTCTAGAAATGCCAGTGGTTTATTTATTTGACTGGAACAGCACCACGTATCAGTGTTTGTCACTGTAAAATACTTTTTACAGAATTATCATTATGTAATCTGTATTTTAGATGCTTTTGATTCTCTGTAATGTCCCACACAGTCCTAAACTTTTAAAATGTGGATTTTCTTTTACATTTGTGGTGAACATGTTTTGAAGAGACAAACAGCAACCATCTGATGTCCTCTTCAGGTCACTTATGATCCCTGGAGAGTTGTAGCGGTGGAACAGAAGGTGTAACTTTATATCCTACCAAATATTGTGTTAAGGCCTAATTCAGTTAGACAGCATGCATATGTTATTGTGCATAATGACAAAATCACATCCACCTGGGTGTGAAATAACCATTTTTACTGCAGGTATGTAGAACTAGGCACAAAAACAGTCATCATTTATTTTAGGAAGTTATAGTTCATGCCGAATGTGAATTTCTTCATTCATTAAACATGTGGTTTTGTATGTCCATTCTGTGTTTATTTAACTGGAAAGGCCTGATATATGTAGAGTATGATGAGTAGATCTGAGAGCTGGGAGTTGTGCAGGATGGCTGCAGTGTTTTTTACACTAACAGCCCCTTAGTGTCCCACAGGACAGAATAGATCAGGATGACGCTGACAGGCAGCACTGTTAATACAAATGATTATTGAATTTATATCAATCACCATGTATATTTATGTAGCCACCCTCTGTGTGGGTGTGAATGCACAGACTGGATTTTAATTGTTATTTGTCATATTATTGTATAAACTGTCAGAGTACTGGATTTTTTGTAGGTTGTTCAGACCTTGGCTCTGTCTCCTGGAAATAACACACATCAGGTTTGGCTTCTGACACTGACTGACAGTCAAACGGCTCTCCTGGCGCTGAACATAAACCTTTTAATTACTACAAACATGGTTGATGAGTTTGAAGCTTGATTACTTGGCCTTCATTAGTCAGATTGTGAGCTATAGTGACTCCCAGAGGTGCAATTTGGCACCTCTAAACACTGCCATCCTCTGTGTTTAGCAATTACACTTACCCTACAGTACACCCAAACAGGTGTGTGCAGCCATAGACACACACACACACAGACTCATGTATGTACACTGCCAGTTTTTTTTTATCATCAGCATCAGAACAAGCAGGGCCGAATGCAGGGATTTCAGTCTGTTCTTTAATTCAGATGAAAGAACCTGACTAAAAGAAAACACTGATAAAATGTGCTTAGTGTGCTGAGTCCTACTTTGTTGAACTCTGCCTGTCATAATGATTTCGTGTTTGCTGTGCCATCTTGGCTTTGTTTTCCATCAGGGTGGCCAGTGGTTGTCACTACACCGAGGAGGGAGCGTTCTGCCTCGGGCTACAACACACTGATAATGAATGTGTTCAGCTCATTGGAAAAATAAAGCGTGTCTGAATTATGTGGTCAGGATCTGGCCGTTGTTTGGGTGTGTGAGTCAGACACAGTGACATGCGTAGATGCTCAGTTTGCACAACAGTCAGTCACTTCCTGTGCTGTACTGCTGAATCCAGGCCGCAGTTAGGCTAATGCAGGTGGAAGGTATTGTTGATAGACTCTTTGTGCTAAACTGCATGTTGAGCTTTAACACACCATCCGGCAGCAGCCTTGCCGCTATTTTTAGACGGGTACAGCTGCTCCTTAGCACCCACCCTTAAACCAGACATCCACCAGAGATTTATGGCACGAGCCCATGAGAAACAGCTGTAGCACCTTGCCACTTGCATGTCCAAGGAGTGTAAGCACAGGTCTATCAAGAATCATATTTATTGTGTTTACTGTGATGCCCATTCACAGCAGCTGACACTCAGTATTAAATGTAGTTATCAGCCGGCGGGATACCTCACGCAGTTGAACGTTAAAACCACAAGTCTGGAGTGTCCGGTGCTGCAGAGATGAGTCAGACGCTGGTCACAACGCCACCTGGGTACAACACGAGCTCAACACTTGTGGCGAGATTGCTCCCCCATAGCACCACGTGTCCTTGCGCGTTTGCTCAGCATACTGTCTTGCATCTGACAAATAACAATATAGTTTGTTCCCCGATGAAGGTGACTCTGTTTGCTCATACGTCCCTGGTAAGGACAGAGGCAAGATTCCCAGGACTTTGTGTTTTGTGCTAAAAAAACAAAAAACAACAATAACACAGATTTGTCCTTTTTTTAATTTACTGCCTTACTGTTCCCTCGATACTGTATGTACTGTCCAGTAAATTGGCAGGAAACTGCTGTGGAGCAGCAGGCAGTGAAATTGGCCTGGTGGTGGGTGCCTTGATGTGAGAGAGCGAGAATGTATGTGTGTGTGTTGGGGATGGGCACTAAATACGCAGCCTCCTTGTACCCACTATAACAGCTAAGCTTAAGATTAGCTTATCACTGTCAGTTTGTTGTCTCCATTATTCAAAAGGACACCTTATCAGCCGAGGCTTGTATTAGCCTTCTCCACTTTGTGCCCCACACAATGATGTTCTACACTGTCCCACATTAACTTTGGTGTCTATTTCAGTGGCTCTCTACCCATTTATTGATGCATGTCTTCTATTGATCCCACCATTGATTTGCCATGCAATCCATTACCCATCTGTCTGTTTCAGCAGGCTTTTAAATGATTCGTCAGATTGAGCTATTAAGGGGAGTAGTGGTGAAGTCCAAAGGTTGGTGATACATTCAGGGAGAGAGGGGTACTGTGTGTGTGTATGTGTGTGTGTGTGTGTGTGTGTGTGTGTGTGTGTGTGTGTGTGTGTGTGTGTGTGTGTGTGT
>JBAJHX010000096.1:22326009-22340003 GCA_037176925.1 Amniataba percoides
GTGTGTGTGTGTGTGTGTGTGTGTGTGTGTGTGTGTGTGTGTGTGTGTGTGTGTGTGTGTGTGTGTGTGTATTTTTGCCTGTGTGTGTATTTTATTTAGTCAAAGTTTCTTTTTATTTATTTAGGTCTATTAACATTTAAGATTTCTTAGGAAGACACATTTACATTTGAAAATCTTAACTCTTAACTTGCTTCAGTGTAAATGGTTCTCAAAGGTTTGAAGAAAGCTCATGGAAACATCTCACAGTTCAACTAAATAAACTTAAAAATGCTTTGTTATCAATCTGAAAAAAAACAGACTGTGTTTCACAGTTCTTGAAAAGTTGACATTCTGGAGATTTTCACTTGACAACAGCAATATTTAGGAAAAACACATCCTTCACACAGCACTGTCCCCCAAAGTTCTGGTAAGGTATTTTACAAGGATTTTTCTTTTCTTGACACAGAGAAAACTGGGCAGAGATTTTTTAAATGTTTTTTGCTTTTTTTAAATTATGGGCTGGGGCTAAGGTAACATTTCAATCTTCCTGAAAGAACACACTTTGTGGAAACAAAGAAAATGCCATCAGCCAAACATAGATGTTGAGGTTTCCAGATTGAGATGCAAGATCGATTCATATATATTCATGAATTCAGTCAGAAAAGTCAACGGAAGCAGTATGATAATCTTGCAGTAATTGCATTTTTCCCTCCAACTGTTTTTGGCATAGCTGAGAGCAACATCCTGAGACATGCGACGGAGGGATGCAGTTTCGAGGATTGTCACAGCTGTGCACAGTGGATACACTGACCCTGTACCTGAGGCCCGTCAATCCACAGTGGGGTCAAGCGGTGGTTATGCCAAATCCATTGGATTCATGGGTAATGGGATGGCTATCATTAGTCCTCAGATGCTCAATTATATGTTTAATTAAGCAAGACAGACATCAGATAATTGAACTATTGACTGCTTTCTTTTAGTCCCATTTGTCTTCTGATTCAGGAAGGGCACTGCTGTTATATCACATCTGTTTGGAGGCATGAGAGCCTGATGTGGGTGGAAATCCAGTCCTTTCATTCATATGACACATTCATTTGATGTCCTGACCTGACTGAAGAACTTTTTAGTTAAATTTTATCTGACTGCACACTCTTTCTCTTCCAGGCTTCAGGAAATGCCAGTATAGGCTTACAAAAAGAAAAAAGAAAAACAGAGAGAAGCATCCAAAGGACCATATTTCAAACTATCAAGCTTGTCAGTCTGCTGGATACATGTCAGCAGCCGTCTGAAATGTGCTGACATTGCTGCCCTCCTGTCCAGCAGCCCGCTCTCTCTGTGTGAACTTGGATTTAGCTCAAGGGTATAGCCACCCTGCTAATGTGATGTAGCTCCAAGAAGGAAACAAATTGGCCTGACATCTCATACACTGCCTTGTCTTGATTGTGTGATGGCTTCTACTGCTAATGTGTTACGATGGGTAGACCTGCACGGGGAGGGAGACCGGGTGTGTGTGTGACTGAGAGAGAGAGAGAAAGAGAGAGAGAGGGAGGATGGGGGAAGGGCCTCAGTCTGCAAGATCAGCACAAGTGGAATTGCATTGATTCAGTTAACTGCAGAGTTGGAGCGTGATGTGGAATTCTGTTTATCAAGGGTGGAGTTTTCACAATAGGCTCCATTTTGATCTTATTTTCCACATCACATTCATAATCAGTCCCCTACTTCCAGCAATAAGATATGAGATCATCTTTACACACATAGCTCAGACCCACCTGGTGCTTCACATGCTCAGTATAAATAAGCAGACATGTGTTTCTTACTAATCCAATGGCTGCATTTAAATGGACCCAGTGTCTTTTGTGCCACAGACATAACTAGAAAATGTGCGCACGGCTCGGATGTGATGATGCTGGCAGATACACACTGTAAACATCATCATAATCTGTATTAATCTACAAGATCAGATGCAAACAACTGACATCATGTTCTGTAAATCACCAGGAAATGCGCTGCATATTTCAAGTAAACACCCGAGTCGTGTTTTATATTCAAACTGAAGCCACAGGCCCAGAAACGACATCTGCTGAATCTTAACAAACTGCTAAATAAATCTCAAACATTGCATTAATTATAGGGAATAAAGCACAGCATTGTAGCTTTGCAATTGGCTGTTTCTTATGAATGAGGAGAGTTTTGGGTTGAAAGTTCACAGGCAAAGCTGTCTGAAAAAAGATGTGATGTATTTATTATATAAAAAGTCTGATATAAGAGACAGATTCTTAAACTGAATGAGGTCCTCACATTATAAATCTGTTCTAGATCAGATACAATACGGCAATTAAAAATCCCTATGGCTGCTGATTTATGTGTTTGAAAGCTATGCAGGTACAGCCTTTTCATGTTTTTGGCATTCAGACAGGATGCACATACTATAGATGAATGAGGCTCTATCGTAAGCATTCATTTAAAATGTGCACGATGCAAATGTGTATTTTCTTTTCTCCTTTACCTCTCTTCCCCTCTCTTTGCTCTCCTCGTTTCTCCATCTAGCTGTAGGGAATTTGTCTCTAAAGGTTTATCATGACTGCCTCATACCCCCCTCCCAGTTTGTCATTTTGCTGATCCAGAGGCTTTTTCATATTTCAGTATTCTTATCATCCACTGGCAGTAAGATGATCCATTTCACTTATTTCTTAGAAGTGTGACTGTAGCCTAAGTCAATATCTACAGAATGAATTCAGTTAAAAAGGGGGGGGGGGGGGGGGGGCTCAAGGAGGGGCAACTAGTTAGCGGCTGCGGTGGTGGTGGTGGTACTGGTGGCGCAGGACAGTTTTTTTTTATCCAGACTCAGCAAGGGTAAAATGTCAAGCATTTCTTAGGGAAGCAGCTCCATAGGATTCCATTCGAAGCTTTAATCTTAATTGAGAGCATCGCACATTGATATTCCATAGGCCTCTTTGCCCTTCGCCTCTCAGCTACTTTCATTTAGAGGACAGCCGTACACTAGAGCATGGGGATTGCTTTGTCAGACAGCCAAGAGGCCAAAGGCAAGGTCAACTTCTCTTTGTAATGGTGGCTCACTATGGAGTGAAGGTATCACCTCTTTGATGCTGTCAGTACTTTTGTGAAACATTTCTGGGTCTTTCTAAAGTGAAATTTAATAAAATGTTTCACATTCTGACCTTATATCGGCACAAGATATCATTATGAAGTACTTCTTTTTTTTTGTTTATTTTATCGAGTCAAGTTCGATAGTTTCACAGCTTCCTGACTCGATCTATGTGAGCCACTTATGTCTCCCACAGCTCGAGGCCAAACAATATGATGATTTAACGCTGCGCGGGGTAAAAGATTATATTTGCATATTGCATATTTGCATAGAGAGTCCATCATAGCCACCTTAGAGATGATTCAATTATGTATAAAATGATCTAAAATAATCATTTGACTCCAAATACGGACGCTTCACAGAAGAAGAGATCTGTGCCTCATCCGGGTCAGAAATTGACCAATTTATTGTCCTATAGTTCTCTCTTAATCCTCAAACAAAGAGAGAGGACTAACTGGTTTGCAGATACAGCGATAAGGCCCATGTCATCAAGTAAAGGTAAGGAGAGGAGGAAGGTGTGGGACGTTCTCGCCACTCCTGTGGGAAGACTCGTCATGCCACCTTTCCACAAGTGATGAAAACAGGTGGAAATAAACACACACATAAGCCATTTACAGCTGAATGCACAGCCCCTATCCGCGGGACTGAGGACCAAGCTCGCCTCCATTTCTCATGCTCCCGTCTCAGTCTGCTGCTGACACAGATGTACTGTAAAGAGATGGCAGCACAGATAGGTATGCATGTCTGTGTCAGAGTGGCCCTGAGGGTAAACAGGGCTGAAAACACAAAGAGTGAAGGAATAACATCCATCTGCCACATTTTTCTCATTCATCTCCAAACATTTATGTGACATTATTAACTGATTTGGGAAGCTGCTTGAGATAACAAATTTAAATCTTTGCAGCAAATACAAGTGTTTCTCCTGCTGATGAAACACTGAATTAGGATTAAAGGATTAGTCCTTCAAAGATTTGTTTTACTGGCAGACACTATGAATAACAGGTTCCTATGGAGGGACTGCAGCTTCTGACTGATTGATCAGGTGATCAGGGCTTGATAAAGCCTTGGAGAAGCTGCTCTTATTTCAAAGTCCTCTCCTCTGGTTGTGTGGGAAAGCCCAGTGCTCCTGCTTTCCACTCTTTCAACCAATTAACCACAGCCGCCTTTCCTAAATACTCAGCTGCTACTGACCAATCAACACAGTTAGCCCCCAGATCTATGCAACAAAGCAGCTGATCTCCTCAGCGGGACATTGGGAAAGAATCTCTAAAGAAAGGGTTCACTTTATCACATGAATCAATAAAATCTATTTGAACCAGGCAGTGATACTTTAGTCTTTCCAATAAAATGCAACCTACTTTCCATCTTATCAGGCAACATTGGAACATTGTGTAAAAAAAGTTTAAAAAATTTCTTTTTTTACCTTTCATATTAAGCGCCACTTTAGAACTGCCCTTTATTTCAAAAGTTGGAATTTAACAAAACTATTTAACAAAGCTATTTTGGCCATGCATTACACAATCAGTGTCTTAAAATAATAATTACCATTAAGTCATGTGAATGCTGGCAGTTTTATTTGGGGCAACGTAACAAGAAAAGCAGTTTCATTTTTTTATGTGGAAAGAGGACGCACAGGGGCCACACATGAGTCAAGGCTGTTCCTCTCCCTGGGATTTAAATATAGTCCCACTCACCATTACTGCTGTCACTCACACACTTATGGTGACCTTTTGACCTCATCTGTGCAAAAGAGACTTGAAGCTGACACACTCACGGCAAATATTTTTCACCAGAGCTGTCAAACAGAGGCAGAAACATATGGTAAGATTGTTGGGGTTTTTTCCTGGCCTCTAATGTTTTCAGTCTGCAGTCTGATAGTTCGTCACAGTATCGCTTTCACTCATTTGTCTGATTTTGTCTGAGGTTTCTCATGTGCGCCAAAAAACAGTACGAGAGACAGTTCCCACAACAACTGGAAAGCTGAACTTTTCTCAACACCTGATGTGCAGGCTGAGGTCAAAGTTTGTTGGGTTACAACTCAGAGGCCACCAGCCTGTGCTGTTGTACAGCTTGGACATGTCGGGGCTGCAGGCCACTGCTCCACCACGTGTGGGCGGTGTGTTCCTTCACACACTTCACCTTCTCTTCTCTGACACTGGACCGCTTCCTTCTTAAATCATTTGCAGTTTTACATCAGTGCGTTGACACCAGTTTTTCCCCCTCACTTTGTTAAACTCATAAACACTTGTAATGTCACTGCGCAAACAGATGTAACTCAAAACACAATATAGCCTTATGCAATCCAGCCCCACAAACTACTGTCCACAAAAAAAACTTTTAAGTTGAATCAACATGTCTTTGGTACAGCCTCCACAGAAAACAAACAAACAAAACAATCATAAAGCTCCAGTAATCAACACTTTTAGCCATTTTAGCAGCATCCTGCCACCACTTGGGCACGGACTGAAATATTTCAACAATAACGTTTCTCGGATTACCTTTGGTGATGCCCTCGTGTTCCTTCTGGCATCTCCATGAGGTTGATATATGTGGTTTTGAATTAAATGTCCCATGGCCAATGAAGTTTTAAGTTTTTTTTGGTGTTTCTCTGGATTTTCAATCTGTTACTTAGTCAACATGGTAAACATTACACTTGCTAAACGTCAAAATGTTAACATTGTCATTGTGAGCATGTTAGCATGGCTGTAGACTTGTTATATTAACATTGCATGAATTAACTATGTATTTAAAACTTGCTCATAATGATGAAAAATAATTACTCCTGTCTCCCACTGCATATTGCCTGCCCAATCAATCAATCAAAAAGAAAACGTTATGGAAGATTTGATTTAATAAATAATCTGTAATACATCTATAATCATAGTTAGATGCATTTATTGCATTTGTTTAAGTGCATAATCTGCGAGTAACAATGAGAATGAATCTGTTTGCAAGAGTCGAAATCTGAGAGGCAGTTTCATGTGTCTGCAGATTTGTGTAGTTTTTCCAGATTTGTGTTTGTGTACGACATTTGTCTTGATATCTCAAATTCAGTGGGACATCTCATCACACCCTCCATAAACTTTATTGTTTTCTTGTAACCTTTCCTTTAATTTTTTTGAGAAGTTAGGGTTTCTTTTTTTTTCTGCCATTAAATCCCAGAGCAAATACTTCCTGTATCTTGACCACAAAAAGAGCAAACAAGTACATGGGTTCACTGTAGTATAAAAGCCTGTATCCCCTTAAATAGATCCCTTATAAGCTTGGTGTTGGCCAATCACAAGCTTCTCTCCCTGACAGCTAAACCACAGCACACAGTTGGTTGTCCTTTAGTTGTTGTAGCAGAGGCTTAACATTGAGCATAATGACAAAGATGGCCAAAGAATCAAAGAATGGGTGTGTGAACACTGTCCTGCCAAGTCCTCCAGCTGTGCAGAAGGCAGAGACGGATATGGCTGTGCTAAAATCAGCTGAGATGAAAAAGAATATGGCTTTAAGTTCAGTTTGACGCTTCTGAGAAACCTAACGGAAGAGTTATGACACAGGGGCGATGTTAACATGACACATTAGTGGAAGAGTGACACACCCAATTCCAAAGAGGCTTGTTAGACTTTACCAGAACGTATGACACTGCTGCCATATTCTCTATGTCAGCGACACCCGCAGAAACTTATGAAGAAGGGTTTTGAATGGTACATGTGCAGCAACAACTGCAGTTTCAAACCCCACTATCTTTCCATAGTTACTTTTGTCTTTCTTTTCTCTTTCTTTTTTATTTTTTTTTATTTTTTGAAGGAATCCATATTTAGCCCACAGAAAGAAGTGAAAATTCAGTTTTCAGTCACTGTCTCTCCCCAGCTGGATTTAATGGTGACAACCTGTTTCTTTAGATACATCTCTGGGATGTTTGTGCTGTTCTCAATTAAACTAACCCAGTGACAGAATGAAATAATCTCCAAAACATAAAATGATATACTTCCAACAAACACACAAAATCCCTCAAATTTTAAACCACCAAAAAACATTCGCTATTTTTTCTTTTAGTAACAGCAGCGGGAACTGTTTATTTTCTGCAGTGCTGACAGTCCCACTGTTAGTTTTCCTGCATGTGAGTTTGTTATATACCAGAGACATAATATAGTCCCAGAGGTCCAGACCTGCTTTCCAGGTTGTGTTAAACTCACCAGGGCACACATGCTGGTGTCTGAGCAGGAGCTGACCCTTAATCAGTGAAGGCCTGCCAACAGCAACTGAGAGCCACAATTATCCGCCCTATAGATAGGTAGGTTGTATACTAGGGGGCCGGGGGCTGTGGAAAGGGAAGAGGCTGTTGGGGGTGGGGGTGGTGGGAGTTAACCTCTGTGGCTCGTGTTTCTACTGTGCACTAATGGATGCCTGTCATCATTACGGACAGAAACAGGAGGGCGCCTGCCAGCTGCATGACCCCCATAAAACAGAGCAGGAAATCCTAGCAGGGAATGAAAGGGAAAGAGATCTCTCTTCTTTTTTCTTCTTTTCTCTTTTGTGATCCTTCCTCCTCTCTTTGGCCTCTTATTTTGCTGCAAAACTGCAGTGTCACTCATGAAACAGAAGAATATGTCGTGTATTCATTGTAGATAGGAAAGTTAAGGTGTCAAGGGTGCAGCCACTGAAATGTATATGCAATGATTAATCACTTTCACATGAGATGTACAGTACCGTTCATTTACCTCTGTCGTAAACAGCAGTAAAACCCCTGTTTTTCACCTCCATTAACATGATCAGGCTGTTTTATAATATTTCTGTCATGCCAAGAGGAACCTGTATAATCATTACATACAGTACTTCATCCTTTGCTCTGCAACCAAAGTCCAGGGTCTGTAATGTGACAGGACTTTATCACACCTCTCTCAGTGGTGTCCACTGAAACGTGACAAGCACTTTATCAGAGGGCCTTCCTATCAGATCCCTAGGAGTTCATGCACAAACATGCTGAACACAACGTCCCCAGGAAGCCAGATTCTTTATTACAGCCAATAAGATAGCAGAACAAGCTTTATTGTAGTTCTGAAGCTACACATTAATCCACTCTGTTGGAGCCTGCAGAGCCCATCATGTGATAACTTTAGTCATTACCAGTAGTACAATCATAATTACTGTGGAATCTTTCAGGATGTGGCATCAGAAAAAAATGCTTTCCTAGTCTACGCAGGAGCTGAGGCAATCAGAAAAAGAGAGGGACAGATTTCTGACTGACAATTGTCACAGTCTTATGACTTTATGAAAAATGCGTGCTTTTGTGTGAGAGAGCACGAAAGTGCACATACATATGAATGTTTGCATTTTTATACACATGACTGTGTGTGTGTGTGTTATGTGTGCCATGTCCATGGAGACGTCTGTGTGCGTGTGTGATCACTGCATGATTCACAGTGTCACAACTGTGCACAGAAACGACTGGACATCCTGAGCGGAAACCACAGCCGCCGAAGCTGCGTTTCCCTGCGACATACAACCTAACACTCTCACAAAGAGTCACTTGACTAGACCCTCATATAGGAAGTGAAAGAGGAAGCCCCTCGTCCATCCTGTCCTCCATCCCAAGCTCTGCTCTGCACTTCACGTGAAGCCACTCTTATAGACGATCACCAGTATGAGCCTTAAACTATTGCAAAACAACACTGAATAGAACTGGCTGAAGCTGGAAACAGCTTGTTATTGGGGGTCAAACGTCTGGTCAGTTGACATTTAACCACAAAAGATTAGTGGCAATCATTATTTTCGATGCAGAATTCACTGACTGATCAACAGCATTTTCTTGAAACAGAACATTTACTCACCTGATGAGTCTTATATGAAGGGGCCATTTCGTATCTAATCTCTGACAGCTTTTGTGACAGTCAGTCAGGAGCTCTCCAACAAGATACTCAATGTTTGGACAGCCAGGCTGAACCAAACCAATACTGTCCAGAGGAGATGGGTATGATATCACAGATGGAAGTGGTAAGCGAGGTTTGGCTGTGGGGTCTGTTGGCCCCGGCCTTCCCTCATGGCTCAAGGCCTCTGGCTGTGTTCATTGGTGACAGTGTACGTAGCCTGGCAGCCTGCATTCCTCTGCCTCTCCCCACACAATGGTGAGTATCTGCAGCATTCCTCTGTCTGTGTCTGCTGTCTGAGATGCAGCCAGGCCTTGGCAAACCACAGCACTCAGCCAAGGGGTTGGCATCACAATAAACGGACTCTAATGGACACATTTGAGTATTTTCACTGAGCAACCATACTCTAGAGCTGTTATTCATTGTGCAAAAGTGTGTCATAGTTAAATCTTGATTGACTGTTTTGTTTTATTAGTCACTGTGTTCAAAAAAGAAGATTGACCTCTGCAGAAAGGATTTTGAAACAATTTAGGAGATGATAACGCTTCCTCTTTAACCTGCCTCATCATCTCGTTCAGACTTTCTTTTCCCTATGCAATCGTTCCTTCCCTCCATCTGTTTTTAAAAAGTGCAAGCATGTCTGTTCTAACCTGTTCTCACAGCTCTTTATCCTTCTCTTGCTATTTTGCTCTCTCTCTCTTGTTCTGATGCCACAGCCGTGCAGACACCTTTCCCTCCTGCTGACTCAGTAGCCAGCCTCAGGCGTTGTGAGCTCAGGGTGTTGGTGGCGGGGAGGAGGAGATGGAGGAGGTGGGGGGTTAGTGGTGGTGGTAGTGGGGGGGAGTGCGAAGCTTCCACATCAGAACCACCAGCCTATCACATGCGAGGGAAAAGAGCTGGCTAATCGTTTCTACAATGGCACCCTGCACACTGTCCCACAGTACCACAAACCGCTCTCCTCGCCAACACTTCTGTACTGTATTATTCTGCTTTTGCTTAGAAATCCACATGTGATGCATGCAAGTGCACAAACGTACGACACCAAACAAAGAAATGAGCTGTTTGGAAAACCACACAACGTAGGCAATGAAAAATATATGTAGGTGCTTACATGAATACCTTAGATTTTCTCCAATGCTGAAAGTACGAATACACACATACATTTAAGGTAGTTTAATCTGAAATGCAGCATGATTTGATTTTAAACATTCAAAGTTATAATGTTTTGCCAGATCATATTTACAAAGAACAGGGGCTAAAAAATGAATTACAAAAAAGGCACTTAAATGAATCTAATAACAAAATTCCTCAGTAATTATTAATGGTGAGTTTTAGCAATCATCTGTGTGGGTTCACTGTTAATGAGTATATTTATGGACATACTTTTAAAATAAAAGAAACCTCATTTTAAAATCAAACTGTGTCTGTAATCAAAAGTCTTGTGCCATATATAAGAGCCACTGATTAATGAGCCCTTCCCAATAACATTAAAATATAGAGGAGCATTATTCATTGCCATAACCGCCTGGTTATTTTCTGCTACATCCTTGAAGTTCACAAATGCATTCATTTACGTCATGTGCTCCCAGTGCAGCAAGCCGACCTTCAGGGATTAGGCCTGTTTTCTGAAGGAAAGTGCTTTTGCACCTGTGGGGTGATTTTAGAGCTGCTTTCCCTCAACCGAGGGTCGAGGTTCAAACTGTCAGGGGTCATGCATGAAAAGAGAACCTGGTTTCTAGGTTAATGGGTGGTGCCATTAACTGAGCCACCTGCCCAGCTGAACTCTCACAGAGCTAGATGGGAGAAAATGTGTCCTCTGATGGTGAAAAACTCTCTTACTTAGATTTTCAGCACAAGAGCAAGAGGAGGAGGTTATAAACTCAATTCTTCATGTGACCACTTATCGCACATTATCACAATGGCCTTGGAACTATTAGGGTTGTCCAAATATTATTGTAGTCCTGAACTGAGAATGATCTGTGTTCAGGAAATTTGCTTGAGGATTACAAAATGTAACACGGCAGGAAAGACAAAAAAAACAAGTGAAAAAGAATTCCTCCGGTGGCAGCACAGAGGAGCATGGAGCAGTGTGCCATGGTTGTTGTTTCTCTCTTCCTCTGTTAATGAATGTAGAGGTGATGTGTTTGTCTGAGGAAGAGAGCAGAGGGGAAGCCTGATTTCCACTCCATTTTATCTGTGCCCCACAGCCCCTGCCAGTCAGCCCCCTGTGCTCTCACATGCTGGGGTCCCACAGGAAGCAGCACTCCATGAAGAGCAAAGGTCAGGGAAGGAGAGAAAGGCACTCGTCCTTTCATTCACCACCAAACCAACAAATGCTCCTTCCTTTGACTGTCTAACAAAATGCTTATGAAATAACGACAAAATAAACTGGCACTGTAAATTTAAGAGTACTCTACATTTTTATAGGGTTGTAGTATAAAGTTGAAATTGAACTTTAGAGTGGAGACTTTTTGTGTTTGTATCTGCACTGCACACAAATCAGTGCAATAACTTTCACATTTAAATATAATGTATACTGACTGAAAGACTGAAATAATTTTATGTGGTGTGGAAATATGTTTTTTTTTTCTCTTTTAAATATTTAGGATTTTAAAAGCCTTTTTGTTCTTTGTATAATCCGAGTGGGATTATTCTAAATGTTGGAATAGCCCATCTAAATGTAACAAATTACAAATTACTTTGAAACCAAAGGAAATTATGCATGCGAGATAAATGTTTATCTGTCTTGACAGGGTTTTTTTTTTTATCGTTGTGGGATAGTAATTCCATCAGCAGATGAGACGCTCATGTAAAAATTCAAAATAGGTTTATTGATCCATAGTAAATGAAAAACACAATAGATGAAAAACAATTTGCAGAATTATATATTATCTTAAAAAGAAAAAGCAAACAAGGAATATATCTGGCCAGCAGAATCAGCTTCATACAAATAATAGAAATGTTGTTTCTAGCATCATTCTTTTCAGTATGCTTTCTATCTGAAGGAGGCATAAACACAAAATATAATCTGAGCTACAAAAAAACTAAGCAAAGCAAAATCAGCAAAATTAACAGTAACTGGAGCACAAGGATTAAAGTTGTGTATGAATACAAAGGGGAATATTTTCTGATTTCAAGTATCTCCTTTCAGATAAAATACAGATGTGCCTGTAGCCTATAAAATAAAACCATCTCATACATGACCTGCATGCATGTCTCACTGTAATTTGCATTGAGAACTTGTTGCCTAGTTATATCTGTTACAATTATTTGAGTCATATCCGGGTGTCCCACATTAATTCAGACTTGGTGCATCCATGGGGTCGTTTGTTAAGGAGCAAGGCAAGCTGTCAACACAATGTCTCCCTATGGACCACAATCAGCTCTGCAGGAAATTAACAAACTCACATTAAATACTCGGGAGAGGAGGGATTGTCACTGGTGGACCCAGTTTCGTGGTAACAATTTGCACCGGACAGTTTCTCACATTTGAGTTTGTACGCGTCCCTCTCCCGGACCAGTCTGTTGAGTTCGTGTTTCAGCTGCTCCACCTGTGACACCAGGCTGGTCTTTTCGTGCTCCAGGATGTGTTTCTGCTGGACGCGCTTGAAGCGGCAGGACTGCGCGTAACCTCTGTTTTTCAGGGTCCGGCGCTTCTGCTTCAGACGCATCACCTCATCCTTGCTGAGGCCTCTGAGGAGCCGGTTGAGCTCCCTGACGGACATGGACACCAGCTGGTCGTCCGAGAAGTGGGTCTCGGCGTTGGATCGCCTGTCGTGGCGGCTGTGCGGCTGCTGGAGGTGGTGGTGCGCACCGAGGACCTGCTGGGGCTCCGGAGACTGAGGGGACTCGCTCCCCATGTCATCTTTCAGGTAGGGGTCTTGGCAGTGGCTGCTGGCGATGCCTTGCATGTCGGGGTGACCCGGGAGTCCCGGGTAGTGCTGGACAGGCTCGTTCAACTGACCGTACCCGTCGTATTCAGCCTGGAAAGGTGGCGGGTGGTGTCCGTGGGGTGCAGACGGGTGTCCCTGCTGCGCTGTGGCGCCGATCAAGGCCTCCATCGCGTCCTCGGGTGTCAGACCAAAAGCTTGAGGGTACATCTGCTGAGGGTAACCCCCGTTGTTAGGTATCCAGAACTGGTCCCCCCCGGGGTTGTTTCTCTGTTCGTGTGGATTGAGGTTTGGTGATGAGGGCACTGAATTGCAAGGTGTGCTGCCAGGGGTGGACGAGACGGAGTCTGGTCTCTGGAGCTGGCTGCACGGACCGACGAAGGAGCGGTCTATGCCCTGCATCGTCTCCTTCTTCACGCCGAACTTCATCAAGTCGAAGTCGCTGACGAAATCCAGGGGGGGTTTCTGCAGCCCCAGATGTGTGTGCGCCTCGGTGGTCATTTCAAAAAAGAGCAAGCTGGTCTCTGCGAAGAGCTCCTGTCCACAGCTATTTCATGCAGTCATTTAAGGAGTTCTTACTTTAGTGGCAAACAGCAGTAAATCCCAACTTTGATTTCAGCTCAGGAGGAAAAACAAAACATGCGTGCGTAAAAGCCGCCCACCTTCGAAACTCTGCGCGAACTGGTGATTCCGCGCCGCGCAGCCTGTGTGGCTTCAGCTGACACACTGTGAAGATCCACTGCTGCCAGAGGACCGGACGCACCTCTGTCTGTTCAGGAGGAGCGCACTTTGTTCATAAAGCTGCATTGGCATGATGTCACGCCTTCAGGACGACACCTCCGCGCTCCTCTCCAATGAAAATGCACCGAGTTGGGCGATTTGCATAAAAGCTGCTGTGAGTCTGTCCCCACGAGTCTGCACAGCGGCACATTATCTTATGCAGTGTGTGTGTTTTTTCTGTAGTTTTTACCTGTCCTCCATTTCACACACGTAGGCCCATTTATGCACCTGGTGTTTTCAAATTGATCGCAGTGTGTTTAAGGCCCCGTCAAATACACAAACACACACACGCACGCACACACACACGCACACACACACACTTATGAAGGCAGTGCTTCTTATTATTTCTCAAGCTAATCCACTGAAAACATTTAATAATATGTT
>JBAJHX010000096.1:22354168-22365307 GCA_037176925.1 Amniataba percoides
GAGATGTAAAAGCCTTGTCGGGTGTATGTGACAATGTGAACTACACTTGAACGTGTTATCTCTAAACTGCAGTGTGTAGAGTTTGACATCCTGTGTCAGTTGGGGAAGAACTGGAGCTGTAGTGTTGCGTCCTCTCCTTTTGAGGGCATCAGTGCGCCACATGTTTCAAAAGGAGTTCACATGAAGCTGTGGTAGCAGCATTTAGTCCTAATTTATTTCCTGCTGTAGATGGAGCAGTGTTACACTGACATCTGGTATCTGTTTCCATTTTCAGGGGGGCTGTTGTTTCAAATTGCACACAATCAAGAGGAATTTGCCAGATGATTTTTATGATGTGTTTTATAGGGTCTCCCAGAATGTCTGAGACAAAACAATGTTGTCAGATCACTTGCTGCCCTGTAAAATAATTTGTAATGCAAAAGCTCTGCAGGATAAAACAGGCAGAATGGGAGAAGAGAGAAACAGTGAAGAAGCAAAAGTGAGAGAGAAGGTCACTAACGGACAGCCTCCTGAGTGAACTGGAGCAGGCCTGTGGTTGCTAATCTGTGCCCAGCATTTGTTGCCATTTCCCCAGAGCAGAGCTGGCGGCTGCAGCAGATAAACAACAGATAGAGACAGTTAAGGAAAAGGGTATAAATTATGGATGTACTTGCCAAATCATCTTTATTTTTATTTTTCTATTCACTACTCTGATCATTCTTGTTGAGGGAAACAGCGGATGAAGGTTTCTCTGCTTTAGTGTGATTTTGCGTAAACACTTGGTATTCAAATAGAAACTCACTCTGTTACTTCACAGAGCATGAATACATTAAGTTCCCATCATCAAGCTCTGGGGAAATCAGTGGCTGACTGAAACTTTTTGTTAGATATTTTCTTCTCAATGCAGCTTAATTTCATTAACACGCATGTTTAGTAACTTAAACAGCAAAACATGTAGAATAAAAATTTCTGCCTCAGAATTGGTTTATCACCAAAACACTCAAAAGGTGTGAACGTGTGTGTCATGCAGTGTAATGTGTGGGTGGCGCACCCAGATGTTCACAGAGCCGTGCTCACTAAGCTGAAACCAAATGCATAAATGAAAGTATTATTTCTCCCCGAAGTCTGCAGTGAAGCATGCACAAATCGGCTATGCATACGCACACAGTGATCTGTGATCATTTATAGATTTGTCTCAAGTGAAGCATCTCGTGTGAGCCCACAGATTATGAAACCTGACTGGATTCATTTTAACTAAACGTGACATAGTGATTTTGAAATTGGGTGAAGTCTTTTGAGCCTTTGTTCATGTACCCATAGCAGTGCCTTCAGATTACACTGGTGATGTGTTTATTTGTTTGTCACAACTCTTTCTGTGTCGTGTTCAAAGTGTGCCCCTCACTGACTAACTGACAGGGAGTGTGAGAGTGGCGGTGCCAGCAGCAGGTGGATGGATTGGGGTCTGTGTCCTCAGTGATAACCTATCAGTCATCCCCCAGTCCTGCGTGAACAACCCCAGCCCTGCTGCTCAGCATAAAACTGCACAGACATACATGCCACTGTACTTCAACCTGGTGTTGGACATGTTATTATTAATGAAATGACAACACATTTCTATAACATGTTTCTGTGCTTTTTGTCATCTCTTGTAGCAAAATTGTGCCAAAGAATTTTTATTAAATTGTTTACTATCTACTTAATGAGTTATTGAGATGTGGTCACAAGTTTGATTAATATGCAACAGTTACCGTACAGTAGCACAGCCAGTCTGGAAATTAAATGTTTGATCTTCAACTAAGCTATTTCAGACATCTACATAGGGACAAAAGTGAAAGGTGGGTTACAGTGGTGGATAAAGGATTCTAGGATGGATTAAAAATTACATGAAATTACAATTACTAATAATAATTAATAAGTACTGTGCTCCAGTTGAGTACTTTCATTTTCTGATACCAATGCACTTCATAGTCACAATATAAATATTGTCCTTTTTACTCTACAATCTGTTTTCAGCTGTAGCTAACAGGTACTTTTCCGAGTTTTTTCCAATAAAACATTCATCAGAGGATGAAACATAAAGCATTGGTTGATCAAGATCCAGCGACAACATTAAAATTCCCCTGACTGTAATAAAGTGATATAACGAAAAGTTTTAATATAACTGTGTCAGGAGACATTGTGCTCCATTATAAATATGTTTTTATTTGACACTCAAAGCATATTTAGCTGGTTACATGTTCATATTTTCACTTAAATAAGCTTAAATAACAAATGAAACGACATATTGTACGCTCCCATGACTAAACAAATTTTGTGCTGCCTTCGACCTTTATATTCAGCCTGAGAATGGAAATTTTATGCCTAAAAAAATTTCCGTTTACGAGCATCCAGACAGTGATGACTAATAAAAACACAAACATGACCTCCTGTGTGTGTGTGTGTGTGTGTGTGCATTTGAACTTGAAGCCCAGTTGCTCATCAACTGGCAGCACTGGTCTAAATATACAACCCAGGCCTAAGCGTTGCCCTTTAGTTCAATGTTTGTCACTTCTGCAGAATGGAGAATTTGCATACAAGTACAATGACACTGTCAAAGTTAAGTGCTGCCTGCACAAAGAGACTATTATACCTGAGCAGTGGAGTACAATAACACCACACAGGAGGCTTCACTGAGGTCAGCTCGCAGATGAACTGAGAATTAAAATGACATCAAAAACAGTAACCTTCATAGCTCTGATACACACTTTATTATTTTCTCTCCAGAGTTTTTAAAAAGATAAAATCGATTCAGCAAAATATAAAACAGATCCATGTAACACAAAACCTAAGTATAATTTCACATCATGAATAATAGAATAGTGCTTCAGACTCAGGTATGGCAGTCAAATCAGATTTGTGTTTGTATTTACAGCTGAAACAATTACCTTATCAGTGTGTTTATATCTACAGAACTGGTGCTTGCCCCTAAAATACAGTGAAAATAAACAGAAAATTTCATTCACACGACATCTAGTGTGGAAACATTGTACAAATTCACACAAATAAGTGGCAAGAAAGCAAACTGATTCCTAAATACAGCTTTCAGGTGCCTGTTTTGTCATTTCACACCAGTGTGGGCACCATGCCAGTGTTGAGGTGGTGTGTGTAGGGTAAGGAGGAGGAGGGATGCAGGGATGACGGCGTTGGCATGAGGTGGGGCGTGTGGCTGTAGGTGAGGAGAGTCCCAGGGCCGAGCGAAAATGGCCCGCTATTGGCATCCAGGGAGGATGGCTGAGGCGCCTCCGAGTAAGGCTCAAACATGGCGGCCTTCTTGCTCTTCTTGTTCTTGCTGGACACTTTTCTGTTGCGCGTTTGAATGCCGTCCTTCTTCATGGTGAGGGGCCGGTTGACCTGGAGCAGCAAGGAAATCAGATCAGATTTTCTGGTTAAATTGTAGCAGTTCTAATTGTAATTGAAGTTTCTAAATAATATGGTAATGAAATTTATCCAGACAACTGACTCACATTGTGCAGTTTAAAGTAGAGTCCACACGCGTTGCACACAGGCTCTCCATTGGCGTTACGTCTCCACAGTGTTGTTGTGCTTGTGTGGCAGTTGGCACACAGTGTACCTGCCCTTTTGCTGACAATCTGAAACACAGAAAAGACATAGTTTAATGGTCCTGGCTGCTCATTTATAATTAGTTTAGCGTTTCATAAAGCCAAGTGTGCCTTGGTGTATCTCAGTGGGTCATACCAGTCTCTTCTTGGGTCGGATCAGTGGCCTGTTTTGGCCATTCATCTTGTGGTACAGTCCACAGGCATTACACAGGTAGTGGCCTGTACCATCCCGACGCCACAGAGGGGTAGCTGTGGCTCCACAGTTAACACACTCTCTGGCCTCTGTTCAAAATGATAACCACATTTAGCTACGCTGTAGTGTTTGATCATTTCCCATGATCTCCTTTAGCAGATGGATTTTCCCAGTTGTTTTTCAAATTCACTTTAAAGATTTTTCATCATCATGGCAGAAGTTTAAATTCTAAACATCTTTGAATAAAAAAAAAACATTTTTGAATAAAAAAAAAAAGTACACTCAGTACAATTGGAGAAAATTACTAATCTTTGCATATTCTTACCCGGAGTGGATATCCTCATCTTACTGTGAAGTTTAGGGGAGTATGAGGGGCTAATCCATGCTCCTGGGCTGGAGTACAGGGCAGCAGAGTTGTACTCTTGTGGGCTCGTCATGTACGAGCTGTAGGGGTTCAGCATGTGTGGGTAAGAGTGCGACGACGGCGTGTACACACTCCCAGTGGCAGGAGTCAGATTCAGAAAACTGCTGCTGGACCCTGAACCCCCCAGCGGGCTCAGGCGTTCAGCCTTTAGGGCCTCTTGAAGCCGTGGGCTCTCTCTGCCCTCTCTGCACGGAGATGAGTATCCGTCTCTGGATGTGGTGAAGGAGGAGGTGGCGCTGGGGTTGTAGAGGGAGGTTGGGGTGTGTGAGTGCAGTTGGTTCTTGGGAAGGGGGCTGCTGCTCCAGGTGGAGGCCGGGAGGTTGTAGGATGAGCTCAGGGAATGACTGCTCGGCCCATCCAGCAGCTGAAGGTTGCTGAGGAGGCTCGGGGTGGAAAACACCTGACGAACTGAAGTGGGATAGAATAGATAAAGTTAGTTAATGACAGGTGGGGTGGAGGAAAAGCTAGATGTGATGGGTGACAATGGGGTGGGACAACTAACCTGAGCTGTGTCTGTAAGCAGCTGGTGCTCGACCGTGGCTTTGGGTGGAGAAGAAGGAGGGCAGGCTGGTGTAGTCTGTGTCCTGGCTGGAAAAGAAGGTCTCCTCGTCTTCACCGGCTGGCAGCAGGCCGGCTTCAGAGGAGAAACTTGCCAGAGGGTCGGAGCTAAGCAGAGTTGGAGACACCCAGTGGGACTGCTCTGATGAATCCTCCATGCTGAGACAAAGTACCTTGACCTGGAGCACCACCACAGCAGGGATGTTAAAAATCAGCTTTTTAAGTTTTGTGTCAAAAGCACCCACTGTGGATCATTTTTGAAAAACTGAACTGAAAACTGTATTTTGGCATCTTGCGGAAACACACGTCATGATGGCATGCGTCTGATTTATTGTAACTTTGATTGAAGCAGATACATTATCAGCACGCTCTTCACTTCATAACAACCAGTGAAACTTGAAGTTATCAAGGACAAGATCTCTCGACAGCAGGCTTCTTCAAACTTCCTTTTCTAGGATCCTCATTTGACTGTGGCTGAAAGTAAAAACTAAAAATAATTCATCTATAATTGTAGTGATGCAGCCAAGTGACCAAACGGTTACTAGGTGTCCTTTCTACAATAGGTGTGCCAGTTAGAAGAATGCAAAAGATAAAGCCTTCAGGGACACCCCACAGGGTGGACAAACAGCACAAAACAACTGAGGTATGTTTGTGGGTAGATTTCCTCAGCGAAAGTGTTAGCAGCAGCCTCTGTGTCACTGTTAAGACGACTATGTGACGTTTTCAGTCTATATGTGCTTTTTGTTTGTCAACTTTTATTCAAACAAAACAGAACTTTTTTTGTCCTTGAGATGAAAACCTTATTCAATGCCCTTTAAAAGAATCTAAAATGACTACTTTAAAAGAAACTGAAAAACATACTGAATACTGAGTGTTAAATCACTATTATGAGAACTGCAGTGACACACAAGGCCGCTCTCTTTCCGTATCTTTAGAGGAAAGAGAAGAGGAAAGAGAATAGGCTGATAGTGTCTGATAAAGTCTGAGAAAATCTGATAGACAGCGTTATTATAATGCTAAATATATCCAGCTCTACCAATACAACATGACCCCAATCTCATCTGATTAATAGAAATCTGTTAGACTAGAAATGTAACAAATATGAAAACACAGCAGTGAGGGAATCGGCTATTGTGGGGATCAAGTGAGGCTCTGCTGAGAGATACAAGCAGACAGCAAAAATCCCATCTAGATTCTATTATTTAAACTAAACAGCCATTTACGCTACACACAATAACATGCTTGATTGCCTTTGGATCAATTATCTAACTTGACAGATTAATGAACTGACACTCAGTAGTTTTTCTTATTAATACATATTAATTAATATAATTCACATAAACAAGATGAGAAATTGAAGTTAATTACATTGACCCACCATAATAAGTTTTAATAAGATAAATAAATGAAAAAAATGTTTAAAAAAAAAAACAAAACAAAACAGAAAATATGGAAGTTTAAGAGGAAACTGTAAATTTCACAGAATAGGAACCAGAATCTGTTACCCCAAAGCAAAGTCCTCACCTCTCATATCTCTACTACTCACTGCCAATCGAGCAATAAATTACCTGAGATGAAATTAAGCAAATGCATTAATATGCTCTATGAGCCAGATAGCCTTAATGAAATCAAGCGCTGTCTACTGAGGAACAGACAGACGGGAGACAGGGTCCCCTACCTGAGTAGGTGTCACAGACGAGCCAGGTGAACAGTAGGATCGGGGGGGGGGAGGTTAAAAGTTATGCTGCCAAGTGGAAAGTAGCACAGCTACTGTACTGATGGCTACGAGAACTACTTCTCCAACCAGCAGCGAACTTCAGGGCTAAGAGACAGTCCGTGGGAGGGGTTGGGGACAACTTTTTGAAAGACACACCTCTTTGGTCCAGAGAGAAAAAATTGTATGAGGGCAGATATAACATATTTACAGCTCTGAATGTAAAAGTACGCCTGGCTGTGTCATTTATCTGCCAATAGTGCAGCTATCTTATAAAACGCTTTTGGAATGTGAAGCAAGCGAAGTGACAGGCAAACGTGTCAGCTGTAAATCTTTGTTCCTTTATGGGTGTGTGAGTATAGTGTTGATAACATATTTGTATCTCTTATTGTTTCTACAGAGGATGCCACAAATAAAGTGCAGCATCAATATATCAGCACCAGTTAGGTATGGCTGCTACAGAGAAACAGCGGGCTACGTTTATCACACATAAATGTAATGTCATACAGCTGTTCCTGGCTGGGCACGCAGGATGGGTGCTTTTTGTCTGTTGATGAAATGTGCATACAGCCCCTGATAAGGCCGAGCCCACATGGAAAAGAGTCGACGGACATTTGAACAAAGCAAATATAAAATGCAAAGACTCAATTTCTTTGTGGTCCAGCAAAGCTTAGAGTAGAACACAGTAATGCAAATTGGGAGAGGAGCTGCAATCATGGGGCAGAGATATGGTCTGGACACGGCCCGGCTGCGCACAAGCCCGACACTGTCCCAGTAATTTGATAGTCAAAGCAGCTCCCCAACTTTCCTCTCTCTTTGTTCATTTACAGTTTTCAGGGAAATCAGGGGAGAAAAACAGTTAGGACTTTTTAATGTGGAACACTGTGCCTTTTTTTGCCAATTTAAAATGACACCCTCGTCCGGTAGTGTGGGAAAGATAGGCTGCATCCATCCATTCAGCCAGATGCAAATCGATAATTGGCTCACGGAAAATGTGGCATAAAATTGAAATCCAGTCACCTCCTTCTCTAAACTGTCCACAGGTGCTTGACTATCAGGAAACACACAGATCACCTCATCAGGGCCATGGCTACCACTGGGCACACTGAGGTCATTTCCTTTTGGAGGCTGAATGTGGAGAAATCTGGAGCTTTACATGTGTTACTGCAGTGTAGTGATCACTGTGGAGTAATCATGGTTTTAATATGTGCATTATGTATTTGCAGTCAGTACATAAAGAGATGACATTTTAACAGGCATGTCAAATTGTATTATTGAAAGGCTACCAGTGAATCAATTTTCAAACCAAACCAGAAAAAAACTCTCACTTCTTGTCTATAAAGTTTTATTCAGGAGTCATGATCTCAGGATTCAAATGGTGGCTTAAACCCTATAATATAAACATGTTCACACCATTGTTGTATTTGTTGTCGTTGACTAATTCATCATAACTGCTTGGTGTGTTCACAGCATGATTGCAAGGTGTTGACGTGATGCTGGATGCATGTTTCTGAATATGTGCTTGTCGTTGATGCTTTGCCTTGGTA
This sequence comes from Amniataba percoides, assembly GCA_037176925.1. Lineage (NCBI taxonomy): Eukaryota > Metazoa > Chordata > Actinopteri > Centrarchiformes > Terapontidae > Amniataba > Amniataba percoides. The sequence goes on from JBAJHX010000096.1 coordinate 22,362,183, forward strand.
ACAAGGCCATCATTCAAAATTTTGCAGGTGGGGTGAATCTAAGATGCCTGTATGTATGGATGTTTCTGATGGACATGCAGCCTCTGTAGAATGCAGCCTGTCTCTCACTCAGTTCATGCTGGGGCATGGCCCTGAACAGGAAATGTGCAAAAACATGGAAAGGTGGTGGGTGATGCTAATTTGTTGTCTTTTCCACCCTATGCTCCTCCCCTTTTGGCCACACAAATGCATGCAGAGTTGAATGGGGGCGAACTGCTCATGGAGCGCATCAGTGTGAGTGTGTGTGTGTGTGTTTATGAGAGCGAGGTAATGAAAGTACAAGTGAAATGAGCCCTCTGTGGACAGCTGGACAGGGATGTGGCTGCTGCTGCTGCGTGAGCAACTCTGCTCTGCCCTGATAAGAGGATATCAAGATGAAAGGAGGAGGCCAGGAATTGCAGGCCCGATGCTCACTGTCACACTGCAGCACAGATGTACACATGGACCTACAGGACGTTGCAGCACGTTCGTGGTCGTGCTGTGCAGCTCATGAGCCTGCATACACACGCTCATAAGCAGACACACATACACACATGCAGCATGTCCTCTGTTGACAGTATCTTAAGAGAAGCAGTTGGAGCTGATACTGGAGTGCCTTGTTGGACAGTTGGGAGGTTGAGCAAGCTCGCTGTAGCTGCTTGACGGATGGTGTTGTGTGTCACCAGTGGACTTTGGGGGCAGCTTTCTAATTCCCAAGAAACAGGCTTCTGAGTAGGCGGTGGTCTTATCTCTGCCATGCAGGGCTGTGGTGACATACCCAGGAGAGCTCTCTGTCTCTCTTGCGTACGCACAAACACTCAAACATACACACACTGCCCACTCCATCGTGCTTTAGTTTTACACCTTTTAGTCATCACTTACTAACATTTTTAGTCAACAAAGAATAATTAGTATCCATGTGGCTTTTTTTGGCACGTCTCTAATATGCATGTGATGTTTTGTGTATCAGGCATGTGAATGTGTATGAGTGTGTATCCCTGCAGTAAGTTCTTTGGTGCCACTCAGTGAAACACGTAACTTTGTATATAGCTGATTTTGTGTCAGTCACAACAGGATATGGTGCTTCAAAAATATGTAAGAATTACACATTTACTCTCTCTGTCTTTTTTATTTTTATATTAATGTGTTTTCTTTTGTGAGCAGCTTTTAGCTATTCATTTTTCATTGAGCCCTCTTTAATCTTCCCCACCTAGAATCATTATTTGCACATTATTATGTTATTTATAATGTATTATATTGTTAAAGACCATGTCTGTGATTGTCAATTATAGTTATTTATCATATTATACTTACTGATATTATTCTTACTTCTTAAGCCAATTTTCCTCATTCATTTCTATTCATTTAAGTAGCTTTGAGCTTGTTAAAACTACTCTCATTCCATTTTATTTGATGCTTTATACTGTATTTTCTATATTACTTGCACTGAATGAAACAACATGCGTCAGCATCATTACATCAGAGAGAAATATTAAAGGTGATACATTCATTTTTTTTTAGTACATTAATCATTTTATATACATGGGCGGCACAGTGGTGTAGTGGTTAGCACTGTTGCCTCACAGCAGGAGCGTTTCTGCCCGGTTGAGGCAGATCAGAGTTTGCATGTTCTCCCTGTGTCTGCGTGGGTTCTCTCCGGGCACTCGGGCTTCCTCCAAAGACATGCAGGTTAGGTTATCTAAAATCAGTATCTAAATTGTCCTTAGGTGTGAATGTGAGCATGAATGGTTGTATGTCTTCTGTGTGACCCTTCGACTGACTGGCAACCAGTCCAGGGTGTACCCCGCCTTCGCCCAAAGATAGCTAGGATAGGCTCCAGCGCCCCCGTGACCCTGAGTGCAGGATACAGCAGGTTAGAAAATGGATGGATTTTATATACATTTCTCTGAAATTCCTCTTTCAAATTTGGCATTCTGGAAAATGTCACAGCTGAAAATATATTACATTGATAATCCTGTTGTTTTAACAATGTTTGGCTGCATAAGAGTTTTTAATTATTATTGTTATTCTACAATTTCATTGTGATATTTGCGCAGGCCACTAAAGATTAAACTATTCTAAACTCTCATTGAGGGGAAAAAAAGGTGAGAAAATATTTCAACTTCTGGTGCTGTGTTCTCCCTCCTTCCTTTTTATGCCTTTATTTGAAATATTGAACATTTTAAGAATTCAATAACTCAGCTTTCCATTCAGTTTAAAACTCATTGACTGTGAACTGTGGTCACTCACACATTGTAGACAGCACCACCTGATGGCACCACAGAGAAAATCCCAGAAGAAAGGTGAATCACCTGAGGCCTGCGCTGCCTCCTAGTGGTGAAAAAAAGACCATCCAATTCAATGAAAACTAGATGACATGTTCTAGGATTTCTTTGTAAATGAAGAATTACTCTAGAGGGACAGAAATAAACAGAGTCCAAATGGGCCCGCAAGTATGTTGGAGTCTTGTTGAAAATGTGTTTGTATTTGTCTTTCTTTGCAAAAACAGTCTCAGGTCATAGTATTCACTTAAGCCAATTCTCCTGTATTTATTTCTGAGGCACAGTCTTTTTTCTGTTAAATCCGTAGTGACAGAACAAAATCAAATAAGACGAGATAAACGTGTATCGTCCTACAAGTTATGAAGTTATCTATCTATGTTTACATTTAGATATTTGCATTTTCCTCCTGTGCTGCCGACCAGTCTGAACTGCTCCTGTGAAATAAGCTGTCTCTGCCCTGTGACTCAGACAGGACAGAGGTCAGTGTGTGTGTGTGTGTGTGTGTGTGTGTGTGTGTGCGTGCGCGTGCAACCAAACGGCTGTCATATGCTGCCTTCAGGGGCTGCTTCAAATACTGTCATTACTAACAGCGAATCAAAGTGACACCTAAGATAAACAACTCAAGTATTTTCACTCTCATCGCTAAAATAAAGTTAGCCACAAAAAAGCTCTTTTGTCTATTATTTTTTTTCCCTAATTTTCCGAGATTTTGAGTTTTGGGATTTCAGGAAAGTTTCAACAGTTTGACTGATTACAAATGCTGGATATTTAAATGACTCATCACAATATTTCTATAATCAGTGCGTCACCATTTCCCCACATTAG
>JBAJHX010000096.1:22366444-22403431 GCA_037176925.1 Amniataba percoides
ACACACACACACACACACACACACACACACACACACACACACACACACACACACACACACACACACACACACATACGATTTGTGTTGTCCACCCCCCTCAGATCTGGGACAGTGCAGGTACAGAGAGGCTCCAGTCACTGGGCACACTTTTGTACAGGGGTGCCCACTGCTGCATGCTGGTGTTTGATGTCACGTCCAGGACCAGTTTCTCTGCCCTGGAGGGCTGGAGGAAGGTGTTTCTGATACAGGGCAAGCCTCAGGACCCATCTGACTTTCACTTCTGGGCAACCAGACTGACCTGAGCAACAGGGAGGTCAGTAAAGGTGTCCTGAACTATCACGCAGATGTGAGAGTGACCCACAGGATAACAGGATTTTATATGTGCTGAAATAAAATGTGTTACATGTCATCATGACAATTTCACAATTTTCATTGGTTCATTTTTTCAGATGGATCAGTAATGAAAACAATTGTTACATTCCACATTCACAGCCAAATTTGTATCCAGGAAATCATATTTAAACGAACACAGCCAACAGACTAATCACATTATGCTTAAGTGTTGCCAAACTGACTTTTACTTTTTTATGACAGCTTTATTATGAATTGATGTACAAAGAAAATTTGCCTGTACAATAATTCTTTCGGTATGACAAGCAGTCCAATTATTCAATTATGAATTGCAATGAAGATGTAGATTGGTGCATCTCATCCCACATTACATACTCACTGATGTTATGTCAGCACTGTCTGATTTTTGTAGTGTGATTAAATGATGTGAAAAGCAAGACGCTGATGTGGAGAAGCTGTTCCTGAGAGTGGCTCAGTGTGGCTTACAGCAGGTGAGTTAGTCAGCAGCAACAAAGAAGAAAGATCCGCCATCTATGTTTAACATGTTTATTTTTTGATGATAAAAGATACATTACTCCCTACAGTACAAAAAACACACATTGGAAAATACAGGACATTTCCAACCTGCAAACAGCCGAGAGAGACTCGCAACACCTGTGAGTGCTGAGAGAGCGGCACTCGTCCCAGTGTGGGAGGGAAAGTTCAGACCTCGGCACTGCTGATGATGACCTATCTAAGAGGGTGCAAAAATAGTGACCCAGCAAAGGTACTGTGGAAGGAAAGGACACAATTGTATACCACATGGAGAGAGGAAGAAACTCATTAAATGTTTTTTTTCTTTTTTTGAGAACCTTCAGCTTATGGTCTAACTTAAGGCATCACTACTAAAATACACTGCTTTTGCATGCATGTCTAGTTTTGTTCAACAGACACACTGACACGCACAAAAATTATGAATGCATATGAAGAGAAAGTTCATTTCTAGAAAGAAATTGGGAGAACCCACAAACGCAAACCAAGGCCGGCCGGAGAAAAGGCGGCAAGTGAAAACCTTGGCTCTGATCTTCCTGGCCGTAACCATCGCAAATGAATCCGGCCTGACAAAGTAGATATACACTCATGTCCAGTCAGAAACCCCTCCCTATACAAGGTTGTATTGTAATGAACCTAGTAGTGATTCAGACTCCTACAGTGAATCAGCTTGACAGAAGCAAATCAGAACAATCAGGGAGACTATATATATTTATATATATATATTTGTTTCTTTTATAAGTAAAGACACAAAAGGCAATCAAGAGATGACCAACATGTAAAAACTGTTTGTTACAGGTAATTATATAAAAGGCCAAGATGTTTTTTTTTGTTTGTTTTATTCTTGCTCTATGAACGAACTAATTTACAGGTGAGTACACTCCGGCTATGTAAGCTTTCTTCCCAAGACATCCCCATTCAAAGACATACGGGTTAACAGGTCACAGTTAGCTTGCACACCATCTCTAGTCTGAAATACAAAGCCATGGAAGGAAAAAAAAAAATTAAAATTTATTAAATGGATTCACATACATCAATAGGATAGGGAAAATGTCTACTAATATAATTTGCCATTCTAAAAATTAAAGAAGAGGTGAGACACCACATTCATGAGCATAAAAAGCATAGGACAACTGATCTGGATATTAAAGGGAGGTGTGAAAAGATCTGATGTTATGTTCGCCTCATACCCCAGGAAATTCCATGTTTGGCAAACAAAGCAACACATTGAGTAGTAAACAAAGTAAAAACTCTCCTCTCCCTGGGTCCACTTCAAAGTTCCCTTCAGTCCTATAACCTCTGCGGTTCTACTTGGAACAAATACAAAAGTCTTTCTCTCTTTCATTACCATCCGTTAACAACAAGAACATACAACCAACTGAATGAAGATTTTTTTTTTTAAAAATATAGTGGCAACCTCAACACAGCCACCCATCTTCCCATGAACACAAACTATGGGGTGAACAACAGTTAAAAAAAGTGATGTTTTTAAAAATGCACACAACATACATACACACAGGAGAAAAAAAGCTTAAAAAATACAAAAATAAACTACACAAAAGATCTTCTGCGTCATTGCTTGCTAATTTTTTGGGAAGATTTTTGAAGATTTTTTTTGTGTGTGCTGCAAGTCTCAGTCCTAGCAAAGTCTGTCATTCATTCTCTACAAATCTCTTCCTTTGTCATTCTCTTTTTGTCCACTTTGAAGTGTCGGCCACCAGTCCTCATCTTGGGGGTAAAAAGCGCACAGTGATGACATTACCAGGAGACTGGAGTCCAGTACGATGACTATAGACTTGGTTCTTGATGAAGCAAATTTGTTTTGAGCAAAAAAAGAAAGGAAAAAAATGATGTCCTCTTTCGCTGAGGACAAGTGCTTTATTTGTTTCCATACCGATTTTTTCCTCTCACCTAATCTAATGCCTCCACAGCCTTTTTCAAACACTGTACATCATATTCATGTAGTCTCTCTCTACACCCCCCCCCAGGTTTCACAAAACAAAAGACAAAAAAAAGAAAGAAAAAAAAAAAAAGAAGTAACATTTCGCTCAGGCTGGCTCCCAGTTTGTGAAGGATGTAAATGCTTCTCTATACTGCTCAACTACTAAAACAAGCCAAAAATAGATGTTAAACGATGGAAGGGGATGTGGCTGAAAAAGATAATGTGCTTCTACATTTGTGATGCTCTAAAAATAGTACGACTAACAGAAGGAGGAAGAAGGAGGGTTTTTATCTACAGAAACATCTCTCAGATTGACTTTCATCTCGGCTTCATACGGTTGTTCTGCCTCCATTGCTGTCTTGATCTGAGACTTGAGGGTGGAGGATGTGATTAGGATGAGGATGAGGAGGGGTGAAGGTCAGTCTTCCTGATAAAAGGACAACGAGTGGAAAAAAGGACAAAAGACTGGGAGGGGTCTCTGGGCGACCTCACTGGTCCGTCCTTGCTTTCTTTGGACCAGTAGCCTTACTGCAAGAGTACACATAAAATCAGAGTAAGTATTTCATGTTGCATTCATTAGTGTTGATGTCTACTCTCTGTGCTCAGTATGAGCCATGAATCAGACACTTACGTATCAGGAGAGGTGCCTGGTCTTTTGGGGGCCGGTTTTGCAGAGGCACCATCTTTGCCAGATTCTACGAAGTAGGAAAATGCTTAAAACATGTCTCTTATTCCAGTAATGAATTGCTCACTTGCTAATATCTAAGATTTAGTTTGTGAATCTGTGTGCTCACCTTGGAGCCATCGAACTTGGGTGGCAGGACCATAACCCTTCTCATTGCGGGCTGCGATGCGGAAGATGATGGCTGGCTTGGTGGTGTAGTCAATGTGAGCATTGGAGAGGCTGGACGACTGCACCAAGCAGGAGGGGTTGGGTCCACAGTACACACGCATGAAGGCTAGCTGTGCCGGGGTGGAGGCCTTGGCTTCAGCGGTCTGATTGCTCTGGATAGCCAAGTACACGGAGTACTCGATAATCTTCCCCGACGTTACAGAGGGTGGCTCCCAAGTCAGGTGGGCACCATCTGGACTCTGTACAGGGAGGGTGAATAAATACTACTCAGTGTCTAAGAACATAGCTAATGAGAACTGTTATCCTCCTGTCCAAACACCTATATATCAAACCCACAATAAACTAAGAAAACAAGGACATAGGCTTTATTTGTGTGATTACCTTGCTGATTTTGATGGCACAAGGTGCCCCTGGAAAGCCTGGTAGGCAAGTTTTGAAAGCAGATATCTCTGAAAAAGTGCCACGACCACAAGCATTGATTCCAGCAACACGAAACTTGTAAGCGGTGCCAGGCTGCAGCTCCATCTTCTTCATTTGGCTGTAGTCGGGCATGATGCCAGAGTCATCCTACCGAAGAAGCAGCAGCAATTAGAGATGCATTGACCACAATATAGTACAGTCATCCAGGCATAAAAAAACAAATCATGAGACACTTACATCTCCTTGAGAATCATCTCCTGGCACGTAGAAGTGAGTAACAACCATATTTGTCACTTTAACGATTCCAACATCGAACCACTGGTTCTCCTTCTTTACAGCAGGCTTCACTGGGGTTGGCTGTGGGCCTTGCTTCTGTAAGAAAACAAAACAAAATAATACAGTTTCTAATACACATTTCTTCGCTCGCTGACCTCACTGAGGTCAAATGTTCAGTAAATACTCCAATGACTCACTTCTCCCTCGATGCCATTGGCGACCTCTGCCAGAGCAGCTGCTGCTTGCAGCTTGGCTGGACTTGCCACTGATACAGATGGTGCAAATGTGCTTGATGGGGCAAGAGCTGTGCAGTGAAAGGAACAATACGAAAAAGGTCAACCTACGGTAGCAAAAGGCATATAAAAAAATCTATCTGAAGATTTGAGGTGGAAAAAAAAAAGCAAAACATCTTACTCTCAGCAGTGGTACGTGGCAGCAGGGATGCCACTGCACTGGTGACTGCAGCAGCCATCTCATTGTGTCCGTTGCTCTCGACGGAGGGGTCGTTGAGGCTGTCAGCAGGGGCGAGCCCTTCAGTGGGCAAGCTTGTGTCTACGGTGGCCTGCTGTGCAGCAGCCTGTGCTTCCTGCAGCTGCTGCTGCTGTTGAACCAGTGCTGCAAGCTCCTGCTGAGTCAACATGATGGGGATGTTGGTGGGTTGCTGGCTCTCTCCGGTAGAATCGCCCTCATCTGAAAACAGAAAATATTTGTACGTATATGTGTGTGTGTGTATATTTTTTTTAACCCTGACACTGTAGTTACCAAATCAAAGCAAAACCATGTGTGTGAACTACACAAGACTAGCTGAACTCACTCATTACAGCAGCCTGGAGGACAGCCTGGATAGCGAGGGCCTGGGCTTCTTCGGTGGCTGCTGCCTGAGCAGCGGCCTCCGCTGCTGCAGTCACAGCCAGCTCCTCGTCCGACAATCCCGTCACCATGAGTGTGGCTCCCTGACCCTCAGACATTAGCTCGGAGGGCAAATTCAGGGCTGTTGCTGCAGCTGCTTCTCCCTGAAAGAACACATTACACGTTATACACACTTAATATTCATATCAAATCTGACATAATGGAATGAACAAATGTAAATACAAATACGGAATTTACCTCTGCTTGTGTCTCCATAGCAGTGGCTCCCTCCTCTGCAGGGGCACCTTCTGTTGATGCCGTCTCATCAGTCTGCATAGGCTCCTCTGTGGAGCTGGCTGCAGTAGTCACACCCTCTGTGATCGATGAGATTGACTGACAAGAAACAAAAGGCAAACATGCAAATTGGTCACAATGGGGAAATGTTTGTTCAATTTCTTAGTTAATTGGTGTATTTCTTACTGGTACAGAGGGTCCTGGGGCCGGTGTTGACTGAGTGACAGTAGTGATGGCCCTGCCCTGGGTGGTGGTAACCATGCTAGCTGCTGCAGTGGTGGTGGCCACTTCTGTGCTGCTGGTACCTTCTGCTCCCTCTTCTGTCTGCTGGGCTGCTGATAATACAAAAACATTACTGAAGTTTTAATACTGATTATTTAATTCCAGCTCCCAAGCAAAGAAAAAAAATCATGTGGCAACTTAGCAGTCGTGAAACCAATCTGGTGGATTCTGTTAGATGGGCAAGAACAATCATAGAAATTATATCAATGATTAAAAGTTGAGGAGTTCTGAATATAGCAAACAATTCAGAACTGTTTTTCCTTCAGCCTACTCTAGTTAAATAGGTGATAATAACAAAAAAGGAAGTGTGTCCTAGTGACGTGACACAGTTGCAATGTGTGTGGTATACCTGTGCCTTCACCTGTCTCCATGCTACAGGTGGCAGTGGTGGCTGTGTTGGTGGTGCCGGTCTCATGCGTTTCACAGGGTGGGTTGGAGCAAACCCTCTGGACCAAGCCTGTCGCTGTGCTGTTCTGATCGCCTCCCATGCTGGAGGTTGCTGTGGATGGGGTGTTGGTGGTTCCCGTCTCGTGCGTTTCACAGGGTGGGTTGGAACACACCCTCTGTGCGGTGCCCGTCTGTCCTGCGTTCATGTTACTTGATGCCTGGGTGGCTGTGTTAGTGGTGCCTGTCACATGGGTCTCACATGGTGGGTTGGAGCACATGTTGGCTGATGCTGTGGTAGCAGTGTTAGTTGTCCCAGTTTCATGAGTCTCACACGGTGGGTTGGAGCACACGCGCAGGGCAGACATGTTTGAAGACGCAGTTGTGGCCGTGTTGGTGGTGCCCGTTTCATGGGTCTCACAGGGTGGGTTAGAGCAAACCTGTCCAGCTCCAATTGTAGCAGAGGAGGTGGTGGCTGTGTTGGTGGTTCCGGTCTCATGGGTCTCGCAGGGAGGGTTAGAACACACCTGTCCCCCACCGATGGTGGCAGAAGACGTGGTGGCTGTATTTGTGGTTCCTGTGTCGTGGGTTTCGCAGGGCGGATTAGAGCAGACCAGGGTGACGGTCCCAGAGCCTTCTCCAGCCGCCCCAGCCTCAGTGGAGCTGGGCTGCTCAGAGGTGGGTGAGGCCAGGATGGACACGGGTAGATCCTGCACAGGCTGAGCTTCTACACCGCTTGGAGTTGTGATGAGAGTCACTTGGGTAGGCTGATTCTGGGCAGAGGAGTTAAGCAATTTCTGTCATCTTTAAGTCATGCAGCACATGATAATATTATGACCCATTACAATTCTGTAGCAAGTTATAGAATCAACACCCTAAATCTTTGCAGTATATTTCTTGTTTGTTTTGTGATGTAGTAACTGCAAACTTATGGCACATTGTGCTGCCATTATTCCATGTCCTAATGCTTAAAATACTACAAATAGCCTGAGAGACAACAGTCTGCAGGGTCTTACCTGCACAGTGATGGTAGAGGAGGACAGTGTGGAGGCAGACGTCAGGCTGGTCTGAGCAGCTGAGACAGTTATGGCAGATGGACTGATGACCTGACTAGACAGGGTAGCGATGGTTCCCAGTGTGGTGATGGGGGTAACTAGTGAAGCATTTGAACTGTCGACCGTACCTCCTGCCAGGCTAGTGGAAACGGTACCAGTGACTGTCCCAAGAGTGGTGACACCTGGAAGGAAGATAAGTGGCATTAAAAAGATGAAAACCACACTATTGTTGTGCAAAACCTGTGATCACACAAATATAATCCAAAACAAACCACAAGAACAAAGTTAATCTTACCAGTAGTCCCCTTGACAACCAGAGTGGTGACAGTTGGTTTAACAGCAGACACAGTCACCGGTGTTACAAGTCGAACACCACCTACTGTGCTCATGGGCACAGTGCGCAAAATAGTGCCAGGTTGGCCAGGAGCACCTTTTAGAACCACCTACAGAGACATAATTAAGGATTAATCTCCTCAGACGCAACGCGAATGAACTAGAGATGACTCATAAAGACTACTGGTGAAACAGGGTTAATTTACCTGTGTCAGTCCCTGTTGGCCTGCTGCCGTGGCAAGTTTGGGCACTGCAGTGATAATTTTACCAGGAGTTCCGGTGGTCATCACCTTTGTGGTAAGGATTGTGATGGGTGTTTTCATGCCTGCACTGCTTGTCACACCTGTAAGGATAAAAGCATGTAAGATTACATGCATTCCAATGACCAAAGCGATCAAGCCAATGAAGCAAACAACATTAAAAATAAATCAAACTTCAGTCTACTCATTACTTCTGTTGTGGCAAGGCCATCAATACTCAAATTCAACCAGGCCACCAAAAAACAAAAAAAGTCCTTTGACCCAGATTTTTGCCTGGTTCATGTTGTTTATACTCCAAAATGTATATAAAGACTGCTTATTTTGTAATAGTGACTACAGCCATGAACATGTTGTGACACTGTAAATCTGAGTGAGTTTAGACCTGTAGCTCCAGGCTGGGTCATGATAGCCGACATGGGGATGGTCTTAATGATGGTGGTGCCCTGCTTAGTGGTGGTAGGAGAGACGCCACTGATGTTGAGAATAGTGGGCTTGTTTCCTGTGCCTCCTGCCTGCGAAGTGGTGATGATGGTCGTGGGCTTGCCATCTGCAGAAGTCACCAGCTTCAGGATGGTGCCGGCTGGGAGGGGACCCTTTGTCTGGGGAGAAAGGTATGTTATGTAAGCCATTTGGAGAAACACATCTGGTGCCTGTTTCAGGAGTTTTAAGCTACCTCCTGTTTTTTTCCTGCACTCATGCAGATAGCTGACCTGTATGATCTGTGTGAGAGGGTTAGTGGAAGCCTGGCCAGTGACAGCTGATGTCTGCACTGGCTTGGTTTGTACCACAGACATCATCTTGCCAAGGTTGGAGATCTGCCGACATAGGAGAGAGACTCAAGTTCATGAGTCACCAGAAAACACCGGACAGCACAGTGGGAAGGTGGGCCACTTAACTGGTGGCTCTATGAATCATTCCAGTGCTAACTGACTGACAGTCATGCAGATCACTAACATCATGCTCCCTGCTTTCTTGGTAGAGCTCTCCAACAGTCACTGTAGGCCAACTTTTACCCCTTTCCCCACTGCTTCAAGCTCAGTGCATGTAGCCATCATCTTGTGACCAGACATAAAAAACAAAACACTCACACAAAGTGTGAAAAGGCAATTTACAGAACCCATGATTAACAGCATGCATGTGAAAGTACCAAAGTGTGCTCTCAGAGGGGGATTCCAGTATTACATTGTGCTACAGAATTTCTAAATTGTCCTGTTCTCTTACCAGAGTGCCACTGCTGCCCATGGTGAGGGGACTCTTGACCAGAGTGATGGTTTTGGTGACTCCTCCCACCACAGTGGTTACCACCTGAGCCTGCTGGGCCACTGTGACTGCACCAGACTTGTGCACGGTGATGATGGGTCTAGTAGTGGTGGGAGAAGATGCAGTTGCTGTGCCCACTTGGGCAGCAGCAGTCTTCAGCATCCGGGTGGCCGGATTACTGACCTGTAAGAAAAAAAATTATGCTAGAGACCCGACCCACAACAGAATGTACACAATGAGCAATGTTTACAAAGATGTGTACCATGACTGGAGAAGCCACTTTCATTGTGGTTGTGCCAGGGGAAACGGCAACGGTTTTGAGAATGGTGGCACCTGCAGGAACATTGAGGACAGTGCCTGCAGAGGAGGGCGGGATCTTCTGTGTTGCTGCAGCTGCTGCAGCTAAAGCTGCCATGCCACTCATCTGAGGGCTACTGCCAATTGGCTGGAAAAAAAAAGAAAAAAAATTCTTGAACCCATGTGTTCATCAAATCTTAAACAGGATAAACTGCAGCGCAAAATTGCTCATACCGATCCTTGGGTAGTCTGGGCAGGAACAACCATTCGGACACCTGGAGGAAGGGATGTCACAGTGACAGGGGATTTCCCAGGCTGGCTGGGGCGGACTGTGACAACAGACGCGCCTGTGGCAGACTGCTGAGCTGCAACCTTCAAAACAGCTGTAAAATGAGGGAACAGGTGTTCAGACTTTACTTGCAGTGTGTATTATATTTACTGAGCTTCCTTCCATAGTGGTAACAATCAACATGGAAGAGTTGGGAAAAGAGGAATCATTGGTCATTCGTCGTGTACCTGTCTGTGGCAGGCTTTGAGCAGAGGGCGCTGCAGCAGCTGGTGCAGGGCTCTTCGGGGAGTTCACAGGCTGTGAGGGGGTTGCACTCATGGCTGGTGAGGCTGCAGCTGGAGTTGCAGGGATGTCATATTTCTGCAGCTGCAGTAAGTAGGTGTCAGCAGTTGAGACGGCGCCCCAGCTCACCTCCAGGGAGTTTGTGTTGGCACGGACTAACTGCACCCTGGCAGGGGCATGTGGCCGCTCTGAGAAGGAAGACAAAAAGAAATTTAACAACAAAGACAGTGTTTTAATAACCTGAACCACTAAGTCACTGTAACCGAAGAAACAAAAGAGTCACAGCACACCTACCTGTTTCCAGGTACCAGAGGTCTTTACAACAGACTTGATTGTTCCAAGCTTTACGATAACCGTCACGACCACTCCAAACATAGAGTCTGGAATTGATGGCCACAGCACAATGGCCAGCACGGGCCCTGGGGATGTTGTCTTCAAGAGTATCCATCAACACCGTCTCCCAGCACATGGAGTCTACAGACAAATATATGGACAAAAATAAACAACTTTAAAGCCCAATTTGCTTATTTCTTTAAACCTGAAATCTAAAGTAAAATATAAAGAACCACACCAACCAAGATTTAGGCAGGCAAGAGTGTTTGTGCACTTCCACTCCTTCTCATGTGTGGCCACTTTGACATCGTCCATCACAAGAGGAACCCATCCTCCAAAAACATACATCCTGAGAGAACATTGACGTAATTAAATCACAGTAAGATGCTACTGCCAAACAAAGCCTATTCTACTATGATAATAATAATAATAATAATAATAACACCCAAGGATGCTGTACAATAACAAATAAAAGACAACACTAAATACTGTGAACTCAAACATGATTAAAAATCACAGTCAATGTTATTGCTAAGGTGCAGAGGTTGTCTCACTTGTTTGTGATGGTGGTGGCAGAGTGAAGACTTCTGGGGAGCGGTGCTGTCCCGCTTACTGATGGTTTGTTCCATGTCAAGGTATCTGGAGACAATAAGCAGCATTAGGATACAATACAAAAGTCTCAATGTAGTGTGTCAGGCAAACATAAATTTAAGCACCACAGGTAATGCAAATACACACAAATCATCAACTTTTTATCCTCTGTGAAGGTGATGGACTCCAATGTTCGCAATGGGTGCAACTACCATCATTGTGTCAGAGTATTTATAATTTCTGTGTTATTCTTTCATTCACTTTTAGAAACATACCTATATCCAGTGTCCACAAATCTCCAAGACGACAACCGCTCATGCCTCCATAGATTATTAGGCGAGATTTCCTGCTCGTCTTTTCTGTGTATACCACAGCAGTGTGGCTCTCACGGGGCGGAGGCAGAACTCCATATGTGATTGGAATATCCCATCCAACCACACTGGAACCAGCACGAAGCTCAAGCGTGTATAGATCATTCAGGTATCTGAGAACGATGAAAGAGAGATCACTTACACTGGTGTTGCTGGTTGAAGCAAAATCTTGTGCAGTCGTGCATTATGGCACTCTATCGGCTCCTGCTGGAAAAACATCTGTACCTGGGAATGTTGTTTTTTGGGTCCTCGCTGTCATTGGCTAGTCCACCAAACAGGTAGCACTTATTGCCAACCAGGGAAAAACTGTGGCCAAGACGAGGACATGGAGGGGGACCATTCTTCGGGTTTTTTGCCTTTAACTTTTTCCATTCCCACCTGCTGGCCTGTAACAGAAACCAAGTTTAAAGCAACATATTATTGATTCAGTCACAGTAGAAGCTGTAAACAAAGTTGACCTCTACCCTCTTCTGACTGACAATAACTAAAACTAGATACTAGATAGATTTTTTTAATGTCTAACAAATTTATTCTGGGTTTTTTTTTCAGTTAAATTTTACATTTGTCTATTCCACTTTCCAGTGACTGAAATCCATCTGGATTGGGACATACCTCCTTTGTATCATGACCAGAAACATAACTTCCTTTACCATGCAGAGTACAGAGCTTTTGCAAATGGGATAATTAAGGCATGTTTTGGCATAGTTTTCCACTCAGGTTTGGTTACGTGAGTTTAGTTGAAACTGAACATACTTAAGCAGAGTATGTTGTGTGGATTAGTATCAGCTTAACTCCCTAACTTCAATAAATATTTTATTTATACAGTGGTTGAGTAGTCATCTATCAGGCTGAAAATGGACTTTTGTTTAAAGAATTCTGAGCAATTGAAGAGAGATTTATCAAATTATTTTTCTCATCCTTAACTGTTAGACAAGTAGAGCAGTGTAGAACAGCCAGTGATTGAAATTTGTAAGCATTTAATTCATAGATTTTTTTTTAATCAAAAGGCACAATGTCCATGGCATTCCAACAGTAATGTAGTACAAAACTTTACATTAGACAAATTATTTCCTAATCCTGTTCTGATGTAAAGAGCTTTACCTTAACATTTACACTGTAACATGTTGACTTTGATCTTACAATATAAACAGGTCAGCCTAAATGAACTTGTTTGAGCTGTGTACATGTTCATTCCTTGCATTTGCTACATTAGCAGTTTGTTAAAATAAGACTAACATACCAGGAAAACTCAGGTATAAA
Source organism: Amniataba percoides (assembly GCA_037176925.1). Classification (NCBI taxonomy): domain Eukaryota; kingdom Metazoa; phylum Chordata; class Actinopteri; order Centrarchiformes; family Terapontidae; genus Amniataba; species Amniataba percoides. The sequence continues at coordinate 22,378,958 of JBAJHX010000096.1, forward strand.
GTGAACTATAGCAAACATGCACTCTCAATTTCCAACAATGTCTTTATCTTGAGATGATGAAAACAAACAAAAAAAATATTTAATTGACAGATTACCTGTAGTTCATAGAGGTCGTTGCTGTACTTTCCATACTCCACCATCCCACCAAACACCAACAACCTTGTGCCATCACAGACAAACCCATATGCAGCACAACCAGGGGGGATATCACCACGGACCGCAGGGATAAACCACTGGTTTGTTGCTGGAAGTTCAAAACACAGCAATCAAAATCAACAGAGGCTTGTCCATATGAACTAATTCAAATTAAGGAAGAAGTCTATGTTTTGACAAAAACAAAACATACATTTTTAATTATTACATGCTTTAGATGACTCAATTTAACAACACTGAAACATTGACAAAAACCTGCATGCAATGATGGGTCGGATTAGCTGCATGTGTGGGTCCTTATTGGTTTATGTGCAGAGAAGTGGGGCAGAGGATGTACCTAAACCAACCAGCAACATCCATTTTATTTTAGCCCGCCTTTTTTAACCTGCATTAAAGGCATTTGTCCAGCAGAGGGGGTCAAATGTATTGAGACACGGATCTGCTCGGCCCGGCGAGGCCTGGAGTCTACTTACTTAAGCACACCACGGATCAATTATTAGAAATAAAACAGTTTGAAAGCGAGGACTCGACGAGAAAAAATATGTATGTAAATATAAATGTTTAATTCACATGTGCAGGTGCAGTGAGTAAAACACAGCGCATGCAGCAGCAAAGTTACATATGCAAAGTTGCTCTTACCAGTGTTGTATACATGCAATTCATCCACGATCCCTTCGTTCCCACCGCCGAAGACCACCATCAGCTCCTTGATGGCCACGGCTCTGTGTCCGTGCCGGGGCCGGGGAACGGGGCCGGACCACCCGAGGACCCGCTTCCACCGCGGCTGCAGGACCGACACCGTGGTCCCAGACACCGCGGAGCCAGGGGCAGACATGTCTCCTGTCAGGGGAGGGGGGTTATTGTAGTGATGTTGATGGAGCAGCTTTGTTTTAAATGGCTCGAGTGGTCGTGATATTTTCGAGTGTGGAAACTCTAGACTAAGTTCTGACCCAGTTTGAGCGGCCACAGCCCCACTTTAAAAAACACATCCAATCTATAAGTAACAATAAAACTAGCCCTTACAGATGCCAGTGGTTCGCACTTCTTGATAAACACAGAACGCCTTCCCCGGCTGGTTGTTTCTAACCATTGAGTTCAGTCCATGGGAGCAGCCATCTTGCAACCAAACAAACCCCCGCTAACCGCTGCCAGTCTGAAAAATGGCGGAAGCGAGTGAAAATGAAAAATACAAGAGAGCTAGCTGAGCACAACGGCGAGGAAACACACCACAGCAAACACACATTCAGTGAACAAAAAGCAGGGATAAGAGATGGAGACGACACGCGGCAGAAAGAAGCCTTTAATCCGCATTTAGAGCCTAGAGCAGGACTCTGCTGTTTTCATGCCTCTCTGGGAGTCGCCATATTGTAGCTAGCAAGCTCATCATTCTCTGCAGCCGCTTCAACGTAGTCATTAACATAAAATACACAATTAAAGCCCGCTTAAAACGGTCACCGTCTATAAATCAAACGCACGAACTCCAATCGAGTAAATTTGCTGAAATATATAACAAGTTTGAGACCAACCGCGGCGTTCAAACGTTAGCGGCCGTGGCGGCTAATTTGCCCGAGCTAACAGCGCTAGCAGCAGGGCTGGCATCTATCACCGCGGGGCCGAAATTTACAATTAAATTCAACGCAATTTAGCCATATTTCCACATGCATATTTTACCTGACACAAATGTCGTTGCAAGGGCACAGTTAAAATGCGGTTAAGCTGAAGTAAACTGCACAAACGGAGTGTTATTATGCTTCATGCCGTCTCTGGAAGCAGCCATCTTTTCGACTATCGGCCTAGTTCAGCAGCTCCCTCAAGAAAAATGGCCGGACGGTGCGAGCCACAACAAAACACATCAAATCGCCCAACGCGCACACATTTCGCACACCTACTTACTTATTTCGATGCAGTAATCGCAAAAACACTGGTATGTGGTGTTATCTTGCGGCAATAATCCAGAATCATTCGCTTTGTGAAGAAGTATTTCCTCTCATGCCTGCCTGGAAGCTGCCATCTTCTTGACAACCAGAGGCGGAGGAAAATGGAAGAGAGCTGGCGTCACCCAAAGTAAACATGGCGACCGGCACCCGCTCGGTTATCGCCTCACACTGAAACACTTACTCGGTTTATTTTTTGTGCCGTCAACAATCAGAGAGGGGTGCTCCCTGCAGCAAGGTACTTCAACTCATACTTGAAATATATATAAAGTCAACATATCGGGAGTTTCAGCACGTTGCAACAAGTTGTGTTATAGCGCTAGGCTTATTGTCCCTTACTAAAGATGGCGACATCCGTGCAGGAGCCGCTTTATTTTAATATTGCACGGGATGGTGATTTTACTCTGCACTTAAACCCACTTAGATTCGAGCTTACCTGCACAAAACGAGTGCACAGCCACTAATTCACACATTTAGCGCGCACAAATATTAAAGTTGCCACGCCCACACCCGCCGTGAGTGCGCCCTCCACTGATAGAAGTGCTGCATTACTTTAAGATCCACCTCAATCAGCCAATTGTGCCTCATTTATTAAAAAAATGCAAGTCGGTGCTTTCAGATGTTGACGTTTTTTATTCTTATTTGAGATCTCATTTGGTTTGTGGAAATAAATCGATGTGTATATTTTTCAGTTGTTGCACATACTAGATAAGGCAGGTAGTTTCACAAGATATCCCCCTTTATTTTAAAAATGGCCTCTTGATTATGGATATGCAAATCAAAGACACAGTCCATCTGTACTGCACAATACAGGGAATTGGGTTTAGATTTTACTCATTAGCATTATCTGCCTTGACATCATCAAATCCAGAAGCTTTTTCTTTCTTTCTTTCTTTCTTTCTTTCTTTCTTTCTTTCTTTCTTTCTTTCTTTCTTTCTTTTTTAGACATCTTTCAGGGCCTGAATGTAATGTCATTAACATACACTGTTATATCAGTGATCCACATATGAGGATCCTACATCAACAGGATTAAAAACCAGTACACAAAACACTTGATGCTGCAACTAAACATAGTTGTCCTCTTATTACTCAGTTATATTATTTTATTAGGTAACCTTTTTATGCTGTTGTTTTTGTGTCTTATGCTGAATTGTAATTTTCTGTAGGATCATTTACATCTCTGTAATTACTGGTTTGTGCTTTAACGTCTTAGATTGATTCTTTAGATAGAGTTTTCACTGTGGACTTATACCGGTTTGATCATCCACTAACTAAACATACTACAAGTAGCCTGTGCATAGTAGTTTCTACATCACAGTTTTTATTTCTGAGGAATCCCATATGTCCAAGTTACCATGTGGCAGACACTGAGGGCCTGCCACATTCATTGAAATATGTGTCTGTCTTCTTTAATTTGTTTGTAAAGTTGTCAGTTTTTGCAATACACGATTTTCCCATTAGGTGACAGGCTTGTCTTGTTTTTATTTTGTGTTCCGGCTTGCAACTTACAAGTTATGTGCAAATACAACAGAGGGGAAGAGGGGAGGTTACATATTTTATTGATGATTCAGTGTGCTGTCCTTGTGCTGGAAAAAACGTACATTTCCGTATTGGCCCTGCCCACCCACACATGAGATCTTATTATTTTAGCTGATTAAACCTCTGCTCAGATTTAGGATGGTCTCTGGAGATTACTCAAGGTCTTCACATTATTTTTTATTTTACCGACAGCAACAGGAGAAGAATGGACTAGTGAAGAGGGCCAGCTCCGTCCTGGGATGTCACCTGGACTCAGCAGAGTTGGTTGGGAACATGGGGATCTTGACTAAGCTGTCATCTACAGTGTGTGAAGGAGAGGTACCATAGGTCCTTCTTACCTGCTGCTGTCAGACTGTGCAACATACAAAATTCCTGCTAGTCTGCAGACTGTTTTTCACTGTTTTCTAATTGAGATATTATATATCCTATATGTTTAAGTAATTTCCCCTCTGTGTACAGGTACAATTATAATTATTTATCTTTTATATTTGTATGTTGAATGCCTTTTTAATCTTATTTCATGTCTTTGCATTTTTCTACTATTTATTCCCACTGTGTGTATTGATACTAATGTAACTGTGGGACTAATAAAGTCCCTAATAAAGGTTATCTGAATATGAATCTGAATCATACACCATTTACATTTCTTCAATTCTAGCATTTAAGGGTCAATTTACATTTTTTTCCTTTTCTGCACATTGTGCTATTTTATATAGACCAATGTCTATTGATCATTTTGCGTGGAAGTACTTTTATATGTCAGTCTTTGTTTACGCATAGTGTACTGCTCAGGATTTCACCTATGCCAAGATTAAATATGAGCATGAAAGCAGGTCAGCTGTTAAAGCTTTATAAGACTTTTAAAAACCCAATATTGGGATCAGACTGATCAGTCAGTAATCAAGAATATATATTAAAAAAAAACATATATGTGTATATTGACAGAAAAAAAATCTAAATGACTTACACTGATCATATAATGTTGATATACAAATTTTCTAGGAGGTTGGCACAAACCTTTGTGATATGTAGCTCTATGTACTTTACATTAAAATCAATTAAAAATCTCTTTTGTCCTATGTGTGTCATTGTCCAGGGCTCCCATTTCACATCACTGTTCATATCTTAACCTGTAACATAAAAAAAACATTTGTAGAAATGACACAGGATATATTTTATCTTTGGCTTTCTCTGGCACAGCACACAATTATAAACATACAATAAACATACACCAAACAGTGTCCCCCGTTCTTTGTCATATTCATCACAACTCAACAACACAACACAACTACTCTAAGGAAACCACACAAGTAAAATGAGAAAAAGAGTATCTAAGACAAAAACATAAATAAAACAAAAGTTGAAATATAGGAATAAAATCTATTATATATAAAATACAATATTATATATAATACTGAGCCAGACTGGTGCAAGGTAGTGATAAAATTAATAAACTCCAATGAAAACAGTTGTTGTGCAGTAATGTAGCAAATATATGTCTATGTGTAGCTCAAGAGTTCAAGAGTTCAAGAGTTCAGTCCTTTGACCTCAGGAATGAAGCTGTCCTAGATGCTGCGGTGTTGTCTGTCAGACAGCAGCAGGCAGAGTAGTTTGTGGCTGGGTTGGTCTTCTTTGATAATCCTGCTCACCTTCTTCCTACACTGCTGGCTGTAGAGGTCCTCCATGGAGCCTTACAGTCGAGGACTTTGTACCGCAGTGATGCAGCCAGTCAGGATACTCTCTTTGGTGTACTTGAAGAAGTTCTAGTGTGTCCTGGAGATCATGTTTATCCATCACAGCCTGTGACTGATCTGTTGGTCCTATAAGCAACCTGAAGAGGAATTAGTTAGTCAGGGATGGAGGAGATGATACAGGTTTTTTAATAACTGCTGAAAGCATTTCAGGATGGCAGAGGTGACTGGGTCTTACCCATTCAGGCAGACGGTTTTGGTGTTTTTGGGATGAGGGGCAATGATGGCTTCCTTGAGGCATGTGTGAGAGTACACACTGGAGCAGTGATATGTCTTTGAAGACACTGGGTTGCTGATCTTCACGCACTTCGATAGCTTGGCCAAGGATACCATCAGGTCCAGGTGCCTTGCATGGAATAATCCTTTTAAAGGATATGCATACACCTGCCCTGGATGTGAGCAGGGGACAATGGCTATTGTCCCTCTTAACAGGAGAGATGCTCTTAAAGAGTGTGTCACTGATGTTCAGTTCATCTGGGAGAGATGCAGACATTATCTCAGCACTGCCGGTTTTGTCTTCGTAGGTTTTCATTCTAGCTTCATACCATCTTTACATTTAAAAGTCAGACTTCCTTGTAATTTGTTTAATGCCTATATGGCACTAAATGACTGTTTATTACAACACTACATGGTAAACCTGATTATTTTTCAGTCTGTCAGTTGTGTCTTTTTTTTTTTTTTGTAGCAGGCACACTGAATTCCAAGCTGTGTCTTTAGATGCATTCATTGAGTCTGTACAATGCTGGGTTACTGGGTGACATGGTAAAAATAAAGTCTTGATACAAAACCAACATCGTTCTCGTGTGTGCTGCAGGAAGGGATTTTATTCTGATGTCATGGAAAGGGCACAGAGCAGACAGTGACTGGAAGAATGGAGGGAAAAAATCCAACAAACACCAGCAACTGTCTAAAGAAAGAAATAGTGGAGACATCTGATTATACATACATATTTCGATAAAAAATAGTGCATGTTTACTTTGATGATGAAGTGAGAAGTCGTTATTGTCATTATCATTATGAGGATGAGATGTTGTGATTTTCATCCTAAACTCTTTTCACTTAGTTTTTTAGTATTCTGTACGTATTTTAGATTGAAATTCACTTGGCCTGCCATCCTAATGCTCTCATAAGCCTACTGTTTTCTTAGTGTACTATTCTAAATGCCAATTATCCTAATTGGCATTGAGTCCTCAAGTTGCAGGAGATGGCGTCTCATGCAAGGCCCCCATTACCATGTTCAGTGATGTACAACTACATTCAGCCTGATGGGTTTACTTTGTATTTTAAGTCACTGTTCAGTGAAACAATCTTTGTACATGACTATGTAGTACAAACACTACCATGTGCTGAATGAGACTTTAAGATCTTCAGACACTTTCCTAACTGATCCTCTTCTGCTCCTGTGCACAGTAGAGACCAGGCATGATCCTACATAACACACTGTAATAATACTAATATTAATGTTGGCTGGGATCATTAATAATTATCTTAATACCACTATTAATGCTTAATGCAGTACATACAACTGAATGTATTTATCTGTTTTTTTTCTTTATCTTTATAGCTAATTCTGTTACAGCATAAATCCTTTCAAAAAGAATATATCTTTCTGCATCCTCCTGTGTCCCTCTTTAGGTACAACCCTTGTTCAAAATGAAGGTGGTGGGTCAAAAGTACAAATCCCACCTGTTACATTACCTCTCTTATTCAGTATTCTATGACAATGTAGCAGTAAATGGTATTCACTTGCTAAGAGTTTGTTCAGCACATATGATACGTTTGTGTACTATAATATAGCATATACACATGTGGTCTCTTATAGGACAATGCCCTACAATGTCAGAATCTAATGAGGAAAAATGGAAATTCTCTGCTTTGTTGTTTTGATGTCTAAGCTCAATTTAGTTTAATCCATTCTTGATCCTGATGCGATAATGAATGACGAGCTCATCCACCCTAATACCAACAACAGAGAGCAGGTTACCCAAGAACAGACTGAATGTGATTAGCAGTCGTAATAGCTCTGATGACTGGATTACCGGATTCTAATACAGTGTCCTTCCTTCCAGATTGAATCCAATTGACCCAGCTTGGGCACTGAGAGACTAAACCAGAATGTTTACTCTTACATGCAAACATGATTCTATAAGTTCATTTAGAATTTGTACATGTTTATGTCTCCATGGACTGTGTATAATTCCTTTTAACCTTAAAAGTATTGTTGTAAGAGCAGGGTATGACATACATACATATAATAAATATTGATTGGATTTTGTGTTAGCCTGTGACCTATTTTCTTATTCACCATGTGCACAATGTTGGTAATGTGAGACAGGTATCTGTAGTTTTCTAATCCCCTTCAGTCAGTTGGGATTTTTTTGCTAATTAAGTCATGCAATTAATTATTCAATCATTCAGTTAATTAAATGTTCAGTCAGATAGCCATATAAATGTACTCCCAGTCATCTGTAAAAGACTGCAATAGGCAAGCGGACCGTCACCGACACTGATCGCACCATCACATTTTTCTAATCATTTTTTTCTTTTTGACACTGACGGCAAAATGAAGCACGGCCGTAATATGGAGCTTCCGGAGGATTTCTGGATCCCGATCGCTCTGGATACAGACAACATCACATCTCTAAGCCCCTTCCTGGTCCCACAGGACCATCTAGCAAGCTCAGGCACCTTCTATGCCATGGCAGCATTCATGCTTTTTATATTTGTTGTGGGCACTTTCATCAACGCACTTACAGTTGCATGCACTGCCCAAAACAAGAAGCTCCGGTCCCACCTCAACTACATCCTGGTGAACTTGGCCATTTCAAACCTTCTTGTGTCCTGTGTGGGCTCCTTCACCGCCTTCTGCACCTTTGCATCCAGATATTTCATCTTTGGCCCACTAGCATGCAAGATTGAAGGTTTTATGGTAACGCTTGGCGGTAAGGCAAACTTTTGAGACACAGGTATATAAGATTATGCTGTTTGAGATATAATGAGTTAAACATGAATTGTAATCCTATCATATATCATTCCAGGTATGGTAAGCCTGTGGTCTCTAGCTGTGATAGCTTTCGAAAGATGGCTGGTCATTTGCAAACCACTTGGTAACTTTGTTTTCAAGCCTGACCATGCCATAGCCTGCTGTGCATTCACTTGGGTGTTTGCGCTGATCGCCTCAGCTCCTCCACTGGTAGGATGGAGCAGGTCAGTATTACCCACTCTCTCACATTTGCACTTATCATACTACAAAGCTGCAACGTACACTTGGTGCTCTTGTGTTCACCTCTACAGGTATATCCCAGAAGGCCTGCAGTGCTCCTGTGGTCCAGACTGGTACACCACAAACAACAAATACAACAATGAATCCTACGTGATGTTCCTTTTTGGCTTCTGCTTTGCTGTTCCTCTCACCACCATTATCTTCTGCTACACCCAGCTCCTCATTACACTGAAAATGGTAAGCCAACTTTAAAAGGGTTTGATAATGGTTGATAATATGTGCTAAAGGGGAACAAATTTGCATCTCATGTGATTAAATAATTTTGGTTCATGGACCGTTAACATAAGAAGTAATGAGACTCACCTTTCTCGTTCAACAGGCGGCAAAGGCCCAAGCTGAGTCTGCTTCCACTCAGAAGGCAGAGAGGGAGGTGACCAGAATGGTGGTTGTCATGGTGCTGGGCTTCCTGGTGTGCTGGTTGCCTTACGCATCCTTTGCTCTTTGGGTTGTCAACAACCGCGGACAGCCTTTTGACCTGAGATTTGCTTCCGTACCTTCTGTCTTTTCAAAGGCCTCTGCAGTTTACAACCCAGTTATCTATGTTCTCCTCAATAAACAGGTCTGTTGGGTATGGGCTTGAAAACACATTACACTTACAGCTATTCCTACTGTCCATCTTGGAATTCATGATTAATAAAGCACAGAAACATAACTTGCAATCTTAACTGAAATAGCAGTACACATAATATTGAGCACACATGAATGCTGAATGTAAAGAGATACTGTCAAGGAAATGTAGTGTGATTTGAATGAGAAGGCTAATGATAATTATTTGTCGCCATATGATAAGTAATCTAGTTTTTAAGTAAAAACAATTGTATTTTATATTCATTCATTCATTAATTCATGTTTAATTTGAATTGAATGTCCCTATCTTTCAGTTCCGTTCGTGCATGATGAAGATGATGGGGATGGGTGGGGGTGAGGATGAAGAGTCGTCAACACAATCAGTGACTGAAGTCTCCAAAGTTGGGCCTGCTTAGACTGCACATCAAGACTGTTGATCTGGCTGCCACTAATGACTGCAATTTGTAAATAACAATAACTGTAAGTGTGTTTTGTCATATGAAAAAAATATATGCAATATTGCAGTTGAAATAATAAAGAAACCATAAATATTCTGCAAAGCGAAAAATAAAAAAAATACAAACATTCTTTGTAGTCTGTATGTTGTTGGGGCGTAACATATTCACTGCTCTGGACTGTACACAGCTTCCTTATTTTGTTGTAAGAATTAATTGCAACATGTTATTACCCAACCATGCTATGAATGTAACTCATTATGTAGCAACAGTAAGGTTATTTATGTTACTGTTAGTGATTTTGAAATCATACAAATTGTTATTCTTTTGTTTGTTTTTATGATAATGATTATTTTAATTTTTCTACACAATTTAAGACAAAGACCTTTATTTATTCCCTTCCATTGCATCCCTGGGCCTCTGTAATATTCGTCACCTGCCTTCTCAGACACACTTATGTATAATGTCCTACTCTGGATCAGCTTGTTGGAATGAGAGTTACTGCACCCTGAGGTCCTGCGATCATGCTGTGTTATCTCCAACTTATTCACCATTTAAGCTTGGGGAAGGAGGCGAAATGCCAAAAAGGTAACACAAAGCTTGAGCTAAACCATCAGAGTGGATTACAAAGAGCAACTGAACATGAGATTATCAGATTTACTGTTACTGGAAACCAGATTAACAGACAAATACCCGTGGCTGTCTTCTTTGGGATTAACCTGTCTAACAAGATTTTGATTTCATCGAATGTGTCATTGTGCCTATCTATGCATATGGTCTGTGTATACATTCATACTTTACATGAATGTGTGTGGTTTGGTGGTGTGGTGTGTATGTGTGTGTATATGTGTGTTTTCCTTCTTTCAGACACTAGTTGTTGCACTAGATGTTTCTAAAAAGGACTGAATCTTGAAATGAAAATTATGAGCCAAATACACTGCACTGTGTGTAACTTTGAGATCATGGCCTCCTTGCCTTAAACTACCTCTCTCAAAGGTGTTCTGCACCACTTAATTAGCAGTTAGATGAGCATGCGCACATGTTTTCCAGAAACACTAAATGACTTATTCAGGCCAATCAATTAATTTATCAGTCAATTACAGTCTATTAAGCCTTTAATACAGTTGACTGGCGTCCTAGAATGCTTTATAAAGGTACCTCTCCACAAACGGTTGACATTAGCGGACTTTACAGCTATCGTGTCTGCTTCTTAAAGCTTTTATTCCTTATTTTTATTGTATAATATTTGTGATCTTGGATAAGAAACTGCATTAGCAAGGAGAACTCTTGAGGCGTAACAATTGTGTCTAGGGCTAAATGAGGGCAAATCGCGGCATGGAGCTGCCAGAGGACTTCTGGATACCCGTCCCTCTGGACACCAACAACATCACGGCACTCAGCCCTTTCTTGGTTCCGCAGGACCACTTGGGGAGCACGGGCATCTTCTACTCTATGGCAGGATTCATGTTCTTTGTATTCGTGATCGGCACTGGCATTAACACACTCACCATAGCGTGCACCCTCCAATACAAGAAGCTCCGGTCCCACCTTAACTATATCCTGGTGAACTTGGCCATTGCAAACCTTCTTGTGTCCTGTGTGGGCTCTTTCACCGCCTGCTGCTCCTTTGCATCCAGATATTTCATCTTTGGGGCACTAGCATGCAAAATTGAAGGTTTTATGGCAACACTTGGTGGTAAGATTTATCTGTAGTTTGGACATAAACAAAATCCATTTGAGCGTGATTTTAATAAAGGGTCTAAATGATCTGTGTTTGTCATTGTAGGTATGGTAAGCCTGTGGTCTCTAGCTGTGATAGCTTTTGAAAGATGGCTGGTGATCTGCAAGCCACTTGGTAACTTTGTTTTCAAGCCTGACCATGCCATAGCCTGCTGTGCATTCACCTGGGTGTTTGCACTGATCGCCTCACTTCCTCCACTGTTTGGATGGAGCAGGTGAGAAACCGAAAACCAGCTTACACATGGACGATCATCTTAACTACAACATCTTAACTAGGTGCTCTTGTGTTCACCTCTACAGGTATATCCCAGAGGGCCTGCAGTGCTCCTGTGGTCCAGACTGGTACACCACAAACAACAAATACAACAATGAATCCTATGTGATGTTCCTTTTCGGTTTCTGCTTCGCTGTTCCCTTTACCACCATAGTCTTCTGCTATGCCCAGCTCCTCATTACACTGAAAATGGTGAGGCAAACAGTTCACACAAAATTCCCACCCTAACCTAAACAGCATGTCCAAATGTTGGTTTACTGAAAAGGTTTTAGTCACTGCAACATCCAGTGGTGCTACTGGCTTGGTAAAATAACACTTTTACCTGACTCATGTCTCTTCATCAACAGGCAGCAAAGGCCCAAGCCGAGTCTGCCTCCACCCAGAAAGCGGAGAGGGAGGTGACTAGGATGGTGGTCCTCATGGTGCTGGGCTTCCTGGTGTGCTGGTTGCCTTACGCTTCCTTTGCTCTCTGGGTTGTGAATAACCGAGGGCAACCATTTGACCTGAGAATGGCGACCATACCTTCCTGCCTCTCAAAGGGCTCTGCAGTATACAACCCCATCATTTACGTTCTCTTCAATAAACAGGTCTGTCAAATGTTGTGATAAAACACCTCCCTAATTGGAAAGAAATATGTAGGTGCATCAATGCAACATTTTATTTAACATACTCATAATGTTTCCTTTTCTTAGCTTTTTAGCTTAACCTACACTAACTTGGAAAATTGCTAAATATGCAGAAGCTTTGAGTCAGCGCTGTATTGTATTAATTTAAGTATACAGAACATAACTATTACAGCATTTTCAAACATTAAAAAAAAAAATCAACATGTTTAAGTTCATTTATCCACATTGCTATAACTGTGATGTAAATTAATTTTTACATAGGACAAGTTTTTGTTTGTAGAAAAAGAGATATTTCACAGAAAACTAGTGTGGCAAACACTAAAATACAACACATAGTGGCTTTAATGGTAAATGTCTCTCCGATGATGACAAAGATGAATGGAGGAGAATAATGAGTTGACTGTTACACAGAATCAATATAAATTCTATCATCATCAATAATCTGTTTTTTCCCTTTCAGTTCCGCTCATGCATGATGGCAATGCTGGGGATGGGTGGAAGTGAGGAAGAGTCCTCAACATCGCAATCAGTTACTGAAGTCTCCAAAGTTGGGCCTGCTTAGATTGCACATCAGGACCTGCTGCCACTAATGATTGTGATCTGTAAATAACAATGAATATACATGTGCATTTAAATGATGAAATAATCCATAATCTGCAAAGTGAAAAACAAAAAAAAAAAGCTCACATATAGATATATACCTATAGAGTCTGTGTTTTTTATATTGGATGGCAGACTGTATACAGTTTATATTACCGTATTTTTCGGATTATAAGGCACACTTAAAATCCTTAAATTTTCTCAAAAATCGCCAGTGCGCTTTATAATCCGGTGCGCCTTATGTATGAATTCTGGTTGTGCTTACTGACCGATTTTGTGTGGTACACGGCGTTCAAAAATCGGTCAAAATGTTTTAGTACGACTTTGGTAGGCTGCGCTGCTTGATGGATTGTTGGAGCATTATGGCCACCGTAGTCAGGAACCTCGCGGAGTGATATGCACTGTGTGTAATGCCCCTTATAGTCCGGTGCGCCTTACATATGAAAAAAGATCGAAAATTCATCAACAGTGTGCCTTATAATCTAGTACGCCCTATAATGCGGAACATACGGTATATATAAATTTGTTTAGAAAGAAAGTTGCTGTTTCCTGAGAATTTAAAAATGCAGTATGGTGACAGGAAGGTTATTTTTGTCAGAATTAATCATTTTAAACTCCTAAATTGTCTGTTGTAAAAGCAATTCACAGATAGTAAGCAAAATGTTGCAAAATCTAGTTTCGTGAACCTTTGCAAACACTAACATCATATTTTTCACATTTGATGAAATCAACAGATTTTTGGAAATACTGGAATTGTCCGAAAGTTGTGAAAGTGTTTCTTCGGTTCTAAACTTTAATTTCTCCTTTTGTGTTAAATTTATCACATTTTCAGAATAATTCTATTATTCTTATTTCTTAAAGAGTAGGATGCCTTTAAAAAGAGGAAAGAATAAATGTTGGTAATGTCCAAAAGACATAACAAACCACCAGAGATCAATTAGTACAAGCTGGATTACAGTAGACCAGATGTCAGGAATGGAGCTCCTGAACCAGTCAGTGATGATAAGATTATAAATTCACAAACACAGGGATCGTCCATTGGGATGTAATGAGATAATCCTTGCTAGCTCTGCTACTGAGATACTTACTTACATTTCCTCAGGGGTCACATGGTATTATGCATGATGTGTGCGTACGCCTGGTCTGCATGTGTCTGGGCTCTTTGAAATGGGTTTAATCCCTCTCTTTAGCCAATTAAGTTGAGCTGGTACAATGTCCAAAGTTCCTATAAATGTGACTGTAACACTCCACCAGAGAGAGACAACCTCCACTGGAAGACAGGAAACTTTTTTAACTCTTCAAACACACAACCCAACGAAAATGAGGGGAAACCGGCAGATAGAGTTCCCAGATGACTTCTGGATACCCATCCCTTTGGACACCAACAACATCACATCCCTCAGCCCATACCTGGTTCCCCAGGATCACCTGGGGAGCATAGGCATCTTTTATTCCATGTCGGCATTTATGTTCTTCTTGTTTGTGACTGGTACAGCAATCAACACCATCACTATTGCATGTACTGTTCAGTATAAGAAGCTTCGGTCTCATCTGAACTACATCCTGGTGAACTTGGCTTTTGCAAATCTCCTCGTCTCCTCTGTGGGCTCCTTCACCTGCTTCTACTGCTTTGCATTCAGATACATGATTCTTGGTCCACTGGGATGCAAAATTGAAGGATTTACAGCAACAATTGGTGGTAAGAGGTTTAATGAATACTATGAATTCTAAGAAGTATCAATAAGAGTTGTTAAATATGATATTAGACTTCACTTTATTGATCCCTTTGGGATGACTCCCTCAGGGAAATTTAACATAACACTGTCATTCATATCAAATTATATTACCATAAAGGGGATCTTTTTCATGTACTAAATGTCTTTTTACGTGTGTTGTGATATGTGAAAGATTTCTTTCTGTTAGTGGTAGCAAATAAGTCATAGAAATAGTGTATTTCCTAAAAACAATAAACAAATTTGCAAAAGGAATACAGTTTAAAACACATAACAATATGGCTTTTGATTTAAAAGGCAAACAAAAAATATTGACCAAAAAGGTGTAAGCTGAAGCTAAAGCTAATTATAGCTCTTTTTACGTAGCATATGCAAATAAGCAGCACCTTCTCTTCTATGTTCACACTGTACTGTGGTTATTATTTATTCAGCACAATTACATTACAGCTGTATGCCTACTCTGAACTGGGAGCTTGCTTGCACTGCCACTGTGCTGATTTTACAGTCAGACAAAACAGCTTCAAAGCATATGCTGTCAGAGAGAACTGCTCTGGACTCAGTTTTAATTTAATTTTAATAACAATATTGTCTTGGAGAAATGTAATTTCTTTTCAAATAGGAATTAGTCAACACTTTTCCTTTTCTGAAGATTCCTTTCCTCAGATTCCCTATAATGCTTGCACCTGCCTTTAAATGCAAGCGCACTCTTTCCATTTAATCAGTGAAAATTTGACAGCAAAATAAAAAACTATTACAACTCCAACTTTGTAATGTTTTAGCCTTAATAACAAGTATATAATATTATAGGTTGCAGCAGCATGAGCTGTCATATTGTAACAGTGCATATCATCTTTGGTTCTTCTCTTCCTTGTTCCAGGTATGGTAAGCCTGTGGTCACTTGCTGTGATAGCATTTGAGAGGTGGCTTGTCGTCTGCAAGCCACTCGGGAACTTTGCCTTTAAGCCTCACCATGCTATAGCTTGCTGCGCACTAACTTGGGTCTTTGCTTTGATGGCTGCAGTTCCTCCTCTGGTTGGATGGAGTAGGTCAGTATAAAAGGAACTTGACAGTTTTATAAAGCTGCTATCGCAACTCTTAAGAAGAAGCCTTTAGCCTATTAATTTTCAATATTATACATATGCACTTATATATATATATATCAAAGTGCAAATCTTTCTTCTCTTAAGGACAGTGTTATTTTTCAGCTGCCCCAACTCAAAATAAAGAAACTATGCCTAACCACATACAAGCACCACATTGGCACCTGGATTACAGTCACGCACAGCCTTGTTCATTGTCTGTCTCTCCAGGTATATCCCAGAGGGCATGCAGTGCTCCTGTGGACCAGACTGGTACACCACCAACAACAAGTTTAACAATGAAACTTATGTGATGTTCCTCTTCTGCTTCTGCTTCGCTGTTCCTTTCTCTACTATTGTTTTCTGCTACTCACAGCTGCTTTTGATGCTGAAATCGGTAGGCAATGAGTCTTGCATAGACTTAAATATATATATATATATATATATTATGGCAAGCCGTTTAGGAAATTAAAATATATATATAGAACTGAATATATTGAATGAACTCTGAGAATATGGACTGAAAGTCTAAATATATTGAATGAACTCTGAGAATATTGATCGAAAGTCTGAATATATTGAATGAACTCTGAGAATATTTATTGAAAGTCTGAATATATATGTGTTTCCAAATATGTGACCAACAACTTGCACTTCTCAATCAACAGGCAGCAAAGGCCCAAGCTGAGTCTGCCTCCACCCAGAAGGCAGAGAGGGAGGTGACCAGGATGGTGGTTGTCATGGTGCTGGGATTCCTGGTGTGCTGGATGCCTTACGCCTCCTTCGCTCTTTGGATCATCAACAATCGTGGGGAGCCTTTTGACCTGAGGCTGGCAACCATACCTTCCTGTCTGTCTAAAGCCTCCACAGTCTACAACCCTCTTATTTACATCCTCCTCAATAAGCAGGTTGGTTCATTTATTTAAAAGCTACTTGCTTTTTCACTTGACTAAAGCTGCACTGCATTTAAACATGGGCCCAAAAAAATGTCATTTGAATTTATCATGACAGGGTCAGTAGTGCCCTCTAATGGTGGCTTTCAGAACATACAAAAAGGTTGTTGCATCCTCAGAAAGCCTGAAATGCAATCCAAAGCTTCATATTTGACATATACTGATTTTGATTATACGGACAAAGAAATATATTGTTACAGTATGTTTCTACAAAGATAATTACCTGAAAAGTTCATTGTGGCATTAAATTCCTCTGCAATATGTGTGCTTATGTTGTTTTTTCCTTTTCAGTTCCGTGTTTGTATAAAGAAGATGTTGGGAATGAGTGGAGCTGATGATGAGGAATCATCAACAAGTCAGTCAGTCACTGAAGTCTCCAAAGTCCAACCTGCATAGTTTTTTCATGATTAATTTTGATGACCTGTTTAGTAAATGGCACTGAATCGTCAAATGAAATTTTATCATTTTATTATTGCAGATACAGTTGTATTCAAAGAAAAATGTAAAAAAAAAAATAAAAATAAAAATAAAGAATAAGGAAAGAAAGAAAGAAAGAAAGAATAGTTATTCATTACAGATGTACATGATAAAAATGTATATTTGTATGTTTGGTACTTTGTCCAGGAAAGTTGTTTTCTTAAAATAAGATTTATTACTTAGGTCACTGAAAACCCATAGTAGTAATCAATTAACCTTTGCAAGCAAATGCTTAAGTTGCACTTGTTGTATAAGGATTACCATGTGTGTATAAACAATCTGCAGCTTAACAGAGAATCAATAAACAGCTGATTTACAACTCGTTAGCTTATATCTTTGCTTGAAAAACGTTTGCTGACAGTTTCGCTAAACATACAACATGCATACAAACAACAGCTCATCACATAGTTGGGCTTGTGTCATGGTCCACATATGTAATTCAGTGCTGTACCAGTCAAGAAAATGTCTGTAGTATATTCTCCTAGTATATTGGTGTGTGTTAGGTGTGAACTTTAACACACTCTAAGCTGGGCATAAACTGGCATATGAAAAAATGTGAAATGATTAAAACCCCTTGATAAAGAAATCAAGCCAAATCCATTTTTTGCTTTATTTAAACTTCTTAAATTTAAATAAATTAAATTAAAAAAACATACTACATAAAATACATATCTAAAGATAATATACAACAGAATATGTAAAGTGTTGTTGTTTAGCTACCTTGTTGCCTGTCATTGGCAGTCATTCTCACATGTTCCAGGTTCATGGTCCATTAGTTTACTTAATGAAGCATGAATCAACCCAACCTAGTTAGTAATATTAAGTGCTACAGAAATTAGAGGCATCATTATTATGATAAATGGCTCACAGATTAAACAAATACACGCATTTCTGTATTCAAATGTTTAAAGGCAATAAAATAAAGAGGCTTAGCAAAATAGGATTACCATTAACCTTTGTGTAGGTACTCAGAAATCCGTTTGAAAAGTTCCTTGAAAATTATTTCTGGGACTATTGTAGAAATGCAGCTTATGTTGTCAAAGGTCAAAAGCTTATATGAAACATTAATACAGTAAAAGTGAATGGGTATAATTGCGGTGAATAATGATTTTGAAATATATGTGAAAAATCTATCCAAAACTGAAAATATGTGTTTTGTTCAAAAATACCTTCCTTAGTACTGTATCCAACTGTGTTCATAATAGAAAAGTGCATTCAGCATGCAATTTATACAATAAATCCAACCATATAAAGCTATGGTGAAATAAACAGCTTTTAATGGATTTTGTGCTGTCATTTTTAAATTTCAGGTGAAAGTTACAAATGAAAATGAATCAAATCCATACATAGAATTACCACTAATGAAGGTGATCTGGGTTTTCATGCCATTATTTCTCCTGCAGGGAAAGGCAGAAAGATAACAAGAAGATGTTGGTCAACACACCATCCCACAACAACATATGCACACAAATCAGTGGGTGGGATTATTACCTGATGTGAAGTTAACACAAGACCATATGAGCTGCAAAGGTGGCCCCGGTTCACTTCACAGCAGAGCAATTATTCACGGTGAGTAACTATCAATACACTTGTAGAGAGTGAATGTATAAACCACCGGTCCCCTGGTCATGGTGGTCACGAAGAAGATTCCCGTTGATTATCAGGAGCAAATCCGAGTTCTGCTAGTAGTGAACTTTTACCAAAAATGAATAGTTCAGAACTAGCGGAATTCCAGACATACTCTCGAAAACATAACAGCACCACATGGAAGTAAGAGTCAAGAGGGGTAAAAAAAAAAAAAATTAACTAGTATCAACACCACCACTTGGATGATATGTACAATTACAGTGATATACTGAAAAACACATACAATCCCATTATTCATTAATTACATATCTGTTTACTTAGTTACTACTGCCTACTTACTAGTTTTTGTCAAAAGAATCATTAAGATGTTTAAATCAATTTTACTTGAGAAGATATTCAGTAAAGTTAACTACTAGTATAAACAGAGATATTTGGAAATAAAGGAAAATATGAGAGAGGTTTACAGATTTCTTTAGTTCCATCCTGTCCTTGATGTGCGGTCCTTATCTCACAGCCAGGTCTTATCACATCTCCAGGCCAGCTCCATGTGCAAGAAGTAGACTGGATAAAAACACAGAAACAACAGATTAAGTCAACCACTATAGCAGCATTTTGTTAACGTCTGGTTTCTCCTGAGATGAACTGTTGTTCCGGAGAGATTAAGGTGTTACGGAGTAAGCACGCCAAAAGTAATTACTCTTTCTTAATCTGTTGTGTGGAAGAACCTGAGTTGTCCGCATAATCTGCTAATCTGCTGCTTTGGTCTGCTGGGGCTTGAAAAATTCACCTGTATTTGACTGAATAAACGATGCCCTAGTTATATATTATGTTCAATTAGCTGCCTTTCCACTAAAAGAACCAGGGACATTTAGTCTCATTAACCATTTTTAAGGAACTACGGAAGGTTACTGAGACCCTTAGTTGTCTGTGTTTGTGCCAAGGTGTACAGACGTGAGAGGATTAGCAAAATAGTCCACTGAGACATGACAAAGTGGCAGCTGTTTTCACACGTCATTTTTTGATGTGACTACCGGATAAACTTTTCCACTCACCTGTAATTCAGCATAAGAATTGTTGTTTATTTCAAGCTCTGCACCCTTACCTGGTTTAAATAATTGTTTTACTGCTGTGTAATGGTCAGATTTACAGCTACACCCCCCTCAGAGCATTGTAAATATTAGAATGATTAAGATGATACAAACACCCATTTGCCGCCATCCACAAGTATTCATGGATCAAAAGTACAAACATGCAGAATATGCAGGTATAAAAAACCAGCAGAACAAGGGCCAGACTTTAGACCTGTCCTCTCCAGCAGCGTTCCAGTCCAGTCAGTGCTGCCATGTCCCTCAGCGTGACCAGCAACTCCCACCGTCCATTTGTCCTAACAAGTAACAGCATATTGCGAGTTTTGTGGTTGTGTGAGTTGAAAAGTAAGAATAAAACAGAGCAGCACTAAGGCAAAGTTGATCAGATAAAACGCTCTACACCTCAGAGAACTGCTGGTGACTGCATGGGTAAACCATTTTGTATAATTGATTTAGCCAACAATCACTTTATACGACTACTGAACTGCATTAGTGGTTAGCATTAACGCTAGCACTTAGAGTTAACAACAGTATTACATCAGTTAACGTTATAACAATAGGGCTGTTTTCCCAATAATAAATATAAGTACATAAAATGTAGCTAAAATGTAAGTATTTTCATGCATTAGTAGACTCTATGATAAAGTCTACAGAGGGAGTTTCATCAGTACAACATAGAACAGCTTCTAAAAATACATATCCATATGCAACCCCTGTTATTTAGGCAACGTACTGAATCTCCACATGGTTGCTACATAAGTAGAGTAAATGAGGGAAAATTAACTGACCTTTGGCAGGCACTAAATGAATACTTTAGTCAAATTCTCCAACTATATCTGGAATGATTTCCATAACTTTTCTGATTTTCTTGTCCTGTGGGAATCCTGTATGTATATCCCTTT
Source organism: Amniataba percoides (assembly GCA_037176925.1). Taxonomy (NCBI): domain Eukaryota; kingdom Metazoa; phylum Chordata; class Actinopteri; order Centrarchiformes; family Terapontidae; genus Amniataba; species Amniataba percoides. Next base: position 22,399,699 of record JBAJHX010000096.1, read on the forward strand.
ATGTACTTTTTATTCATTCTTATGAAAACAGTCCAATAAGCCTGCCCACTGCAAATCAGTATAATACTGATGCATACGGACTTGGCAGACTGACTCGTCCAACATGCATGCATGTGTGGTTCATGATTATTGAAATGGTGAGCAATCTATCATAATCCTAGTTACACCTTTTGGATGAAAATGATGTGAATCATATCCTATGGCATTCACAGTCTTCAAATCTCAACTGAGCTGATTATCTATCGGAGGGCTGTGTCAGACACTGCTGCCCAGCTCCATCTGTGTAGGTGAATGACACAGATATTACTGATTAGGAAATATTCATTAATTAAACATTTAGCCTGCTTATTCAGGTTAGGAAATTTCTGCTGGTGGTAACCGGAGGAAACTGCAAATTATTTTCATCTACCCCCAAAGACTGCATAAAAGAAGTGGATGTGTTCACTGTGATATCACACATTGTTTTTGTGGTTTGGGTTCAGGACAAGTTACAGTTCTGTCTATCTCGGTCACTGTGAAACAGATCTGTACATTTCCTGAACTCAATGAAAAACAGGTTTACTAGGTAGACAGAAAATGTTTAGGTCAGCATCATACAAATATAGCCAAAAAAAATTAAAAAATTGTTTTTGGAGAAAGAAAGAAAGATCTAGTTGCAAAAAAGTGATCACTAGAAGCTGAGATATTAATTTTTGAAAATGAAATCTTTGTTTGTAAGAAATGATTTATTTTTATTCAAGAACCTCTGTTTACTTTATTACAAGATGACAATTAGACAATTAGGGTTTCTTGAATGTTCAGTACAAATTTCACCCCAATCCAATGAAAAATAAGCAGTAATACACATGCAAAGAATGGAAACAGTTATGACAAACTTCATGAAACTTAATGAATGATGAAACTTTAAAAAATCGTGACCACTAAAACCTTTGCACTACAGCTGCAGGAATCTTTAAGATCACATTAAATCAAAACATATATATCATCTGGTTCAAGTCAATACTAAACTGATGTGCTGTAGCTCACTGGCTTTGTTTCTAGGTTCCATGGACATGAAGTAAAAACATTCACTGACAAAACCTCTTAAAGCTCTTAATAAAGTGAGATTTGGTTAATTTAGATGAGGTCAGTGTACTAAAGTCTGGAAAAGCATATTCTTACATGCAACTTTTGACCCATTTGGCTGAGAACTAGTCACTTTATCCTGTCCCAGCTGGATTGAGACCTAATCATTCTACTGAAATAAACAGTGAACTCTCAGAGATCATTAGATTAGATAAGAGTGAGGCAACAAGATATATTTGTACTCATTTCATGAACAATCTGTTACATTTTCAGACAGAGCAAAACTCCACACAATCTTATAACCACAGGCAACATATTGTTTTTAAGATAAAGTTTTATGGCTTGGCAGCATGATTCCTTGTTTCATCTTGGATGAAAATAACTAAATTAGATCTATTAATTTTTCAACACAAAACTATTATATTTTCTCTGTCAAAGGTCCAGAGGTGTATTACTATTAAGTTGTGGCATTATTTGGGAATCTCATCTGAAGTTATCTTATGTAATGTTACAAACCTTATGGACCTTTGCTGTTTTAAAAAGATGAAACCATGTTTGTCTAGTCGGATTGTGCATTTTGGAAATTTACACTGTTGAAGTAATCAACCCTAATCTTTAAGTAAAGAAGAATCTAGAATTTATTTCAAATGAATGTATATTAACTATTGCATAAATTAAATGGTATTTTTTATTACAATTTCAAGTAACACGTGCTGGCAGCTAATACAACGTCCAAAAGGTTGGCTGAGTACATTAAGAAGTCATTAGTCAGTATTTAGGTGTGCAAGAGGGCACCCATTTCCTTAATCACTGGATGCTCTTATCCTGTAAAGACACATTATGCAGGTGGTAAGACGGCGAACTGAAAGGCTTTAGACGACACAACTGTCGGCCAGCATTGATCTTACACAAAACTGTGCGCAGCAAACATATATCTGAGATTTGAATAAACTAGTCTGTAGTGGTAAAATACTCCTAATGAAATCTCACATGGTCATAAATCAAGTCTTGGGTGAGAAAAACAACAATTGATAAACAGATTCCACTCCAGAATATCACCTGGCCATCATCAGAGGGGCTCAGGTGGGTGACCTGGGATGGGTTTGTCCAACATATGGTATAAAATTTACATTTTGGATCTTTTAGTGTTTTTAACACATCGGCATAACACTGTCTTTATTCAAATTGTTTAATTTTATATTTTCTTACTCATTATTTAAGCCAAATAGCATTCATTAACTAAATGACACAAAACAAAGAACCTGTGCATGCCTGTCAACTGTGTTTAATTGTACCATCCTTTCAAAAATGTAACTTCTGTGTCATTCCTCATAAATCAAGGTGCATTTACCTCCTCCACTTTGCCCTTGCCATGAAGACAATGACGTGTGTAGTAGGATCAAGGAAGTTTAGAAAAATCCTATGTTCTGAAGTGAACTCCCCTCTCCGGAGGGATTAAAGGTGTTTTACTTTGCTTACAGGTCAACAACTGTGACTGTCACTATTATAGTTCCGTTGATCATTGCTTGTCCGGTTAAGCTGCTTTAAGACTTGGTTGTCCTCTCGTGCCCACCACATCTATACTTCTCAGCACCCTGCACAATACAATATAAATTATATATATGCACAGTTCTACTTTGTTTGTTTTAATATTTCAAAATAACTTCATATGGTCTGATAGAAACTTTGTTTAATCAGTATTATTTAGTATCCAAAATTCTAAAAAATCCTTTACTTTAAAGCTTAAATTATTATTTGATACACATGTCACTGTTGCTTTATTGTCTATTCATTTCTGGAATGCAATAGCTGTAAGAAAAAACAACTGACAATTTTGGCACCTGCAAGATTCTAATGAAGGCAAATGAGATGGCTCAATAATTACACTTATGCGTGAGTCAAAGGTCTCGTGCTAATCCCCTTTGTAATGGAGTGGACGGAAATCCGCTTTCAAATAAGATTATTCAGGCATTTTGTGTCTTAACCTAATTAGATGATAGTTTTAATTACAGTTCAAAATAAGTTTGCTTGAGAATCTCTGCCAAGCAGCACACCATGGATGTAATTTGTGTGTGAGGTAATCCTATCAGAAGTCTCTGAAGCATAAGTATAAAAGCTAAAGTCAGATGTGAGGCACCAGTCAACAGAGGAGGTTGCAAGTGACAAGAAAGGCCGACTGCTGAGGACCTCCTAGGATCAGAATGGCAGAAGAGTGGGGAAAACAGGTATTTGCTGCCAGGCGGTACCATGAAGACACAACAAGGGGATCTGCCTTCGTTTACACGAACAGCAATAATACCAAAGGTACAGTATTCTAACAATTCAGTTATTATTGTTGTAGTAGTATATATTGATTTATTTGATGGGTAAACATAGAAGTGCACACACACACACACACACACACACACACACACATATATATATACATTTTATATATATTTTTTTAATTTTAATTGTGAGACTATATTTGAGATTGTTGTGATTTTCTTTTTCCAGATCCCTTTGAGGGTCCCAATTACCACATTGCTCCGCGCTGGGTTTACAACCTTTCAACACTCTGGATGTTTATTGTGGTTGTTTTATCTGTCTTCACCAATGGTCTCGTCTTGGTGGCCACAGCAAAGTTCAAGAAACTTCGTCACCCTCTGAACTGGATTTTGGTGAATCT